>BSBK01004633.1:0-338113 GCA_027943335.1 Chamaecyparis obtusa | reverse complement strand
GAGAGAGAGAGAGATAGAGTGGGGGGAGGGAAGATAGAGAGATAGGGAGAGGTAGAGGGAGAGGGATGAAGTGAAGGGTAAGAAATAGATAAGTAGGGTAAGAGAAGTACAGAGAGAGAAAGTAGAGCGAGGAAGATAGAGAGATAGGGAGAGGTAGAGGGAGAGGGATGAAGTGAAGGTAAGAAAGAGAAAGAGAGAGAGAGAAGAGAGAGAGAGAGATATTTTGGATGACACACTTTATGGTTCAAGGTGCTTCTAATGTATTAAATGAGGGTTCCTAATGTTTTTTAGATCTTATTATGGCTCTTTAGCACCTATTAAGAACCATAAGAAAATACTGCAATCAATTAATACCTCTTAGGACACACTTTGAGGATATAATGTGTCCTAACAGGCCGTAATGTTGTCTAAGGGTTTGTAGTGGATCATGAGAGTTCTAACGTATTCTAAGGGACAATAATGAGTCGTAATAGACCATTTAGAGGAAATTAAAACTACTATGGAATCATTAGGACACATTAGAATGGGTCCTAATGGTTCTTTAGAGACTATTTATGCTTGACATAGGGCGCATGCCCTATTTGGTGTGCGCCCTATTTCAAGCATAGATTCAAATAGGGCACACACCAAATAGGGTGTGCACCCTATTTGAAGGCTTGTATTTTAGCAAGCCTAAGGCTTAGATTTGCTTTGGAGATCCAACCCAAAGGCTTGGATGTATAAGCCATGAGTTTGACGTGAATTCAAAGAAACATTAGAAAAAACCTTCACTTTTTGTGGTGTGCTCTCCATCTAGTTTTCATGTGATTCGATAACGAAAAAATCAGACAATGTGAGATTATTGGTCTCTGAGTTAGCTATCTAAACATATAATTTATTTCCAAAAATGATAATTTTAAGCCTATCAACATTAATTTCCATTGAATGTATGTCAATTTTTTGTCAAAAAACCGTTTTAGTATTTTGGGTATAGATTTTGCTTCGTTTGTTGAAATTTGCAAAAAACTTAGTTTTTTAGAAACTAGACTCCATTCTACACACTTTTTTAAAAAAATATTTGATTTTTGACTAATTTTGAATGATTTCTTGGGGGGACCATGCCCAAATTTCATGTGGTTTTGGGATGTCTGAGTTCAAAAATGTCATAGAAATTCATACATTCATAAAAAAATTAGGAGAAAAATTTGGCGTAAACTACGTGGTGTTAGCTAACTTCTCACTGGAGCGATTAAATAATTTCAAAAAATAAGTTAACATTTTAGGGGGAGCACAATAGGTGCTATGTTATTTTTTTCACAAAAAATAGTACCACTTTTTGTGCTCCCCCTAGTTGAAGGCCTTAATCTTCACTGTTTTTTCAAATAAATTAGTAGTTTAGAAACTAGATTCAGAGTACTACACTCTTGTTCTTGTTGTGTTTTGAAATTTTGAGTCGAACTATCTTCAATTTGTTATTGAAGTTCAGAGTTTGCTGATTTCAGGAAAAAAGTGGCATCTTAAAACCCCTTTTTGGTACCCCATCTTTGTGCACATACCCACTTATATGTCATTCTTGGCTAACTTGGCAAATGTTATTCCTGGTACTCGATATTCAATATACTTGACATCTGTTAAACTCTTTGTCACTTGGTAATCATTGCATATGTAACTCAGAAAAAACTATACTTGGCATAATACAAACATGTAGTGACCATGACTTTACTCGGTAGTACTACTGCTCGGTAAGTATACAATACATAACTCAGCCTTTACAAAATGACTTGGTTGCAATGATGACTGACCATCATTGCCTAGATATATGACTAAGTGTGAAGCACTAATGGTCAAAAAAAATATAGAGATCTATAATCTCCCCCTTTGACATTAGTGGCAAAAACACTTTGTCATGACATTTGTACTTACAATTAAAAAGTATGTTGTGCTAGCCTAATACTCCCCCAGAGATATATATACATTCAAAATTTTGTTACCTATCCTTAATCATGTCATGATGATTCCCCCTTGTTTTTGACATGACAAATCTCTTCATTAGTAGGGAGTTCCCAAAATTTCTCCAGAAATGGTCTATGCAACACCATGACCATGTGTAGTGCAGTTTCCTAAGCTATGGTCAATGACTTTACTTAGTAGTACTACAGGTCGGTAAGTATACAATACATAACTTGACCTTTACAAAATGACTCAATCGCAATGATGACCAACCATCATTGCATAGATATATGACTAAGTGTGAAGCACTAATGGTCAACAAAACTATAGAGATCTACATAAATGTGTTGAGAGAAAAAGTTGAGAGCCTAAGAGGTAAATTTAATGAAATGAGAATGCAAGAAGGTGAAATATTGCACAATATTGTGGTAGAATAAAAGAAGTTGTAAATGTTGTTATAGGAGAAAATGGAACTATTGAGGATGAAATTGTAATAGGAAAAGTATTGAGAACTCCGTGTCCTATCTATGCAATCAAAATTTTTGCAATTCAAGAATCTAGATGTAACTCTTCTAATGCTATTACTTTAGAGAGTTTGGTAGGTAAGCTTATTGCTTTTGAACTTTCTAACTATGATAACTTCACTATTGGTAGTATTGAATCTACTTTTAAGTCACAAATGGTTCTGAATAAGTCAAAGAAAGAAAAAGGAAGATGCATTAGTGAAAGTGAAAGTGAAAGTGATAGTGATAGTGATAGTGACACATTTGATGAAGAACTTGAGGATCTAGAAGCTCTTATGGCTAGAAGATTGAAAAAGGGGAAAAGGAAGGTACAAAGGTAAACTCCCTATTATATGTTTTTCATGTAATAAAGTTGGTCATATAGCTTCTAGATGTCCAGACAAGGATAATAAGGATGAGGAAAGAGATAGCAAGCATAAAGACAAAAGAGAAGATAGAGGTTACCAAAGATACCAGGACTACAAAGGGAAAGGTAAGAAATCCTACTACATTGCCGAAGAAGAGACTGACACTGATAGTGATGATTTTGAATTGAAGTTGTCTATGTTGCAATGAAAGATGAATTTGATGAGGATGAGAAAACTACATTCATATCTTATATGAAAAAAAATGATAAATGGATTATTGACAGTGGTTGTTCACATCATATGACTGGAGATAAGAGTAAGTTTGATACCTTAAATCATTATAAAGGTAGAAGTGTGAAATTTGGTAATGATGCACCATGTCTTGTTAGAGGAAAATGATTGATTAAGCTGATTGATAAAATCACTTGTGAAAATGCCTATTGGGTTGAGGGTCTTAACTATAATTTGCTAAGTGTTGCACAACTTAATAGCACTGGCTACCGAGTGGAATTTCATCACAGGAAGCCAAAATATTTGATGCTGCAGGTGAACTGATTGGAAGTGGAGAATAGATAAGAGGTAATTTTTTCTATCTAGACCTATCTGAAGAAACATGTATGATTGCACAACTTGATGATATTTGGTTCTGGCATAAGTGGCTATGTCATGTTAACTTTGATAATCTGGTAGAAATTAGCAAGAAAAAGAAAGTGAGGGGTCTACCTAGATTGAAGAAACTTGAGAATGTAATGTGCAAAGAATGTCAGTCGGGTAAGATGACTAAGTCTAGTTTTAAGAGAAAAATGTTTAGTTCTGAAAATATCTTAGATTTGGTTCATACTAACCTTTGTGGACCGATGGGTGTACAAAGCTATTGTGGTGCTATATATTTTATCCTGTTTATTGATGATTATACCAGAATGATTCATGTAATGTTCTTAAAGGAAAAATCTAACACTTTTCAATTTTTTAAGTGGTATGTGGATAAGGTTGAAAAAGAGACAGGTAAGAACCTGAAGTGTCTGAGATCTGATCGAGGTGGAGAATTTACATCAAATGATTTTAATCTATTTTGAAATGATAGAGGGATCAAAAGATAGATGTCTGCACCTAGAACTCCTCCACAGAATGGTATAGCAGAGAGAAGGAATAGATCTATCTTGGACTATGCAAGGACATTAATCATTGAAAAGAATGTTGCACAGAATTATTGGAAAGAAGTTGTAAGTACAACTTTTTATACTCTTGACCGAGTACAGATCAAAAAAGGTACAAATCTGACACCTTATGAAATATGGCATGGGTATGCACTGAATGTAAAGTACTTTAGAATTTTTGGAAGTAAGTGCTACATATTGAAGGATAGTAGGAATGGAAAATTTGATGTTAAAAGTGATGAGGGTATATTCCTAGGCTATTCCACAAAAAGTAAAGCTTAGAAGTGTTTGAATTCTAACACTAACAAAATTGTGGAAAGTGTGAATGTCAAAGTTGATGAGTATGCAAAGAAAAATGAAGCTGATAGTAATAGAGAACTAGAAGATTACAGATCTTTTGTGTATATAGAGGAAGAAGAGGCAAGTGATAGACCTGCACCTTATGTTGAGTCTCAGGTAAGCAATGTCAAGCATCAGGATAAAAATGTTGAGAGAGAAGAAGAACATGTCAAGCAACAAGAAGAAGCTGGCAAGTATCAGGAAGAGGTTGTCGAGCATTCAAAAGTTGAATTTGACAATATTTTTGGTGAACCTGATGAACAAAATGAAATAAGAGAAGAACCTGTTCTAGCACAATATGTTAGAAGACATCACAAGCCCGAACATATTATTGGAGATAAAGATACTAGAATTTAGACCAAAAGCAAGGCAAGAGATCTAACATGTTTACTATGTGAATATGAGCCTAAGACAACAAAGGAGGCATTAGAAAATGAAGACTGGATAGAAGCAATGAATGAAGAGATAGACTAGATAGAGAAGAATGATACCTGGACTCTAGTGTCAAGACCAGAAGATAAGAATGTCATTAGGACAAAGTGGGTATTTCATAATAAGCTGAATGAACATGGTCAAATCACAAGAAACAAGGCTAGGCTGGTATGAAAAGGCTATGCACAAGAAGAAGGAATAGATTATGGGGAGACATTTTCCCCTTAGCAAGATTGGAAGGAGTCAGAACTCTGATTGCATATGCTGCCTATAAAGGTTTCAAGGTATACCAAATGGATGTCAAGTCTACATTTTTAAATGGTATATTGGAAGAAGAAGTATATATTGAACAGCCAGAAGGATTTGTTGATCCAAATAGAAGACACATGGTTTGCAAACTAAATAAAGCACTGTATGGACTAAAGTAAGCTCCTAGAGCATGGTATGAGAGATTTCACAACTACCTAATACAGATTGGATTCTCAAGGACAAATGAAACAAGCAATCTGTACATGAAAGATGAAGAAGGTAAAGGAATCTTGTTAGCTAAGATCTTTGTAGATGATATTATATTTGGTGGACAAGATGCCTTGTGTAAGAAATTTTCAAATGAAATGCAAATTGAATTTGAAATGAGTATGTTTGGGGAGATCAAATTTTTTATTGGTTTGCAAGTATATCAGATGGAGAAAGAAATTTTCATCACCTAGTCTAAATATGTTCATGAGATACTAAAAACCTTTGGTATGGAAGATTCAAGGCCAGTAAGTACTCCCATGGCTATTGGACAAAAGTTGTCTAAGAATGATGATGTTGTAGAAGTTAACCAGACTTTGTATATATCTATGATCAGAAAACTATAGTATGATGTACATAGTAGACCAGATATTGCATTAACTATTGGGATTGTGGCAAGATTCTCTGCCAATCCTAAGGAAACTCACATGATGGCAGTTAAAAGAATCATGAGATATTTGAAGGGAACTGCTGACTATGGATTGTACTACAAGAAGCATGAAAAATTTGAACTGAGAGTATATACAGATGTTGATTGGGTAGGAAATGTAGATGATAGAAAGAGTACTAGTGGTGGAGCTTTCTTTCTTGGACAAATATTAGTTTCCTGGAAAAGTAAGAAACAAAATTGCATTTCTCAATCTACTGCTGAAGGTGAGTATGTGGCTCCAGTTGTGAGTTGTTCAAATTTGATATGGATAAAGAAATTGTTGATAGGCATGAAAGAAGAAATCACTTAACCAGTTGTCATCTTTTGTGACAACACAAGTGCTATCAACATGTCTAAAAATCCAATGATGCACACCAAGACCAAACACATTGCCATCAAGTGTCATTACTTGAGAGAAATGGTACAAGATAAAGAGGTCCGCATGGAATATGTGAATACCAAGGAACAATTAGTAGATATACTCACTAAAGATTTACCTAAATAAGCTCATGAATACCTGAGAAGTCAATTAGGGGTCCTTCCCCTAACTGAGGCTGCCTGGTCAAGCTAGGAGCACTGCATCAAATGTGTTGCAAAGAACATCTAACAAATTGATGCAGAGAAAGGTCACACTTTAGGAGCAGCCTAGAGTTGTGAAGAGCATAGCAAAGTCAAGAAACAGTCATAAGCAAGATGAAAGAGGGAGAAATATTGTTACTGCACTGAAAGGATGATATCTACATCTATAGGATGTATGCTTTTTTTGCTTCTTTGACATTTTTTTCAAAGAGGGAGATGATCACAAATGAATACATAGAATGAGAAGATCAAGATAGTGGGAGAAATTTAGTGGACAGTCAAGCATGGCTAATTGATTCCGTATCAGAATCAAGCTAAGGATATTATAAAAATTTTTGATGGACAGATAAGCTTTTTGGATTGGTTGGTAATTCATGTGATATTCATATGGTGTTTCCATCAATTCCAAAGAGGGAGATTGTTGGAAACTACAATTGAAGCAATTGTTGTATTATCATTGATGTCAAACCTTAACTGGTAAGACTATTGCTATTTAAGAAAGTACTATATCTATTTGAGTGTTGCTAACGGGATAGGCAAGGTTGATAACAACAGCACCTAAGGAAAGGTTGAGTTATCTTGATACTTCAATGAGTACTTGATTATGTGGCACATTGATAAGACAATGTATTGTTTATCTAAGTAAGAATGAAGACTAAACTGGTAGGCTTAACCAAGAAAAAGTGAAGAAATCTAGTTTAAGCTGAGTGTTGTTTGTGTCAACTGAGCTAATATATGCCAAGTAAAATCAGTGTTGACTGAACACCGGTTAATTGCCGAGGAAGATAGTGTTAGCCTAGGAAATAGTTTATGTGGTGACTGAGCTTTCTAGAGAAGACCAAGAAGTTGAACACATTATTGACCGAGCATCAGTATTTTGCATTTGAAGAAGAATTCAGATTTCCAGCTGACATCATTGAATTCTTGGATTATGTAAAATGTGTTGACTTTATTTAGTGATTGTATGAAAGCATTTAATGCACTATAAAATGTTTTATTGTAAATATTTAAGAGATTCCAGATATTTCTAAAAGGATAGCCGAAGAACACAATGTAGAATGGAATCAATGAATCTAACCTAACCCTAAGATCTATGAAGGAGATTAAGTGGTAGAAGATGTATTGACCTAATAGAGGTAGTATTAAGGAAACCTAAGTGAGAGGTTGTGAGTAGAGAAGTAGATGTTGGAAGTATTGTTGATGTTATTAACTGTCTAAGAAGAAAAGGTTGAAGGAGAAGTGTTGTGATTTCTTCAAGAGGGTTCCAAGTAGATTAGTGATGGAGATGGAAAAGGTTCACAGTTAGTAAGCTAGCATGTGTATGGAATTGGATCTGATATTTGCAAAGTGAGTTGAATGTTTCTCAGATCATTATTATTGCTACTTTCTAACCATTGTAACAGTCAAAATCCTTTTAACAGAGGTTGACTTAACAGTCATAGGTATAAATCCTTTGAACAAGGTTGCATTCTAATGGAGTGCATGTAAGTCCTATAACAAGGCATACTTTTAACAGAGTGGCTTAAATCCTTTAACTGGGTCACACTTGACAATGTGTTTGTAACCTTTGACAAGGTTGGCTTTTCACCGAGCTCACTTTAGAAGAGTGAACATAATAGTAACATGTTACAAAGTGGTTTTTCCCAAATTGGGTTTCCACTATAAATCCTGGTGTTGATACTTGTGTGAATGTTTTAGTTTAGAAATTTTTGTGTTTTACAAGTTAGATGCTATTGGATAAGTGGACTGCACTGTTATTGTTGGAATTAGGAGAGATAGGTACATAGAGGGGAGGGGTGAATCATTGCCTTCAAAAACTTTAATTGAAAAAACCTTTCAGATCTATAGCTGTGTACTGTGATAATCGATCAAAATAACTTGAATATAATTGTGTAAATCAATCATCTAGTTAACTTAAGAAAGTAAACAACATGAACTCAATATGACAATCACATAACACAAGTATTTTGGTAACACAGAAACCCTTGTAAGAAGGTAAAAATTGTGGTGGGGATGACACCCACAAATTCTTCACTACTACAGATAGAAAAGGTTTGCCTATTAAGGCTACAAGTTTTGATCACTTCTAGTGATCTTACCCTATTAGGAGTAACATGTTAGATTAGCTATATCTACCTAGTTATAGGATTTAAACAACACTAATGAAGTGTGTACTCGGTTAAGAGATTTACATAACACTGTTAAGTCTACTTTGTTAAGAGATTTATCAAAAATTCTATCACAATTGTCAGAAAGTAATAAGCAATTATCTGCTAGTTGACAACTCAATTGTCTAAAATAGATCTATAAGTGCTCATCAAAATATCACCTTATCTATGATGGTTCTCTACTCTGTTCTACTTGGTAGCCTTCTCTAATTCTGCTCAATCTGATATCCTCTGTACTCTGTTCTGCTCAATAAACTGATTGTCTTGAAGTTAGGCAATGTCTTCAAGTGCTCTCTAATTCATATATATTAGTTTTTCAACCTCATAAAATGGTGTGAACATACAAAATATATAGTGTTTTTTTTTTGCCGCTTTAGCAAAAATTAGGTTACAAGATTAATCATAACCCTAAGATCTACGGTGCAAAATAACCTAGATCAACTATTACAATAAGATAAACATTACATTTAATGAGTATCTTTTACAATAAATGCTCCTTGATCTTGGTAAACCATTTTACGATCTGTTGTAACCATTTGCATATAAGAATGTACCATTTTAGATTACTATGCCATTTTCTATGATCATCGATAAACACTGTATAATCTGCTCGGTGTTTACTGACCGTCGATGTTGGTGTTGTTGGTGCTCGGTGAACTATGTGATGCTCAGTGTAAATACTTTACCAACTGCTCTATCTTACTTCTAGTTACCGACCAACTCAATATAAGTAACTAACTGACCTATTTACTATCCTTTGGTACTAATGAAAACCTTAAATGCTCAATAGAGATTAACAATCTCCCCCTTTGGCATTAGTATCAAAACTTCGAATCTATATAGACAAAATGTTTCTATATATTCCTTATGTCTCCGCCATATACATATCCACAACAAAAAATTTCTAAGTACAAAGTACTCCCCCTTAGTGCATGCTCTCGGTAGTATTAACATACATATCAAAGTATACGTATTTGGCATATACATGTTTTCCCCCTTTTTGATAATAATGCCAAATGCAAAAAAAATATATAATGTATACTTACATCTTATCAAAAATGTGTTGATGGGTTTTCTTTATAGACTCCAAGAGGTTGTCCCATTCCTCTTTCAAGTTGGTAAGAGCAATCTACTCAAGACTAACTTGTGCATGCATGTCAAAGATATTATCCAACACCAAAATCTCTAGTGTTGCTACAAGTTGTTCAACTTTGACAATATGTACTTCAAAAAAATTTAGGTAAGGAGTGAGTTCATTTTGTAACTCTGTGACCTGATTAGTGATGTGTGCTTCTTGTTTTCTTAAATTTTCTATCATTATTTGGTTCAGGATGAGAAACATCAGGTTGTACTTGTGAAATTATTTCAACTTCCTCTACAAGTACAGGTAGTTCACCCAGTAGAGATGTGAACACACTATCAGTGTCTAATGCTTCATCTTTGTTTGGTGCAATTGTTACATATTCATCATCCTCATCATCAGGATCATCGTTAGTGATGTCCTCAATGAGTGCATCGTCATCGATTTTCTTCTGCAAGTGGATCTTTACTTGATCTGGTGCATCCTGTGGAATTCTTATTTCTTCCGTTTGTTCGATAATATCAATTACCTCAGTAACTGATATATCAGTGTCCTCTATTTTCTTTCCTTTGTTATCATCGATGAAAATACCTTTACCTTTTGAACTGTGTCTCTTCTTAGATAGTTTCAGGAATGCTTCATGTTCAGCTTTCTCTTCTCCTTTCAAAATTGATGTCCATAGAGAATCACATGTGACATCCATATCACCCACATTCTCATCCATTATCTACATAGCTTTATTTTTTACTAGAAATCTAGCCTGATACTTTTTCATGTATTCACTTACAATAGCATAGCTAAAGTGTGAGGTTGCATGACTTAATGATCATTCTCTTTTCCTTTTCTCTATATCTAGTGCAATAGCCCATCTCTCAGTTATTTTGTCATCAAATTCCTTTGGCAATTGACATGCGAATTCCATTGGTACTCTCTTGAATTTAATCATCATCTAGATGACAGCATGTTCTAGCTTTGTCTTGTCCTCAATTGACATTTTATCAAATTTGTCTATGCCGGGATCTGTAAGATTTCCATTCTCAATTATATCTTCAATTATTTCTTCTATTGTACTTTCCTTATTACGAACTAACTTGAATTAATTAGGATCATTTTCAGTGTCAGTCTCCTCTATATCTTCTTTACTTCTTATGTATTTCCTCTTTTTCTTCGGTGTCTCAGCTACTTTCTTGTTTTTTCTCTTAACATATTTTTGTGTCGGTGCAGCTGCTCTTCTTTTTGCTACTTTTACTACTTGTTCTTTTTCGGTAGGTTGTGCTGCAGTTGACGAACGTGTCCTCATTCCTTCAGGTTCTGGTAGCTACATTTCCTATTCAACATTGATGGGAGGAACTAGTGTGTGATCCTTTTCTTTGTTTGACTCGGTCTCCTCACTATCATAGGGCTTGTCAGCCAACTGTAACTAACCTTCAGTTGTTTCTTTAATCGATGACTCCTTAGATGATTCAGATGCATTTCCATATTTTGCTGTGAGATCTTTTCTCATTTTCTTTTCCCTTTTAGACATTTTTACGATCTCTATGTCTATAGTGATTCATGACTTAGCTTCCTCATATATGCCAAATCTACTAGTAGTGATGTCTATTGGTAATGCCAGCAATGCATTAATAGATTTCAAAGTGAAATCATGGTTCATTTCATATCCCATTGGTGCTAACCATTTTGTTCTCGGTTCTACTACCTTTATCATAGAGTGGTCTGTGTTGACTACAAAACATATGTCATCTTCAAATTTACTCACTAATTCCCTTGGAATTCTACTCCTTTGTTGCATTTTTGCCTAAAATTCCTTGAAATATGCATTAAATTCCTTATTCAAATTATCTCTTAGACTTTTCATCATTTCACCGATTTGTTTAGTTATTGATTTGTCAGAATGCCAGTTTACTTTTCCGATACCAAGTACATATTTTTGCAGATAGAGAAATGTACAGACAAGCAGTGATCCATACTTACATGTATTGGACTTCTTTGCTTTTATTGTCTTCATATTATTATGCTGTTGGTGTAGTAGCAGTTCAGCAAGATCTACCTAGTGATCTTTCTTCACAATTTTATATGCCATGTCCACTGTGCTACAAGGTACACTATTTGGTCTACTAGATTAAAATATCTTGTACCCGATGACATGTGCTTTGAATTTTACCACTGGGTCTTTGATGGTTGAGATTTTCAGTGCCCTACCATCCCATTGAGCTCCAGTGTTCTTTTCAATGTCGGGATGAGATGAACTTCGAAAGGCTTTGGCTTTGTCAGTTGTAGGGTACCCAGTAACCCTATTGATAATCTTCTTTGTGACCTCAACAGGTTTATCTAACCAAAATTTACCATCATGAAATCTTCTTAGTATGATTCTTATCCAGTCATTTTGGAAGGATTGTAGGAAGTATGTAAAATGCAATAACCCTGACTCCCCAATCTTCTTGTATTCAGATTTAATCTTTCCATCTGGTCCATAGACTTGTTGATAAGTAGCAATGGTCTCAAAATCACATACTTCTCTGATTTTGCAGTGAATATAGGCCCTAACGTCTTCTGTTAACAAAACCCTATCTGGAATACTCAAAAATGTGCCCATATCATCTGTTTGTGCTGTGACCTTGGGATGTGGTTTGAATTTGTCCTTGGTGAAATGTTCCCTAACAATTAATTCTACTTCCTCCTCAATGTTTTGTGATTTTATTACAGTCGATGTTGATGCCATAAATTGTTTCTAGGGTTTTGGCAAGCAATAGATAACCAGTGTTCGGTAGGCAGATGAACTTACTTGATATCATCAAAGAATTATTGTCAGTTTGATCTATAGTAGCTTTGAATCTTTTCTGAAAATCTTTCACTCGAACTCTTCTCCGTACAATCTCTTTTCTTCAAAATCACGATGTAACAATGAACTTTGTTTCTACGTATTTATAGATTTTTCGATATTCCCATTCAAACTTTTGTCCATTAAATGCATGACCTAACTTTCAGTATGAAATAGCTGTCAGCTTGGTAATGTCTACAATTTCATTTTCTTGGTTGACATATAATTTCTTCATCAGTTTACACTATTTTCAGTTAACCTTGTATAGTGATTACCAACGGGTAATCAACTCTTGTTTCTTCTTTTACTGACTATATGGTATTTGTAAACTTATAACACATAAACCATAGTTCATCTTTATTTATGCAGATTTGGTATTTGTACATCATATATAAGGAGTTGTATGTAAAATGTGATCATTTAAAATGTCAGTTCCATCCATACCAATGTCATCTTAAGTGGAGGTACCAATGTCACCCAATCCAGGGGACAAGGTTTCACCGACAGTGTTACTTGACTCAGCATTCTCTTTAGATGCCTTCTTCCACATTGTGTTCCTTAACTTCATAATTTTTGCAATGTTATATCCACTCTCAAATATATGGTTTTCATTAGGTGCTCGATCTCTGCAGTTCTTGCTTACATGACCGACCTTGGACAGTGCATACATGCCATTCTTACATTTGTCCAGTTTATTGATTGTCCAATCCAATTCTTTCTGTAACAATTTTCTACAATATGTCCATACTGACCACATACAACACAATTAGTCCATGTATTATAATCCCAAACATATGAGTTACCTTTTGTCTTCGGTTGATATGGCTTTTGTTGTAGTTTCTCTTTAGGTGTCCAAACTTGTTTCATTTTCACCTTGCAGTCCCTTGCAATGTGTCCATGCTTATTATAAGTATAGCATATTTTCTCCTTAGTAGTGTTATTAGCAATGTCATTCTTCTTAGCTCTGCATTCATAAGTTGGATGTCCAAACTTACCACAGTAATAACAATATCCATTGAATTTTGGAATGACAGGAGGTTTACCTTGTGCTTTGCTTCTGCACACATTAGATGTATGTCCTGGTTTTCCATAGTGATAACATGTCAACACTTTAGGTTTCTGGCTTTGATTGTTGTTGACTTTTTCAGCTTGTTTTGATGATTCTCCTTCACCGGTGTAGCCTATACTGGCTCTGCTTCTGAATCTCCTCTGATTAGTCAAGAAATCATCAATCTTTTTAGAACTATCCTCAGCTATCTTCATTATTTCATTGTGTTTCTTTTGTATCTTTATTTCATTTCTTAGTTTTTCATTATCTTCTATGAGTATTGCAACATCTTCAAGTCTTCTTGATAATTCTCCATTCACTCAGTTCATTTCTTGATTAACTGTCATCATCTGATTTGATACTTGGAAGTGACAATCAATGAGTCTTTGTATTTCACTTTCTTTTTCTTGGAGTTGTTCAGTCATTAGTCTTCGGTCTTCAATAGCCAGATTTTGATCTTATTCAACTTGTCTAGCATTGTTCATGATTTCCACCATTCTCACCATTTGAGATTCATGATCGATTTGAAGTGCTTTCACTTGCTCAGATAGATGCTAATTCTTTTCAGATAAATCAGAGATTATGCTTTCAGATCCGTTAGAGATGCTTCCAGAGCTTGATCCAATATGATCAAATATTTCATCAATAGGTTCTTCATGATAGCTGATTTCATTTAGCTGAATTGGAAGGTTCTTCCTTTCAACTAGTACTTTATTTAGTTCTTCCTTGGCTTGTTTATACTATTCCACAAACATCTGTATTTGTATCTTTTGATTCTCAATAGTCTTCTCAAGTTTGTATCTCTCCATGACTTAGATATTTACCCTTCAGTGGTTAGACTGTTCAACAAGAGAACTAAGCTCTAATACCAATTTTTGGAATTAGGAGAGATAGGTACTGAGAGGGGAGGGGTGAATCAGTGCCTTCAAAAAATTTAATTGAAAAAACTTTTTAGATCTATAGCTGTGTACTGTGATAACTGATCAAAATAACTTGAATATAATTGTATAAATCAATCATATAGTTAACTTAAGAAAGTAAACAACATGAAATCAATATGACAATCACATAACACAAGTATTTTGGTAACATAGAAACCCTTGTAAGAAGGTAAAAATTGCGGTGGGGATGACACCCATAAATTCTTCACTACTGCAGATAGAAAAGGTTTGCCTGTTAAGGCTAAAAGTTTTTATCACTTCTAGTGATCTTACCCTATTAGGAGTAACATGTTAGATCAGCTAGATCTAACTAGTTATAGGATTTAAACAACACTAATGAAGTGTGTACTCAGTTAAGAGATTTACATAAGACTTTTAAGTCTACTCTGTTAAGAGATTTATCAAAAACTCTATCACAATTGTCAAAAAGTAATAGGCAATTATCTGCTAGTTGACAACTCAATTGTTTGAAATAGATCTATAAGTGCTCATCAAAATATCACCTTCTCTGTGATGGTTCTCTACTCTGTTCTGCTCGGTAGCCTTCTCTGATTCTGCTCAATCTGATATCCTCTGTACTCTATTATGCTCGGTAAAATAATTGTCTTGAAGTTAGGCAATGTCTTCAAGTGCTCTATGATTCATATATATTAGTTTTCCAACCTCATAAAATTTTGCAAACATACAAAATATATAGAATTCTATTTTTGCCACTTTAGCAAAAATTAGGTTATAAGATTAATCATAACCCTAAGATCTACATTACAAAATAACCTAGATCAACTATTACAATAAGATAAACATTACATTTAATGAGTATCTTTTACAATAAATGCTCCTCGATCTTGGTAAACCATTTTACGATCTGTTGTAACTGTTTGCATAGAAGAATGTGCCATTTTAGATTACTATGCCATTTTCTATGATCATTGGTAAACACTGTATAATCTGCTCAGTGTATACTATGATTCTTAGTGTTTACTGACCGTCGGTGTCGATGTCGCTAGTGCTCGGTGAACTGTGTGATGCTTGGTGTAAATAATTTACTGATTGCTCTATCTTACTTCTGGTTATCAACCAACTCAATATAAGTAATTGACCGACCTATTTACTATCCTTTGATACTAATGACAAGCTTAAATGCTCAATAGAGATTAATAGTTCTATGTTTTTGTTATGCAATCAGTAATGACCGAGTAGGTGTTCATTATTAGATCTGATTTGTTGAAGATTTTAAAGTTTGTTTTTTATACATTTGGACCTAAGAAAAATTGATTAACCTCCCCTCTCTATTGTTCTAAATCATATTAACACTAACATAGTCCATCCTCTCATAGGGAACTTTCATATTAGTGCATCCTTTATGGCCATCACTCCTAATAGGGTTTACTCTTTGATCAAGAGGTTGCCTAGTCAACATATCTTGTGTCATTGTGTTATTGTGTATGTTTATCTTTCTATGGTTGTTGGTTACATTGCTTACATGGTTAAAATATATTGAAGTTGATAAAAAAATTATTTATCTGATAATTGATTCACCCCCGCCCCCACCCTCTCAGTTATCTTGGTGGACTTTACTCTCTAATAATTGGTATCAGAGGAGTAGGTCCTTGAAAGAAAAGTTTAACAGCTTAAGCAGATCCATGGAGAATCATTTTAGGAAAGAAAGCCCTAAGTTAGATGGAGTAAATTTTGACAGTTGGAAAGAAAAGATGAAGACACATTTACTTTTTTAGGACTAGGTTATTGGTTAATCACAAAGAATCAAAAGACTATTATTGATGCGGATAAGGTTGAAGATTGTACTAATGAGGAAAGAGATCTATTCATGTGTAACATACTTTCTAGAGAAGCACTCTTGTCAGCCCATCCGAAAAATGACTACAGTTAGGTAAAATATCTAAAAACATCTCATGAAATCTGGTTATCTTTACAATCTACTTTTGAAGGTGATGAACATGCAAAGAAAGTCAGATTACATAATTGGATATGTGCATTTTAAGATATAAGAATGATGGAAGATGAATTTGTTAGAAGCTATATTGGTAGAATGTTAGAGATTTTTGTAGATATAAAATCTTATGGAGGAACCAAGATAGAGAATGAAGTAATATGGAAACTTTTGAGGACATTGACTCCTACATTTAAGTAGACAACACAGATGATTGAATAAGTTATACCTTGTACTATGAATTTTACCAAATAAAATCTTCTTGGTAGACTGGAAGTAGCAGAGATGAAATTGACGCTATAAGGAGACTTACCTAGAATGGAGACAACATTCAGTGCACTTAGTGTTTGCCCTACTTTGTCAAGAAGTATCAGTGTAAGCGGAGATTATGCTAGCAGAAGAAGATCTATAAATGAAGAAGATAGGAAGATTGAAGAAGGTATTGCCTTTCTTGTGAAAGAGAACTAGATGGTAAAAAAAACTTAAATGTTGGACTTGTCAAGAATTTGGTCATTTTGCATCTAAATTTCCTAAGGGAGTTAAGAAGTATAGGAAGAACTTTAATCCTAGGAGATCTAAAAAAAATTATTATGTAAATGATGAAGAACTTGAAGCTAGTTTGGATAAATCTTTGAGTGAAAGTGATACTGAGAATGATGATATAGGATTTGTAGAAATTAAAGAAGAAAATCCTGAAATAGAAATTAAGGAAGAAAAGGCTTTAGTTTCTCAAGTAGAAAAGAAAGCTGATTGGATTATAGATAGTGGTTGTTCATATCATATGACTAGAGATATGAAAAATTTCATAAGTTTAACAATTATGATGGAGGAGTAGTTAGAGTTGAAAACAATGGACCTTGTTTGATTAAAGGTATATGATCTATTACTCTTGATGGAAAAACTAATACTGATGATGTTTACTTTGTGGTTGGTTTGAAACATAATCTTTTGAGTGTTGGATAGCTAGTTGATAAGGGATATGAAGTTTGGTTCACTGAGAAAACTTGTGTAATCAAAGATAAGGATGGTAATTTGATTGGTACTAGATCTAGAACCATAGGTAATGTATTTCAGTTGAATCCTACTGAGATGACATGCTTGATTACTAAGATTGATGACAATTGGTTATGGAATAGAAATTTTTTTCATATAAACTTTGATAACATTGTGAAAGTAAGTACTATAGTTGTAGTAAGAGATTTGCCTAAAATTATGAAGCCTACTAACATGATTTGTAAGGAATGTGTGATGGCTAAACAAAAGAGAAGCTCATTTCTTAGCAAGAAGTTTACAATAGCAGAGAAGTTGGAAATTGTTCATACATATTTGAGTGATCCCACAAGGACTAGAGGATTGTATGGAGAAAGGTATTTTATGATTCTTGTTGATGATTTTACAAGAATGATGTGGATTGCATTTCTTAAAGAAAAGTCTGAAGCATTTGATAAGTTTAAGATTATTAAGAACAAAGTTGAGAATGAAGATTAAATGTTTCAGATCAGATAGAGGTGGAGAATTTGCTTCAAAAGAATTTAACATTTTTTTTGAAGTAAATGGTATTAAGAGAGTTTTCAACCCCTAGGACACCTGAAAAAATAGTATTGCAAAAAGGAGGAATAGATCAGTGACTAAAGCAGCAAGAGCTATGTTATTTGAGAATGACTTAGCAAAGATATTCTGGAGAGAAGCAGTGAACACAATAGTGTATAGAATGAACAAAGTACAAATCAAAGCAGACATAGACAAGACACCCTATGATATGTAGTTTGGACATGCATCATCGGTTAAGTATTCTAGAATTTTTGGAAGCAAATATTATATTAAGAGAGATGATGACATTCGAAAGTTTAATACTAGAAGTGATGAAGGTATATTTATTAGATATTCATTGAAGAGAAAAGATTATAGATGTTACAATAAAAGAACTAAGACTATTGTTGAGAGCACAAATGTTAAAGTTGATGAAAAGTTCAAAATTTAGGAAAGAATGCTTGATTATGAATCAGATGAAGGAACTCATCCTAGAACAAATCTAGAGACTACTGAATTATTTTATGAAACTGACAATGATTTTTTGAATGAAATCTACAGTGAAGAAATCATTGAAGAACCTATAGCAGAAACAAGTGAGATAGTGACACCTAACAGGAATCTATCAAGAAATCATCCTATTGAGAAACTATTGGAAGCATAGACAAAGGATTTTTGACATGAAATAAGGTACAAGAACATTTGTGTTTAATTTTTCAAATTGAGCCTAAATCTACTAGTGAAGCCTATGAAGATGACCATTGGATTAAAGCTATGAAAGAAGAACTAGATAAGATTGAAAAGAACAAGACATGGGAATTGGTCCCTAGACCTAAAGATAAGAATGTTATAGGAACAAAATGGGTATTCAGAAACAAGATGAATGAACATGGAAAAGTAGTAAGGAACAAAGCAAGATTTGTATGTAAAGGATACTTATGGTAAGAAGGACTTGACTATGAAGAAACTTTTGCACCAGTAGAAAGAATTGAAGTAGTAAGAATGTTTTTGGCCTATGCAGCTTCTAAGAAATGCAAAGTGTATCAGATGGATGTGAAGTCATCATTTCTGAATGGAGAATTGGAAGAAGAAGTCTACATTGAGCATCTTGAAGGTTTTCCTTTAACTTAAGAAGGAGATATGGTATGTAAACTAAAGAAATCTTTATATGGACTAAAACAAGCACCTAGCACTTGGTATGCAAGACTGGATAAGTATTTGATAAAATTTGGATTTACTAAAGGCACAGTTGATAGCAACCTATACACAAAGGAAATTGAAAATGGTTTGTTAGTTGTTGTTATTTTTGTTGATGATATCATCTTTGGAGGAGAAGATGAAGCTAGTGATAAATTTGCAGATGAAATGAAGACTGAATTTTAAATGAGTATGATTGGTGAAATGAAATACTTTTTAGGATTGCAAATAACACAGAACAATGATGGTATCTTTGCAAGTCAAAAAAATTACTTGAATGATTTATTGAAGAGATTTGGAATGGAGAACTATAAACTGGTTGGAACACCTATGGTAATCGGACACAAGTTATCTAGCACAGATGAGACTCCTATAGTGGAACAGAAAAAGTACAAATCTATGATTGGAGGAATTTAATATTTAACTCATACAAGACCTAATATCTCACATGCAGTTAGAATTGTAGCAAGATTTCAAGCTGAACTTAGAGAATCACATTATGCAGGAATAAAGAGGATACTGAGATATTTAAGAGGCACAATTGAGTCTGGACTGTGGTATGAAAAATTTGATGATTTTACCTTAAGTCTATATACAGATGTTGATTGGGGAGGTAGTGTTGATGACAAAAAGAGCACCAGTGGTGGAGTATTTTTCCTTGGAGGAAGATTAGTTTCTTGGCTAAGTAAGAAGTAGAATTGTATTTCACAAAGCATAGTAGAAGTAGAATATGTGGCAGTAGAAAAGCATTATAATCAAATAATTTGGATGAAGCAAATGCTCAAGGATATTGGAATAAAATTTGTTGAGCCTATTGTTATACATTGTGATAACACTGGCACTATTAGTATGTCTAAGAACCCTATGTTACATTCTAAGACAAAGTAAATAGAGATAAAGTATTATGTAGTGAGAGAGAAAGTGGCAGAGAAAGAAGTTAGACTTGAGTATATAATTATGAAAGAGCAGATTGCAGATATATTTACAAAACCTTTGCCTAAGGATACATTTGAGTATCTGAGAGGTATGCCCCAGCCTACTTTTGAGAAGTGATGTAGATTGTTGCATCCATCCAGTAGTATATGAGCCCTATCTTTCTTCTAGATTGGATGGTGGTACTTCCTCTATGGGAGGAGTATGTAAATCTGAGCTAAGTCATGAGGACTCTAGTGAATGTATTTTCTGAAAAAAGTGTCTTTTGACATTGAAGTTGTTGTTGACATAATGATGAAAAATCTGTCATTGATGTCAATGGGGGAGAAGTATTCATGAAAAATAATCTATTGGAGAGAATTGAATAGGAAAATGAAGCAAGATTTGATTGATGAAGAGGATTTGAAAGTATTTTCAAAGCAGCAGTGTTGCAGTGTTGGTATTTATGGAGCTTGGATGTTTTTTCATCTATGTTGCCATCAATGCCAATGGGGGAGATTGTTAGGAATGAATGCAGAATATATCCTATGAGGGAGTATTCGCAGCCATTCTGTAGTAGTTGTTGTTTCATTCATGACTGTGATTGTCATTGATGTCAACACAGTGATCTACTGAAGATTTGTAGAGAAGTAGATAGTGTTTGAGTTCAAGCACTTGGGATATTGAAGATGAAGCTATGCAGAGTTGAGGACTTACTCTATGATGTTCTATTAGATCATGGTTAAGAGTGCATATGGAAATTCATTTATTCATGATAGTTATGAGGAAATCTGTGGAAATAGTATTCAGGCAGTATTCCTGAGTAGCGGTTTGTGGAAATCGAATGATATCTCCTAATCGGGATTGAATCTGATCATGTGTAGTTATGAGGCATTTGAAGACATAATGTTAGTGACATGGATGTGAGTGCAAGATTTGAGGTTGCATGACTAAAGAATTATCTTAATTGGAAGCTGACAGTTTCGTGTAATTTTTATGTAACCCGTGGAAACTTTTATTTTGTAATTTGTATGCCGACTCATTTGTAATTACTTGACTGTAGTATAAAGGAAGGAATGTTTTCCTTGTTTTGTAGTAGTAGTTGTGAATTGTATTTGAAAGTGAATTATGGAATCGTGCAATACTTGTTGGAAGAGGATATGTGAAGTAAAGAGATCTGGTATTGGGATTTGATGAAGTAGTTGGTGTAGTTTGGCACAATCAGAGGAGTATTGAATTGTTGAGATTAGTAATCTTTTGGTATTATTATGTTGAGTAATACAAAGATTAGTTGGACAGTGTGTTCAGTGATCTTACACCTGAAGCTATTTGGGCAGTGGATCCTTCTGTCTTCCATAACTCCTAACAGAGTTAGAATCTTTTAGTAGGGATTCAAAGTCTCCTAACAGGGACTCATATGTACTAAATGTATTTCATAAGACTCCTAATAGATTCAATCCTCTCACAAGGAACTTTCATATTAGTGCATCATTTGTGGGCATCATTCCCACTAGGGTTTACTCTTTGATCAAGAGGTTCCCTAGTCGACATATCTTGTGTCATTATGTTATTGTCTATGTTTATCTTTTTATGGTTGTTGGTTACATTTCTTACATGGTTAAAATCTATTGAATTTGATAAAATTTGTATTTATCTGATAACTGATTAATCCCCCCCCCCCTCTTAGTTATCTTGGTGGACTTTACTTTCTAACACTGGGGGTCTAGAGAATGCCTCAATAAAATGTGGTTTCATGGAATGCAATGATTGCAGGATATGCACAAAATGGATTCCTTGAAAAGTCTTAAGAAACTTTCTAACAAATGCAATTGGCGGATGTAAAGAAAAATTTCACAACCCTTGCCATCATCCTTCCTGCCTGTGCTGAAATGGGAGTTTTGGAACAACGTGTGGACATCCATCAAAGCATAAAAGATAAAGAAATTTTGTTAGATGTTGTAGTTGCAACTACCCTAGTAGACATGTATGCAAAATATGGAACTATAAACAAAGCATGTGAGCTCTTTGACAAAATGCATCAAAGACATGTGGTATCATGGAATGCCATGATTATGAGATATGTACAAAATTGATTGTTATAAAAGGCTTTAGAAATTTTCAAGAAAATGCAAATGGTAGGTGTAAAGCTAAATTCCACAACCTTTTCCAGCATCCTCCCTACCTGTGCCAAAATACGAGCTTTAGAATAGGGTATGTGTTAACTTATAGTGTTGATCTTGTTGGCAATTTGGCCATACTAATGTATATGACTTGATATAGTGTTTTTATTATGGCAACAAACTCCTATAGTTGTTTGGAGTTAGCACACTTGATGAGAAGATCATAAATTGGTTAAGTGTTGAAGACTAGATAGTGTACAGAGTTCCTACAGCTCAGAGCATCAGTGCACGTGTGTACAGAAGAATTATGGTATGCACCCTGGAAGTTAAGCTAGTTAGACTATATTCATGCTTTTTCTATTAGTGCATAATCAGATATACAAGGATGAGAAAGATACAGTCAATTAAAGTTGCACAACCAGTGTGTGCCAGTGAAGAACAGAGTAAGTAGACAACAATTATCATTTTGTGTTGCGACTGTATTCTAATAATGTAAAAGCTATGCGCCTATTATAATTAGGTTTTTGACATGTATATATGTTTTATTGTAAACACGCTTAAGCCAATTCATTTGGATGTGTTTTATGTAATAGGTTTAAGGGAAGACCTAGTTGTTTATTTTGTATGCGCGTATAAATATAAGATGTGCCCATTGTATTCGGTATGGAAGTTGATAGAAAATTGTGATAAGAAAAAAAGAAGTGTGAAAATATTCTATAAGATGTATTAGATATTTTCAAGAGGTCAAAGCATCAGTGCATCAAAGGAATTGATCTGACAACTAGTGTCATAGTGACAGTTCATCTAGCAGATATAGTGTGTATCTGAGATCAGAAGGTTGTAGCCTTCACCACTTGAGTAGTGAGCTCTAGGACAGTGTATCCACTCCCCTAATAGGGACTATTGTAAAAGACTCCTAACAGGGTCTAACCTTTGAAAAGGTCTACTGTACTTAAAGCATTCTAAAGCAACTCCTAACAGGGTTAAGTATCTTCTAACAAGGATCACTAAACACTAGTATAGAATATTAGTGGGTGTCAATTCCCACCAGGGTTTTTACCTATTTGGGTTTCCCCATAACCATATTGGTGTCATGTGTTGATTTCATGTTTCATGTTTATGTGAATGTTTAATTCATTACTTAAGCATTTAAGTTCAGTATAAAGATTAAAGTGAAAATTTAAAATATAGCGAACATTGATTGACCCCCCCCCCTCGTTCTCAGTGTTCCCATTCCTAACAATTGGTATCAAAGCTCTGGTCCTCAGCAAAGAAGTTTAACCACTTGAGGAGATCATGGATAAAGTAGAAATGAAACATCTGAAAAGAAATCTTGAAGCTACTCTTGAAGACCTGGACAAATTAGAAAGAGAAATTAAAGAACTAAAAGAAAAAGCCAGTGATGCACAATTCATTATCAAAAGGCTAAGAAAGGATTTGAAATAATTCTCTAACAATGATCTAGGAGCAAAGGTCAAGAAGCTGAATGAAGAAAATGCATCTATGAAAGAACTACTTGAAGAATTTGATGATAAGTTGATCAACAATCAGGATCTACAATGAACAAGTCAAAGAGAACATGCAATTCGATGAAGAACTAAGGCAAGAAAACATGGAAATCTTGGAGCTAAGGAGTAGAAAAGAAATTTTGGAGTCTGAATTGAAAGAAGCAAAAAATCATATTGACAAATTACACACTAGTTCTAATTTGATAGAATCTCAATTGTATGAGAGAAGAGCCAAAGGAGACACTAGCTATATTTGATACAATGAAGCACAAAATCAGATTGACAACATGTGAGCAAGAAAATATTCACAAAAGGACTCTACTGATGCTAAGTAGACTGAAGCTCAAACTAAAGATAATGGTGAACCACCTAAGAATGAGCGCAAGCCTATAGATTGCACTTGTTTTACATGTAACAAGCGTGGACACATTGTGAGGAACTATATAGAGGTAAGACCTTTTAATGGTTACTATTATTCATGTAATAAATTTGGTCATAGAGCTATGAATTACAAGACTAGTAAGAATAACAAGCTTCAGCATGATCAGAGAAATTAGAATAAGACAAATGTAAGAAATTCTTAGAATGTTACATGTGAGATATGTAACTATAATGGTCACTCATCTAGACAATGTAAAATGGTGACTCATTTCAATGTACTGAGGAATATAACGCCTCCAGTCATTTGTCACTCTTGTAACAAGGCTAGACATATCTCAAAGTTCTGTAGATCAAGGATGGAAGGTCAAGAAAGCCCTAAAATGTTCTAAGAATCAGTATTGGATCCTCAAGGAGAAGTTAATTTTGTCAAAGCCTCAAATGATGTGAACTTAATTTGGTTAGAGAAAAAGTAGGAAAAGATTGATGAGTATGTATTGGATGCATCCACAATGGATGCACCCTCTACATTTGGATGAATGGCCCTTAGGGTCATAGGGGGATCTAATTTAGCTCTAGACCCTTCTGTGGCTGGTATAATCACTCTCAAAGTATGCACCTTTGGACTTAAGCTAATGGATTATAAAGAAACTTCATGCAAGAGCGCACATACTAATTGTTAATAGAACAAAAGTTGGAAATGTTTAAGTGATAGTTGGTTTACATGACAAGCATTAATGGAGGAATTTTCACTTTAAGTACACATAAATTTGTTTGATTACTCATTACATTCAAATTCAGAGCAATTAAAAAGAAGAAAGAGCCTTAGAATTTGTTGTGAATACTTGTAGAGTGATCTATCAATGATTTACAGTAATTAGCAGTGCATTTGGTCAGTTGCAGAAACCCTAGTTCATCATGTCAATTTAGAAGTCTTCAGATTATATCGGAGATCAGTTGGAAAGTGATTAAACATGTAAGTCATGTCCACTCCCATAGTTTTTGATGTTGCAAAGAAGAAGAGATATGTATTTAAGAATCATCCATTTAAGTCAACCCTAGATAATTTAGAGGGAGCATCCTCCTGCACACCTATGGGTGTTATGCATGTCAAGGACATTAGGGCTTACATATACAACAAGAAAGAACTAGTAGGGTTATATAGGTTAAGGGCACACATGGATACCATGTTGAAACCAAATAAAACATTCATGGATGAATCTGTTAAGTGGAATGATCACCCTATAGTTGAGTATGCTATGACATATGAATTTTATGACACTGAATAGATTAAGATACTATTGAATAGAATTCATGGTGATTTATTCTAGATAGGTGATGTGCCAGTAAGAATCACTAGTGACCTAATATATGAGATGATAGGCCTTTCTAGGACAAGCGTTGTCCTTTCTATGGGCAAGGATGCTAGTAAAATTGTTGAGAAAACATGTAAGTCAAGGAGTGATAGGCGCAGGATGACAATTGAGCCTATTGAGTAAGCTGACATCAAATTGATGTCTATGATACTTGGATACATGTTTCATCACACTAGTAGGGTGAATAGTGTGTCTGTGGGCACAATTCTAGCAGCCATTAGACTTGTAAAGGAAGATGCAGAGTTCAAATTGTGTGAGATCTTGTGCACACAGTTGATTGATAACATCAAGGCAATCAAGCATGAAAAAACCAAGATATTTAGGTTTGGGTCATTGATCATTTACTTGTACCTTCATATAGTTGGGAAAGTATCAAATTTGTATTTGGACAAGTCCATTCCAACCATGCCATAGATATCTAACAAAGCATCCACTGAGAGTACATTGAGAGATTATACAACATTGGAGTTGAAGACCTTCAGGGTCAAAATGCAAATGAGGTATAGAATTCCAGAAAACATTGTTGAAAAGTTCAAGGATACAATTTTTTTATGGTTGAAATAGATACAACTTGTATGGAGGCAGTTGTACCTAGAACAAAGTGGATTCATCCACTTCGATATGAAGTAGAGGAACAAGTTTTGGAAGCATATGTTCAAGTATTGATTTCATCTCCTACTAACCCTATTGATCCAAGATGGGGAACTTATGAGGAGAAGACAAGAGATATATATGCTAAACTAAATAGCGCAACAACTTAGAGGAAAGCCTCTAAGATTACATCTGAGATACTTAGAATTTATGGAGTAACACAAGAAGACCTAGACAAAGAAAGGGAAGAAAAGATTTCTTTGGAAATTGAGAGCACATCCACAATGGAAGCTAAGTCTGATGATCCCAAGATGAAAAAGGTAAAGATTTAAAAGACTGATGATCCAAATGGTAAACAGGGTAAAATTGATGATATTAGTCCTACACCCACTACTATAGTTGATATTGAATCTACAGATGCATCTCCTAAGATTCCAAGAGGAGAAAACAAACCGCCACAAATCACCCTTTAGCTATAAGTGTAGCCACAAGATGAAAATTGAAAAATGTGCAGTCACCTCTGGAAGTAGGATTCATACCTAGTCTTCAAGTGTTAAGGATTAGAGTAGTAGAAGAAGGAAGGCTAGATCAAATAGCCAAGTTTTATGAAAAATATCATGAAATTGATAAGTCTTAGATTTATGAGATGCTAATCAAACACATGATAAAATTCAAGAAGATAGTACTTGAATTGAAGACAGCTATCCCTGATAAGGTATGGGAGATTATGGATACCTTGAAGAGACAAGCCACTGAAGAAGACTTTAGAATCAGGGAACAAACACTTGATTCCTATCTTCCAATATGTTCTATTGAAGAAAAGACACTATTATTGAATTTGGTGAAGCCGTACTTAAGGAGAAAGATGAGAACACTACACATTATGAACAAAGACTATGAGCTGATAACTAAGGAAATAGAGAAAGCCTTTGAGAAGGTATTCTTAGAGCAGCACATGAAACCTAAGTCTTTGCCCATCACTCAAGCACCTATTGAGCAAGACAAAGAAACAAATACCATCAAGATACAATCTAAAGGTCCTTAGGATTCAACGCCTACAGTGGAAGCAAAAACAGAGTTAGATAAGTCTGCGCCCATGACAGAGTCACTCAAGAATAGCACCATTATCATTGATAATGTTGAGATAGCCATGACAGCCACTGATACTGAGTTGGACAAGTTTGAGGAAGCTTTTGTGGGCACACAAGAAGCTGAAATTTTATACAACAATACACCTCCCACTCATCAAGAAGAAGTATTGATTGATGATGAGAAAGAAGAAGAAAAGATGGAAGAAAAGGAAATAGAAAAAGAAAAAATAGAAAAAGAGGAAGAAAAGAAAGAAGAAGGAAAGGTAAAATAAAGTGAGAAAAAAGATGAAATGTTAGTAGAACAAGAAGTGTTGGATAGTACTCCCATCACTCCTTCAATAAAATTGTTGTCAAGTTTGACACTTGAAACATCCAGTTTGGACTCATGGACAGAAGAAGACCTGATTAAGTTCAACATCTTAGCTATGGAGAAGGCCAAAGAAAAATAAGTGATGAGGAATCCCCTCCTGGTAGAATTAGTAAACATTATGAACAATTTATTCCCAAAGCAAAAGAAAGTGTTAAAGATACACTCAGTTGATGATGTGAGTATAGTCATCTCACATTTCAAAAGCAATTTCTCAAACCTTGAAGAATCTGCATCCCTAGTTGTAGAACAAAAGTATCTAAAGAAGAGATTGAATGAATTCATCAGTAACTTTGCACTTGTCCTCAGATCCCTCAAGACTGGTCAAGCATCCCTAAAAGAATTTGCAGATCAAGGAAGAAGAATCATTGCAGAATGCATGGATCAAGATAAGCTCACCAATGCTCATTTCAAGAAAATAAAAGAGGCTGGAGTTATGATTGAGCAAGTGAAGAGTTTAGTGAAAGACACATCCACAAATGTGAACATGTGAAATAATGTCTACCAAAGTCAGATAGACAAAATTGAGAAGGCAGAAAAAGAGATGACAAAGTTAAGGGCTAGACAAACTCAGTTGAGGAATGCTCTTGCACCCTCATTAGAGATTCTATATCAGAACATCAAGGAGATTGATGCCACCATGATAACATATGATCAAGGTCCTTCCACAAATTTGAAGATGGAGAAGCTTCAGTATGCATTATACTCCCATCTCTAGATAGTAAACTCTTTGATCACTTTTTGGAAGAAGGAGATCCAGAACCTAAAGATAGCATATCTAGATGTTTTCCCTTAGTAAGTATGTATAGATACAGTTTTCATAACACCTTTTTCATTAATGTCAAAGGGGGAGTTGTGTATAGAATATGGATCATAATATGTATAGGGAGATATAAGTATATGTATAGAAGAACAAAAGTTTTTGTATTAAGAACAGTTACCAACTTGGCCATATTTCTTTGTTGCCATCAATGACAAAGGGGGATATTGTTGGCAAGTTGGCTATACTGATGTATATGACTTGATATAGTGTTTTCATTATGGAAACAAAGTCATATAGTAGTTTGGAGTCAACGCACTAGATGAGAAGATCAGAAATCAATTAAGTGTTGAAGACTGGATAGTGTACAAAGTTCCTGCAGCCTAGAGCATCAGCACATGTGCATATGGAAGAATTATGGTATGTGTTCTATAAGTTAAGTTAGTTAGACTATATTCATGCTTATTCTATTAGTGCATAATCAAATATGCAAGGATGAGAAAGATACAATCATTTGAAGTTGCACAACCAGTGTGTGCCAATGAAGAACAGAGTAAGCAGCTGACAGTTATCATTTTGTGTTGCAACTATATTCTAATGATGTAAAGGCTATGTGCCTATTTTAATTAGGTTGCCAACATGTATATATGTTTTATTGTAAATGCACTTAAGCCAATTCATTTGGAAGCATTGTATGTAATAGGTTTATGGGCCGACCTAGTTGTTTATTTTGTATGCGCGTATAAATATAAGATGTGCCCATTGTATTCGGTATGGAAGTTGATAGAGAATTGTGATAAGTAGAGAAGAAGTGTGAAAAGATTCTATAAGATGTATTAGATATTTTCAAGAGGTCAAAGCATCAGTGCATCAAAGGAACTGATGTGACAAGCAGTTTCACAGTGACAGTTCATCCAACAGATATAGTGTGTATCTGAGATCAGCAGGTTGTAGGATTCACCACTTGAGCAGTGAGCTCTAGGACAGTGCATCCACTCCCCTAATAGGGATTATTGTAAAAGACTCCTAATAGGGTTAATGATCTTCTAACAAGGATTATTAAACACTAGTACAAAATATTAGTGGGTGTCAATTTCCACTGGTGTTTTTACCTATTTGGGTTTCCCTGTAACCATATTGGTGTCATGTGTTGATTTCATGTTTCATGTTTATGTGAATGTTTAATTCAGTACTTAAGCATTTAAGTTCAGTATAAAGACTAAAGTGAAAAGTTAAAATATAGTGAACATTGATTCACCCCCCCCCCCCTCTCAGTGTTCCCATTCCTAATAGATCTAATTGATTATTGTTATGCTTAATCAACTATGTATTATATATATATATATATATATATATATATATATATATATATATATATATATATATATATATATATGATTTAATATCAATCATATGTATCATAGTCCACTAAGAATTACCAGGGCTTACATTATATATATTATGCAGTCATTGTTAAGATTGACTTAGTCGATTGCTTGATCACATGATAACTAGTAATTAATGTGTTACAATAACCACTAACTAGTGGTTATTTGTATCACTGTGTAAGATAATGAAACAATGCCAGTCAATCGATAATGAAGCAATGTCAGTATGTCTATTCATATTGGTTATCATGTGATCAAGCTCGTGTAAATGAATGCCCTAGCTCGTATATTATGCAGTCACTGTTAAGATCGACTTAGTCAATTACTTGATCATATGATAACCAATAATTAATGGTTATCGTAACACATTGTTAATGTGTTACGATAACCGCTAACTAGTGGTTATTCATATCACTGTGTAAGATAATGAAATGATGCCAATCATGTCTATTCATATTATTTATCATGTGATCAAGCTTGTATAAATGGATGCCCTAGCTCATGATTAATCAATGATACTCCAAGAAAGTAATAATAATTGTAATATGAAGAGCATGAGCCAAGGGAATATGCCATGTAAAACAATGGTAACAAAAAATAAACATTACATGATGCCCTAGCTCATAATAAAATAGTGAGAATCTAGTAAATGTCATAACCAAATCCCTACCTCAATGAGCTTCCAATATTTGATAAGGAGAGGAAAAGCCAAGTTTCCAAAACTAAGCTCAAAGATCAAACGCCCAAGTCTAGATAAAAACTGCAACCTCTATACACAATGTTGAATCCACCTTGGCCGATGAGATTTCACGCACTGCAACTCTTGAAAAAATTCACCGTAGTAATACTCAAATGAGAAATGAAATATTATTTTTTTAAGTAATGCCCATGCTCATCAAAATTTTGACATACACCGTAGTGGTCGAACTTTCGACTAACACTGGTATGGATTAAAAAAAATAAAAATTTTCCTTCTACAATCCGACCAACCAAAACCTTTTTATCTCATGGTCAAAAATTTTGGTTGAAAAACTAAGTCAAATGTACTAGTGATTCCTTAATTTTATTGGATTACCCATGTAAGATACCTTCATCAGTCCTTGCATAAAACTTTCCTATTTCATCATCTATTTTGATATAACACTTTCTACCAAAAAAATTATAATACTTCACAGTAGGAGTATGACTAAATTACATTCATAAGAAGTCTTACAGTACCCTCTCTCATCTGAACCCTATTTAAAGTGTAGAGAAAAATGTTAATTTCTTCCCTCTAGTTCATGTGTGACACATTGCCTTCAATCAACATAGTCCTTGTAGAATCTAATATGGTTATGTTCCTTCTCTCTTCTATCCCATTTTGTTGTGGAGTCATAGGATAGAAGTCTATCTATATATGCCATGTTCTTTAAAGTATGAATCAAATACTTCAAATGTAAAATCTCCACTTCTCTCTGACCTCAAAAATTTTATCTTCAAACTTGACTCATTCTCAACTTTTTATTTATAATATTGATCTTATCAAAAGATTCACACTTTTCTCTAAGGAAAGAAACCCACATCATTTCAGAATAATCAGAGATAAAATGAATGAAATACCTTTCATTATAGTAGGACCTTGTCTTTATATGAAAACATATATCTGTATGCACTAGATCTAACTTCCTCTTTTCTTAAATTGAGTTACTCTGAAAGTTTCTCTTTGTTTCTTTCTCCATAACACACTCTCTACATATAGTGTTAGAAGGCTTCATAATCTTTGGTAGATCTCTGATTGCATTTTTTTACTACCTTCATAATTATTTCAAATTTTTTATGATAGAATATTCTATGCCACAACCAACTAGCATACCCCTTCTCCACAAAACACATAGCCTCTAGAGTAATCAACTAAAATACATTACCCTTTTTATTTGTATACAATGCGATCAATTCCCCTATCTTACTTTTGATAGTGAATTTCCCATTCTTGAACTACAAGTAGTAACCCTTGTCTACAAGATATCCAACACTCAACAAGTTATGTTTAAGGCCATCAAAAAACATGACATAATCATTATTAGTATTTTAATCAAGAGAGATTGATCATCTACCAATGATTAACCTATGAGTGTTCTCACCAAATCTAACCACTCCATCATCATATTTGTTCAGTTGAACAAACTTATCTTTGTCACTAGTCATGTGATAAGAGAAACCACTATCTATAATCCATTTTGATTTCTTTTTCACATGTGAAACTAAATTTTTCTCTTTATGAATAGGTTCTTCATCCTTAATTACAACAAACCCAATCTCATTTTCATCATTTTTAGAATCATCATTACAAACACCCACACTAGAATAATAAAAGTTCTTATCCTTCTTGTAAAACTTAATTTTATGCTTAGGAACCCTAGTAGGGCATCTGGATGTAAAGTTATGAATTTATTTCAAGAAATACATTTTAGGGGTAAATTCCCTTCAAACTTACCCATACCTCTCTTTTCATATTTGAAATCACAACCACAAGCTCATCAACCTTTCTTACTTCTTCCTCTATTTCATTCCAATCATCAATGTACTCTACAAGCTCCATATGTCTGCTACCTCTTCTAATGCTTGCAAGGCTTGATAGTGCCCTCTATTCATTATGAACAATATCCTTGAATGTAGTTTTGATTTTACGTAATGCCTCCTACAACTGTGTGGTCTCAAAGGTCATTAATTTTGTAATGCCCACCCTAGTACTTTCATATTTTGGATTGATAGTCCTATTATTACCTTATTACTTTAGAGTATATGTTATGTTTATTTTTATTTCATGATGGGACTTTTTGAGCATATATTTGGTTAATAGAAATATTTTATGAAAATAATAAATGAAATGGCATGAGATGATGTATATATGTGTAGGAATATACTATTGGTGAAAATGATCCATTCTTGTTATATCATGGAATTATGATTATTTTGGACCTAACCCTACTAATCCCACTATGTGATTACACTATCTGATGTGAGTGTGTGTGTGTGTGTGTGTGTGTTTATATTTATATATATATATATATATATATATATATATATATATATATATATATATATATATATATATATATATATATATATATATATATATATATATATATATATATATATATATATATATATATATAAACACACACACACACACAAATGTTGGTGTACTCGGTTGGTGTTACAAGATGCAAGTACTAGGCATTGACTCCAAATGGATAAACAAGTCTGAGCATGCCTTCAAAATCCTCAAATTGTTGTTGTGTGGAGAGTTTACTAGGTTACTATCAAGGGATTCCTATTGACTTGGGTTCCTGCTTAAGGGGTTACCTTAGCTGGGGATTTGTGTGCAATGTTATGAATTTTTATTGAGATTTATTTTTTAAGTTTGATTTATCTGTTGTATGAATATATATATATTTGTATTTTTAACTGTATTATGAGTGGATATATATTATATATGTATATTTATATATGGGTGCACACATATATACCCATGCATATATAAATATTATAAACTAAGTATTTTACTTGCAATTTTAATTGTATCTTTAATGTTTAAATAATGATTATTAAATAAAAATAAAAATTAAGTAAAATAAGGCTCCTTTTAGTAAAACTAGCTACCTAAGATATTTGAACTCGAGGCCTCCTAGAAGTTATGCTAGTTTGTTTCTAATTGGGCTATGTGAGTTATTTGAGAACTCTTGTGCTTCTATTCTAGTTATGGTCTTGTTTAGGAGGATAAGTTAATAAAATAATAAAAACCTTTTGAGCTACTTACAGGGATTGATTAATTAAATGAAACCAACTATAGTATTTGGAGCAGTTTCTACCTGTAAAGAAACTCCTCGAAACACATATATATTTTAAAATAAATTATTTGCAGGGGAGGAGTTTTGGGAGATTAGAAAGATTGGGAGAAACTTGAGACTTTTATGGAAGTATAGATTTGGGGTTTTCTATATTTTTAATCATCGTTATAGTTTTTTAAGGGTGTTTGGGAGAATCTCAGGGGAGGAAGTATGATTGTTCTCAAAGGGAAAAGTATTTGGGAAGGCTATCATCACTCAAGCTTGAAGGTTGTTGTGGTGTGCTCAATTTTGGAAGGGATTCTCCGTAGGACTCTAGGTAGGATCTAGAACTAGGAAGAATCACCTTCTAGCCTCTGTGTTTTTCTTGTTTGAATTTATGTTTGGTATGTATCATGGTTGTGAAACTTTTGTGAATATATGAGTTAATAGATTGATTATTTGATTGGAAAAGAGTGTTACATACAGGAAGTTTTAGTAAATGTGCCTTAAGTTTTCTTCTTCAAATTTCTTCCTAGAAGTATTTGATTATTTATGTGATTCTATTTTGGTGTATTTTTTTGTATACACATGGTTTAGGGAAGTTTAGGGAAGGTTAGGAATGATTAGGGAGGTTTCCAGTGAGTTTTTTCTTTCATGTGGTATATGCAGTTTTAGATTTTAATTCTTAGTTTTAATCACCTATTCTTGTTTTGAGTTTAATGAGGTGTTGAAGAGATTTTTTGGATGTGGTACTAAGGTACATAAACTAGGTAAACCTTAGGGAACCTTTCTTAGGCATCCTCCATAGTTCAAATTTTCATTTTCAGGCAATTTTGAGTATTTTTATGACAATTCTCGTACGAGCAAACAACCCTAAATTTGTTTACTCATATGATCCTATATTTTCACTCCTATGGCCTATTTTAATTCTCTTATGGCCCTATGATAATACTCATATGGTACTTATGGGGTCCTAGGGGTCCAATTTGGCCATTTTTCGGCTTGGGATTTCGCATGTGGCTCCTCAACTTGGTTCCTAAGTCTGGTCTGCAACTTTTAATACCTTTGAATGTTAGTTCCTTTCTTAGGTTGTGTAATAATGTTTTTTTTAAGTTCTTTTTTTCCCTAGCATTATTTCTTTGTAATCGTTCATGCATATCATAAGGCTAGGACTCATCCTGAGGGCCTGAGAGCATAGGAGGGTTCTCTAGACCTATAAAAAGAGACCATTTGAAGTATGTTATTATTTATTTAGATTTTGTGTGGGTAGGGGACTATGTACCCTAGGTGAGTTGGGAGAGTTTTTAATCAATTGATGATGCAAGAGAGGGCAAGATGAAGAGCCAAAGACACACCCTAATCACCAACCTCCTTGCAGAATCACACGTGGAAGAAGTACAAAAAAATGAGAGAGAGAATGTAGAGAAACTGATCTATTATTCATCGGATAAATTCATACATGTCGGTCTATAAGGCCTTCTTGATTATGACAAAATACATTCAGATTCAACTATAATAATCCTCCAAAATGTGAGGATTCAACTCCATAATCTATCTTCTATCTTCTATCTTCTAGAACTAATCTCCAACCACTGATACCGAAAAATAAAAATAAAACTTTAGTTACACAAGAGGCTACTAAAACAAATCAGCCTTTAGATCCATCATTGGAGAAAGAAATGACCAGATCTAGGTCTACACACTTCACAATGATCGATACCAACATTAAATCCATGACCAAAATTCAATGCACAAGGCGACCTCAATAGAAATCCAAAATAAATCACTTGGTGAGGAAGATTACTGAGTGATAGGGAATTAACTCGGTGAATCAATTGAACCAATTCAATCAATGAAGGAACCGAGTAGCAACCAAGCCCTGTCGGTGGGAATAGGAAAACATCACTGAGAGCCCAAAAGTAATTACTGAGCATATCTAACAACTCTAACTTGTTTTTGGTGACACGTGATTTCCAAGAACCCGATATGCTCCTGCATTAGACACCGGGAGTTATTTTCAAATGATTCTCCAAATCATGTAGCATGTACAACCTAAGTTGAATCCAACTCAGATTGTGAAATCCACGAACTATCTTTAATCGGTTTTTTCTTTCACTTTACTAGATACTCCATGTATTCCTTTCTTCTTGTGCTTCTACCAATTTTTTGTTCTAAAATCTACTTAATTTCTTCTCTCTTCTCCTTAGGATAATCAGTCTGTAATGTCACATCTCCATCTAGTTCATGATATTCATACAAGTTTAAAATATTGAATATAGGTGATATATCCATGTCATCAGGTAATTAAATCTCATAAGCATTTCCACTATCAAATTTCCTCAATATCTTGCAAGGACCAAATTTCTTTATTTTCAACTTTCCATAGGTTCCAATAGGAAATCTACCTTTCTTCAAGTGTACCATTACTTCATCCCCAACTAAAAAAGTCTTATGTCCTTTTTATTTATCAGCTTTATCCTAATATTTTTTATTACTACTCTACAACTTATGTTTCACTTCCTCATGTAATGTCTTCATAAATTCAGCAAATTTTTCTCCTTCTGCACTTCTCTTTTCTTCACCAGCAATGTTTTTCAAATCTAATATACCTCTTAGTTGTATCCCATTAACAATCTCAAAAGTTGTTTTCCCAGTACTCCTATTCACTAAATTGTATGCAAAATCTACTTGTGCCAACATAGAATCCCAATTACTCAGTTTATCTCCAACTAAGCATCTCAAAAAATTACCTAAACTTCTATCTATAGCCTCTATCTATACATCAGTCTATGGGAAAAATGTAGAACTATACCTCAAGTTGGTACCTAAATTTTTCCAAAGAGTCTTCCAAAAGTATCCAACAAATTTACTGTCTTCATCAGGGATGATACTCCTTGGTAATCCATGCAATCTAACAATTTCCTTAAATAAAAGATCTACTATATGCACTGCATATGATGTTTCCTCACCAAATCTAACCACTCCACCATCATATTTGTTCAGTTGAACAAACTTGTCTTTATCACTAGTCATGTGATAAGAGAAACCACTATCTATAATCCATTCTAATTTCTTTTCCGCATGTGAAACTAAATCTTTCTCTTTATGAACAGGTTCTTCATCCTTAATTAAAACAAACCCAATCTCATCTTCATCATTTTTAGAATCAATATTACAAACAGCCACACTAGAATAATAACAGATCTTATCCTTATTGTAAAACTTAATATTATGCTTAGGAACCCTAGTAGGGCATCTGGATGTAAATTGATCAAATTTATTTCAAGAAAGGCATTTTAGGGGTAACTTCCCTTCAAACATACCCATACCTCTCTTTTCTCTTTTTGAAATCAGAGCTACAAGCTCATCCACCTTCCTTTCTTCTTCCTCTATTTCATCCCAATCATCAGTGTACTATCCAAGCTTTGTATGTCTGCTACCTCTTCTAGTGCTTGCAAGGCTTGATAATGCCCTCTTTTCATTATGAACAATGGCCTTGAATGTATTTTTGACTTTACGTAATGCCTCCTACAACTCTATGGTCTCAAAGGTCATTAATTTTGTAATACCCACCATAGTACTTTCAGATTTTGGACTAATAGTCCTATTATTACCTTATTACATTGGATTATATGTTATGTTTACTTTTACTTCATGATGGGACTTTTTGAGCATATATCTGGTTAATAGAAATATTTTATGAAAACAATAAATGAATTGGCATGAGATGATGTATATATTTGTAGGATTATAATATTGGTGACAATGATTCATTCTTGTTATATCATGGAATTATGACTATTTTGGAGCTAACCCTACTAATCCGACTATGTTATGTTGATTACACTATCTGATGTGAGTGTAGGATGATGAGAGGTAGTCATAGTTACTCCTATGGGAGGTCCACACAATGTCACACTCTCCCTCCTTTTTTACATAGTTGGTGTTGTAGGGTGCAAGTACAAGGCATCGACTCCACCTAGTTAAATAAGTCTGAGCATCCCTTAAAAATCCTCAAATTGTTGTTGTGTGGAGATTTTACCAAGTTACTCTCAAGGGATTCATGTTGACTTAGGTTCCTTCTTAGGAGGTTACCTTAGTTGGGCATTTGTGTGCAGTGTTATGATTTTATATTGAGATTTATTTTTTAAGTTTGATTTATCTCTTGTATATATATATATATATATATATATATATATATATATATATATATATATATATATATATATATATATATATATATATATATATATATATATATTTATTTATTTATTTAACTGTATTATAACTGGATGTATATTATATATGTATATTTATATATGGGTGCACACATATATACCCATGCATATATAAATATTATAAACAATGTGTTTTACTTGAAATTTTAATTGTATCTTTAATGTTTAAATAATGATTATTAAATAAAAATAATAGTTAAGTAAAATAAGGCTCTTTTCAATAAAACTAGCTACCTAAGTTATTTGAACCCAAGGCCTCCTAGAAGTTATGCTAGTTTGTTTCTAATTGGGCTATGTGAGTTATTTGAGAACTCTTGTGCTTCTATTCTAGTTATGGTCATGTTTAGGAGGATAAGTTAATAAAATAATAAAAAGCTTTTAAGTTGCTTACGGGGATTGATTAATTAAATGAAACCAACTATAGTAGTTGGAGTAATTTATTCCCATAAAGAAACTCCTCCAAAAACATATACTTTTTAGATAAATTATTCATAGGGGAGGAGTTTGTGGAGATTAGAAAGATTGGGAGAAATTTGGGAGTTTTATGGAAGCATAGATTTGGGGTCTTCTATATTTTTTTTATCATCATTATAGTTTTGTAAGGGTGTTTGGGAGAGTCTCAGGGGAGGAATTAAGATTGTTCTCAAAGGGAAAAATCTTCGGGAAGGCTATCATCACTCAAGCTTGGAAGGTTGTTGTGGTGTGCTCAATTTTGGAAGGGATTCTTCGCAGGACTCCAGGTAGGATCTAGATCCAGGAAGAATCACCTTCTTACCTTTGTCTTTGTCTCTTTTTATTGTATTTTTTCTATGTAACATGGTTGTGAAACTATTGTGACTATATGAATTAATAGATTCATTATTTGATTGGAAAAGAGTATTGCATACGGGAAGTTTTAGTAAATGTGCCTTAAATTTTCTTCTTCAATTTTTTCCTGGAAGTATTTGATTATTTATGTGATTCTATTTTGGTGTATTTATTTGTATACATGTGGTTTACAAAATTTTAGTGAAGGTTAGGAATTATTAGGGAGGTTCCGGCTAGTGAGTTTTTTTCCTTCCTGTGGTATATGCAGTTTTAGATTTCAATTCTTAGATTTAATCACCTTTTCTTGTTTAGAGTTTAATGATGTGTTGGTGAGATGTTTTGGATGTGGTACTAAGGTACCTAAACTTGGTAAGCTTAGGGAGCCTTTCTCAGGCATTCTCCACATGTCAAATTTTCATTTTCAGGCAATTTTGAGTGTTTTTATGACAGTTCTTGTATGAGAAAACAACCCTAAATTTGTTTACTCATATGACCCTAAATTTACACTCCTATGGGCCTATGGGAATGCTCTTATGACCCTATGATAATACTCATATGGGACTTATAGTGTCCTAGGGGTCCAATTTGGCCATTTTTTGGATTGGGATTGGGCATATGTCTCCTCAACTTGGTTCCTACATCTAGTCTACAAATTTTCATACCTTTGTATGTTAGTTCCTTTCTCAGGCTATGTAATAATGTTTTTTTTAAGGTATTTTGTTACCTTTCATTCTTTCTTTGTAATCGTTCATGCATATGATAAGGATAGGGCTCATCCTGAGGGCTTGAAAGCATAGGAGGGTTCTCTAGACCTGTAAAAAAAGACCATTTGAAGTACATTATTGTTTCTTTGGATTTTGTGTGGGTAGGGGACTAGGTACCCTAGGTGAGTGGCTCACCATAGGTGTTTGAACCCAAAGTGGTTTCTAGATGATCCTATGGGTGAGTTTGTAATCAATTGATGACATAAGAGAGGGAAAGATGAAGGGCCAAAGGCACACCCTGATCACCAACCTCCTTGTAGAGACCACACATTAAAGAAAGAACACAAAAATGAGAGAGAAAATGTAGAAAAATTGATCTATTATTCATTTGATAACTTCATACATGTTTGGATATAACACCTTCTTGGTTATGGCCAAATACATATAGATTCAATTAGAACATTCCTACAACATGCGAGGATTCAACTCCATAATATATATTCTATCTTCTACAATAGATCTCCAGCCACTGATACCTAAAACTGCAAACAACAACTTTTTTTACACAATAGGGTACCGAAACAAGTTGGTCTTCATCTCCATCATAAGAGAAAGAAACAACTAGATCTAGGTCTACATGCTTCCCAATGATCGATACCAACATTAACTTTGTGACCAAAATTCAATGCACAAGTTGGCCTCAACAGAAATCCAAAATAAATCACTCGGTGGGGAAGATTACTAAGCAACAGGGAATTAACTTGATGAACCAACCGAGCCAACTCAGTTAATGAAGGAACCAAGTAGCAACCGAGCCCTATCGGTGGAAACAGGAAAACATTACCAAGAGCCCAAAAGAAACTACTAAGCATATCTAACAACTCTAACTTGCTTTTGGTAACACGGGCTTGCCAAGAAACTAAGATGCTCCTACATCAAACATTGGGAGTTTTTTTGAGATGATTCTCTGAATCATGTAGTAGGTACAATGCAAGCTGAATCCAACTCAGATTGTGAAATCCATGAAATGTCTTCAATCGGTTTGTTCTTCCACTTTACTAGATACTCCATGTATTCCTTTCCTCTTGTGCTTCTTCCAATTCTTTGTTCTTAAATTTTCTTATTTTCTTCTACCTGCTTCTTAGGATAATCATTTGATACTATCACATCTTCATTAGGTTCATGATATTCATACAAGTTTGAAATATTAAATATAGGTGATATATCCATGTCATCAAGTAATTCAATCTCATAAGCATTTCCACTATCAAATTTCCTCAATATCTTGCAAGGACCAAATTTCTTCATTTTCAACTTTCCATAGGTTCCAATAGGAAATCTACCTTTCTTCAAGTGTACCATTACTTCATCCCCAACTGCAAATGTCTTATGTGTGAGGCCTCACCCTGACTCATCATAGCATCTTTTCTTATTCGCATTTTGATACATTGATACACTTGTTGATCTATTCTGATAGAGACTCGAGATACTATATTTTGATGATGATTATTATGCCATGTGGATCACCTTATGATGTGCATTAGAATTTAGAATGTGTTGAGATTTTTATTATGCATATTTAGTAGTGTGATTTAGATGGGAATATTGGATCATGTTTAAATTTGATTTCTCCACAGGTGACATGTCATGATGATTATATAATTGTGATGCTTAAGCACTTTGTATGGAAAAATTGGATTCTACATATAGCAATTAGAATTGAATTATGCACATTGATTATGTTGCTAAATTGTGAATTGAATATGTATATTTCATGTAATGTTATCATCTTGAACTACTGATGCTTGATGTGCAGTGTGCAGGTAAGAGAACCATGAAATTAATTGGAGAACCAAGGTTAAACATGTGTGAACTGAGTAAGCCAAGGCTTAATCCGGTATGGGATTAAAAAGCCTCATTGTAATGTGAACTCATTGTTAATGTGGATTTTTACATGTGTGTTATTAGTTAATTTCTTGTTGTCATCCAGGACATGACCTTGGGTATGTATTGTGTTTGTTAGTGTCACTTGACACTTGTTATGTGCTTGTTTTAATCCATCTTAGTTCTAGTCACTTCTAGAGGCCAAAAGGGGGTTCTAAGGGTCATTTTTGGCATAATTTAAGTACCTAATGAATAGGGTTATGGGTTAGGAAGGTTTTGAGCATGTCCCTAAATTCCTAGTGACCTTAGTAACCCATTTTATGACCCATTTACCCTTGACTTCGAAATTTGATAAGTCATGATCTTTACCCAACTCCACCCTTTCTTTCAATCATGCATTTATCATGGGGGGACAAGGAAAGACAACAAGGTCATAGAGTCAAGTCTGCATTTATGGATGGTGGGTGGGTAGAAATTTGAAGCCCTTTTTAGAGGCCTTTAGGAGATTTAGTGGGTGTTCACCCACTCTCTACATTTGGAGACATTAGGGTTTGGATTGAGAAAGGATAAGTGGATAAGCTCTTCTCAAATTTTCATTTCCATCACACTTGTGGAGGTTGGTTACTCTTCTCATGGAAGCCTTTCTACTTGTTCATTAGATTAGCTTGTATTTTGATCTCTCATGCATATGAATCTTGGTTCTTGTTGTGACAATGTGTTGTAAGGGAGGGATTTTGGGTTTGATTTCATGGTTTGATCTTGTTCTTTTTGCTTGGTTGAGGGAGTTCTTGTTTATGGGTGTGAGGCATTACTCACCCTTTGGGAAGGGAAGAAGTGGCCTATGGGTGGAGGGGTTATTTGGGCTCTCCATGAGGTGAGAGTCTCTTCTCTTGGAGAAGAGGGATAAGTCCATGGTGTATGGGCACCATGGAAGCCATTGTACTCTTGTATTTTGAAGAGGATGTTAAGCAAAGTATGTGTATGAAGCTTTTGGATATGTAGCTTTGGAGAGGCAATTGAATACTCATGGTGAGAAATTTGTATGTAATGGCATTCTCCCCTTGGAAAAGCCCACCTCCACCCTCTCAATGAGCTTGTAAGACTCATTTGTGTAGCCTTGGGAGGGAGTAATTTTTTGTATGTATGTTTGTGTGACTTGTTTTGTGAGCATCTTGTTGGTCTTGTTGCATACCCATTTAGCCTTGGTTCTCCAAGCTCGGGGGTGGTCTCATAAGAGACCTAGGTTGGGTGGTGAGCACCCATGGTTCTCCATCATTTTATTGCAGGTTTGGGATGCCAATACTCATGTGGAAGATGCTTGAAGAAGTTCTCCTTCTTGGAGTAATAGTGTATAAATGTTCTATATTTTGTAGTAGTGTTGGCTCTTGATGAGGAATCATCATCTTGATTGTATAATGAGATGTTGTTGTATACCTTTTGGTCTTTGTGAAGATGTAATGGAGGAGAGTTTGTTATCTCCATTGAGCTTTCATTGAATTTTATCCACCCTTGTATTGTTTTGGTTGTAAATGAGAAGACTTCTCTTTTGTGTTATATGTATTTGCAAATGAAAGAGAGAACTCATTATGATTAGGATTGATCAATTACCTTCATGCCATTGTAAATTTGTTTTTACATTAGTAGAGTTATACATGTAATGCAAAATAAAAATAAAAATGGTGATTTCCAAGTTGATAGAATAAGCAAGTTATTAGCTTCAATGGCATATTTATATGGATGTAGATGTATAGAATTTGTATTCTATTGATGCTTGACTGTAATATTTGAGTTTCAATTATAATCTAGCTCTCCTTGAATAAATCACTTAAACAACATGCACCTCACCTTAGTTGAAACAATATTTCAATCTAAGTTTCTCCTTGAATAAACATGTCAACAAAAACTCAATCAAACTAAAATTATAAAGTAATGTAATATACATATTCCTCTCATTTCATTGCACTAAATAAGCTCTCAAAATTATGCTATTAGACCATCCATATCAAGCAAGAAGTTTAAGAAAAAAAAATCATACTATGAAAATAACATCTTCCAGTTTTATTTTGAAACAAATCAACTCTCTGGATTTTGTATAAGGAAAGAAATTATTCTCTTACCATAGAGAATATTCCTTTCCCCTTGTCATTATAATCCTTAATTAGAATTAATATCCTAAAACCCCTATCTTACCCATACTCTTATAAGTTAATCCTTAACTAATAAAGTTTATAAAATTATGACTCAATAACTTACCTTATAACCTAAAGGCTAGTGGGCCCCTTAGCCTCCTCATCACCTCTTATTATTCTTTTTAATAACCATTATCATAACATATATTCCTCCTATGCGTGAGTTTCAAGTGGCTTCTATCTTCCAAACTTTTTGACAAAGAAAAATCTGCATTTGAAAACCTTGGGTATAGGGCCACATGTCTTGTCAGCATGCTCTCCCATAGTAATGGAGAGGATTAATTCTCTTTCCAAAACTCATGCCACCTTACCTTATGTCTAGATTTACTTGCTGTTGGGCTGACTTGGCATTTATTGTGCTCCCCTACGGATATGTTTACTCTCCTACCTTTATATTTGGTCAGACACAAAAATCTTAGCTTAATTCTCTTGGCAAGAAAGTCTCCCACCTCTTGCGTGGATCTAGGCACTTTTTCATCTTGCTGTCAACATCAAACTTTAGACTTGTACCATGCTTTTCCCCTCTCCTTGCGTTTTCCTAGGCCTTGGGGATAGGACTTGTTGGTGGGCCCTCCCAAAATTCAAAACTTGGGCTCCTAAAACATAAAACTTGTTCTTCATTTTTCTTCCCCTTATGAATTCGAAATTTTGGGGCTGGATTTGTCTTGTCATGGGCATCCACTACTTGGCACGTGGGACCCATGGAGAGATGGGGAGGGTAGAGTAGGATGTTGGCAAGGGGCTTTATAGAGTAGGTCATCTTTTAGGATTGAATCCATGGTTATGTAAGTAGTTATTTGAGAATAGAATTTCGTTAGATTAGGAAATATTTTATTATGAGCACTAATTTACCTATTAAAGATAAATTATTTAGGGGAGAGTTAGTAATGTTAGAAAATGATTAGGAGATGTTACTTTGATATAACTTTTAATGTATTAAAATATTAATTTAATGTTTTACTTTTATTTATTTGGTAATCTGTTTAAATAAGACCAGCAATGATAAACATTGGAGACTTATTTTATTGATGAAATTGATATTTAAGATGATTGTCTATTTATTTATTAATTGTTTTAGTAGGACATGTATTCAATAATTTAATCAATTAGTTAGTAAGGGAATGATTACTTGTTAATATGTTAGATTCTTTCAGAGGAGAGAACATAATATTAGTATGTAGACCCGTCAATTAATCAATTGGTTAGTAAGTGATAGGTATGGTGAATCATTAGATTAGGGTATATTGGAGCATGACATTAGTCATTTAGATGACAATTATAACCTTTAGCCATTAAATTCTAATTTTGGTAATTAATGAATTAGACTATTAGTTAGCAGTATTAATGTTCTGATCTAACTAAGAAGGAATTAAATTATTAATTTAGTAGTTTTATTGGGTATATGTTCATACACATCTAGCAGTGGAACTTCTTAACAAGATAATAGTCAATTCAATTAAGGGTCATTTAGATAACAGAACCTTCGACATTTGCTAGATGAGGGCTTAGTTGAGATAGATCTCCTTGATAAATCCACTTAATGTTATTGTCATTGCAAGCAATTTCCTAACCGTTTTCAGCATAGGAGCATCCATGATGAACCTTGGCTAAGTAAATCAGAGTACATGACAATGACATATGATGTTACATTTCACCTTTCTAAAATTTAAAAAAAAAATTTACATTTTTGCTTGTTTATTTTTGGGCATGACATTATGTCTTTTTGATGTATTTTCTCTATCCTTATATTTCGATTACTATTCTCCAACTTATATTTCACTTCCTCATGCAATGTCTTCATAAATTCAACAATTTTTTCTCCTTCAGCACTTCTCTTTTTTTCACCATCAATGTTCTTCAAATCTGATATATCTCTCAATTGTATGCCATTACCAATCTCAAAATGTGTTTTGCAAATACTCCTATTCACTGAATTATCGTGTGCAAACTCTTCTTGTGCTAACACAAAATCCCAAATACTCAGTTTCTCTCCAACTAAGCATCTAAAAAAATTACCTAAACTTCTATTTACAACCTCTATCTATCCATTAGTCTATGGGTGAAATGTAGAACTATATCTTAACTCGGTACCTAAATTTTTCCAAAGAGTCTTCCAAAAATATCCAACAAATTTACTATCTCCATCAGAGATGATACTCCTCGATAATCCATGCAATCTAACAATTTCCTTAAAGAAAATATTTTCTATATGCACTACATTTGATATTTTTCTACAAGGTATAAAATGTGTCATCTTAAAAAATCTATCCACAACAACAAATATAGAATCATTACCTCTTACTATCTTCAATAATACAAGAACAAAATCCATACTGATATCAATCCAAAGTTTCTTAAGAATAGAAATCAGTGTATACAATCCAGTATTCTGCCTTATTCCCTTTGCAACCTGACAGATTCCACAACTTCTCACAAATTTTTGAAAATCCTTATATAACTATGGCCAAAAGTATTTATCCTTAAGAAAATTAAATATTTTGTCAACACCAAAATGTCTAGCCAAACCACTACTATGTTTCTCTTTTATCAAATTAGTTCTCATTAATCCTCTTAGTATACACAATTGAATACCTTTAAACTATTAGGAAGAGTCCCAAGAGATAATTGAGAGCGGGGGGGGGTTGAATTAGTTGTCTTCTAGTTTCAATTATTTATCCAATTAAGTATACTTAAACTTTAAGAATAAACACAATGAAAGAACACTTTAACATAACACCAATATTTTTGTTATGGGGAAACCCAAATAGGTAAAAACCTCGATGGGAATTAACACCCACTAATAAACTGCACTAGTGTATAATGATCCTTGTTAGAAGATCTTACAACCCTGTTAGGAGTTGATCTTTACAATGCAATAAATACAGTAACCTGGTCAAAGGTTGGACCCTATTAGGAATCTTTTATGATTGACCTTGTTAGGGGTGAGGATGCACTATCTGAGAGCTCACTGCTCAAAGGGGTGAAGGATGCAACCATCTGAATAACAGAAACACATTATATCTAGTTCTTGGTGAACTATGAGGTACACCTTCTATCTTGATTAGTTCCAATGAATAGCACACTCTATCTTCTCTGTCACATAGACCTCTTCTTGATGACACAATACTTCACACTCTTTGCTCTGCTCTAATCTTTTATCTCATGCCATACTTCTAGTGATCATAAATGACTAGCTATAAGTATCTTTCCTCTAAATGATATAATCAAGTTGGCCTATTAAAACCACCTTGAAATCATATTAGAGAAACAATAACACTGTCCAATAACATCTTTGTCAGCTCTACTAAGCACGCAACAAAAACTGGGACCTCTCCAAATCAAGAAGTGTAGATGCACGCTACACACTGTCGGCTCTACCAAATTAACTGATACTTTCTCCTCAAGATAAATTAAATCATGCACTCTTATACAAACATTATTAACTCTTCTCCAATCACTAATCCAAGCATGCATACCAAAATGATAGGTGCAACTCTTGTACCAATATAATCTCTTTTGGCTCTTCTGGATAAACACAGGAAACTACAATTGGTGAATAGAAGCTACACAACTTCACTTCTACTACACATCAAACTCTGTCTCTATGAATGTAACATCAATAACATGTCTCCATCACATATCCAAATGTACAAGGCTCCATGATAACTATATGGACAATCACACACAGAACATTACCTATAACTCTGTCAGGAACACTGCTGACACAAGCTGCTACATAATTGTTTGTACTAAAAATTAACCTCTACATCCATGATATCATGTTGATAACATGTCCATGCTACATATACTCAAATCTTACTAAATAAGTCTTCCACACATTCTACTTACCATATGTTGTCATCAATGACAAACATACAGTCAGCATTGGCTTGCTGGAAAATCTCCAACAATCTCCCCCTTTGGCATTGATGGCAACATATGGAATGAAAAATACCACCAATCCAAATGAAAAATTATTTTATAACATTCTCAATTTCCTCATCAAAACTCCCCCAAGGATGAATCCTCCATCTGTTGCAATATTCTTGAATATTCTCCATTTCCTCAACTGAATTACTTCCATGACTGAATACTACTCCGCCTTGCTGCTATATGTACTCCCCCTTTAATATTATTTTTCATGACTATATACTACTCCCCCTTTGACATAAATGGAAAAGGGTGTCAGACATTTAAGCTCTGGTACTACTCTTGAACTAGAGTAGTCAACCATCCATTAATCACTGAGGACTGATGCTCTTTCCACATTTTCTAAGCAGAATCAGGGAAGGGAATGAATCCCAACTTCTCCTTGAGATACTCAAAAGTATCATTTGGTAAAGGCTTTATGAATATATCTACTAGTTGTTCCTTTGTACTCACATAGTCCAATTTGACTTCTTTCTCTGCCACTTTTTCTCTAAGGAAGTGATACTTAATCTCTACGTGTTTTGTCTTTGCATGAATCACAGGATTCTTTTACATATTGATAGTGCTAGTGCTATCACAATGAATAACAATAGGATAATCAATCTAAATTCCAAAGTGTTGGAAATTTGACTATACTATTGCATATGACTAAATATAGTGTTTTCATTATGACAAAAAAGTCACATAGTGTTTTAGAGTCAGCGCACATTATCAGAAGATCAAAATTTGGCTAAGTAGAAAAGACTAGATAGTTAACAAAGTACCCAAAGGTCAGAGCATCAGTGCATGTGTGTATGACCAATTTATGGTATGTGTCCTTGAAGATAAGATGGTAAGATTATATTCATGCTAAGTCTAACAGTGCATGATTAGATGAGCAAGTATGATGAAGATACAAACAGTTGAAGAGGTACAAGTAGTGAATGCCAAAATAGAATAGAGTATATAGCCAACTCTTGTTAATTTGATTAGCGATGATATTATTGTTTTGTAAAGGCTATGCACCTATTATAATTAAGTTTTAGACATGTAATTATGTTTTTTTGTAAACACGCTTGAGCCAATTCACTTGGAAGCATTGTATGTAATCAGTTAAAGGGCCGACCTAGTTAATTATTTTGGTAGCACACATAAATATAAGATGTGCCTTTGTAATTAGGTATGGAAGTTGAAACAAAGTTAATATAAGCAGATCAGAGGTATGCAAAGAGAAATTAGAATGTATTAGATCTTTGCAAGAGTTCAAAGCATCAAGCACATCAAAGGAACTGATCAAACAAGTAGTGTCATAGTGCTAGTTCATCCAAAAGATAGTGTGTATCTGAGATCAGAAGGTTGTAGCCTTCACCACTTGAGCTGTGAGCTCTAGGATAGTGTGTCCCCACCCCTAACAGGGTTATTGTAAAATACTCCTAACAGGGTCCAACCCTTGACAAGGTCACTGTACTAAAAGAATTGTAAAGAACAACTCCTAACAGGGTTGTAGATCATCTAACAAGGATCACAAGATACTAATGTAGTTCTTAGTGGGTGTCAATTCCCACCAAGGTTTTTACGTAGTTGGGTTTCCCCGTAACCATATTGGTGTTATGTTTTATGATTGTTTATATTGTTTACATTGATTTTTATTTCAGTACTTAAGAAATCAAGTTAAGTTTCAAGAGTAAAGGAAAGAGATTAAAGTATAGTGAACATTCATTCACCCCCCCCCCCTTCTCAGTTTTCCCATTCCTAATAATTGGTATCAGAGCTCTGGTCCTCAGCAAAGAAGTTTAACCACTTGAGGAGATCATTGATAAGGGAGAAATGAAACATCTGAAAAAAAATCTTGAAGCTACTCTTGAAGACCTTGACAGATCTGAAAAAGAAATTGAAGAACTTAAAGAAAAAGCTAGTGATTCTCAAGCAGTCATCAAAAGAATAAAAAAGGACTTGAAAGATTGTTCAAATAGTGATTTAGGGAGAATGGTCAAAAATATAAATGAAGAGAACTCATCTCAGGAAGATTAGATTGAAGAGCTGGATGATAAGCTAACCAACAATCAAGAATTTTATGATGAACAGATCAAGGAAAACCTTCAATTGAATGAAGAATTGAGGCAAGAAAACATGCAAATATTGGAGCTAAGAAACAATAAAGAAAAGATAGAATTTAAATTAATTGAACTAAAGAATATAATTGATAAATTACACACAAGCAAGGATCTGATAGAATCTCAGTTATATACTCAGAATCTTAATGGAGATACCAGCGGCATTGGATTCAATGAAGCACAAAATCAGATTGATAACATGCAAGCAAGGATGAAAGCACCAGAAGACACCACAGATACTAGGGAGATTGGAAATCAAACCAAGGAAAATACTAAACCATCTAAGGATGAGAGAAAGCTAGTAGATTGAAATTTTTATGCATGCAACAAGCCTCGACATATTGCAAGGGATTGTAAAGAGGTAAGACCATTCAATGGTTATTGTTATTCATGCAATAAATTTGGTCATAAAGCTATGAATTGTAGAACAAGTTAGAAGATGGTGTAGGAGCACCCTTCCAAGGGCTCCCGCCATCCAATTTTATTGTGATGAAATTTCCTAAGTGAAGTATGTAAGAAAATAAGAGCTTTAGCTCATGTGTGTGTGCCTAGGCCTAGGTGAGGTCCTAGTAGTTCAGCTAGTTATCAATGTAAATGGCACAATGACTCAGGGCATGATCTCATCCTGAGGTCATTAACCTACTATGATAGTAGAAAGTTTGGGATGGGTGTTTGGTTGATGTTTGAGCACATGTGTGTGCTTTGGGAGGGTTTCATAGTGATCATTGGAGTAGGAAAGCACAAGGTGCTTGAGCAACAAAAAGTTGCTCAAAAATTGTTAGCAACTTTTCAAAAGTTGCTAAGCAACTCTTTCTTTGTAATAGCCTAACGTAGCCTAAGTGGATAAAAATCCCTAACACCACACACATATTGAGGATATAGGTATTTAAGACTTGAGGAACCCTAATTAAAGGGTTGGCAATGTTATTGTACGGTGGTAGTACAGAAACACCACTCTGAATGCTGCTTGAAGAAGAACAATCACTGTTTTAGACTAATTTTCATGTGAATAGATGAAGTTTTAAGTGAATCCTTGCAAGAGTAATGGTTTATTTGTGTTTAGATTTCATTTGTGTGCATTCGATTAGTTTCTTTAAGGTTTGGTTGCATTTTTTTCAGTTCTTTTCATTTACACAGTGCTCTGCCAGTTTGGAGAGCCATGAGTTTATAGTGTTGTAGCTTTTGTTTCCACCATGGCCACACCATGGGACCTTGTATTATAAAAGCATAGACCCTAACTTGTATTATTATGGTAGCAGGGCCCTGGAGTGAAAGTGCAAACAATTGTTTGACTATGCCCTAGGCAAGCTTGGCAGTGCTCGGCTAGGAGCAGTCAGCAGAGAAGGAGCTCTTATGAACAGAGGAATGAGTTTCAAGGCATGCTCTTTGAAGGGATGTAAGACACATATATGAAGGTTCAGTGTTGTGGAGGAGAGATCATGAACCAGCCAAGAGTGATGTTGTTGAAGAATTCAAACACTATGACCCTGAAAGACCCAAATAGCCCTTAAAACCCTCAATTTTGGATTAGGCATTGTACGGCCTGTTGGTGGTTTGAGACCCCAAAAATCATTGAGATTTGGTCATATGGAATGGATTTTATTTAGAACATAAGGTTTGAATCCTTGAGGGAAAGGAGGTAAAAGTCCTACAAAACCGGAAGGAGGCCTAATTGGGCACTTCCTTGTAGCCCTAAATTGCAAAGGAACCCTACAATCAGGTGATGACCCAGACTTGCTAATGCATTGTAGATGTGTCAAATGTCCCAAAAAAACCTTGGAACTCACCAAATCCTCTGTTAGAGCTTGGGAAGGAACTGAACCCTAGAAGACCCTTATGAGCCTATGTAAGGGATGAAGCTAGAAACTAAAGCTTGGAATCATCCAAGAAGAAGTAGTTAAACTTGGTGGATAGGTTAGGTAGGTCAAGGGGTCATTGGATGAGTAAGGTATCCTATATACCATTCATAGGTGTCAGTAGTACACTTGGGTCCTTGGGTAAGGATCAGAGCATAGACTAGCTAGTCTATCCTAGCCTCCCCATCAAAAGAACAAGACTCAACATAATCAGAGAAATTAAAATCAACCCAATGTAAGAAGTTCTCAAAGCATGACATGTCAGATATGTAATTATAATGGTCACTTAGCTAGATAGTGTAAAATGGTAACCCATATCAATGGTTCGAGGAATTTAAGGCCTCCAGTTATTTGTCACTCTTGTAACAAGGTTGGACACATCTCAATGTTTTGTAGATCAAGAATGCAAATTCAAGAAAGCACTAAAAAGCTAGAAGAATTAGTATTGGATACTGAAGGAGAAGTCAAGTTTATGAAAACTTCAGATGATGTGAGCATGATTTGGACAGAGACAAAGAAGGATAAGGTTGATGAGTATGTATTGGATGTGTCCACAGTGGACGCACCCTCTACATTTCGATGAATGACCCTCAGGGTCATAGGGGAAGCTAGTTAGCTCTAGACCCCTGCATGGCTGGTATACCCACCCTTAGAGTATCCACCTTTGGATTTAACCTTTTGGAGACTAGTAGAACCTATGTGCAAGAGCGTACTACCTGATTGATTATAGAATGAAAGTTAGATATTTTCAGTGAAAGTCTAGTTTACGCACCAAGCATTAATGCAGAATTTTTCACTTTAAAGTACTCAAAGACTTGCAGATCACTCATTGCATTCAAGTTTGAGTGATTGGAGAGCACATAGGCCCTAACAGTTGATTTTGAAAGATTGAAGCTTGATTCACCAGCGAAGAAGTGTGTTTGATCAATTGTGGAAGCCCTAATTTGTTGCGATGATTCAGAAGTTCTTGGAAACTGATTGTGAAGTGATATATAAGTAAGTTATGGCTACTCCTATTTTTTTTGATGTTGCAGAGAGGAAGAGATACATTTTCAAGAGGCACCCTTTCAAATCTACTTTGGATGACCTAGAAAGAGCATTCTCCTGAACCCCTATGGATGTTATGCATGTTGAAGACATTTGTGCATACATTTACTATAAGAAGGAACCAGTAGGTCTTGATAGAATTAGAGCACACATTGAGACTATGATGAAACCAGATAAAACCTTCCTTGATGAGTTCAAAGAGTTGGAAAACCATCCCATTATTGAATATAATACAACACATGAGTTTTATGAGTCTGAATGGATAAATATTTTGCTTGGTAGAATTCATGATGACCTATTATGGATAGGTGAAGTACCAATGAGAATCATAGGAGACCTAATTCATGAAATGATAGGCCTTTCAAGGATAGGTGTCATTCTTCCAGTAGGCAAGGATGTAATAAAACTAGTTGAACAAGCATGTAAGTTAAGAAGTGATAGGTGCAGAATGAAAATTAATCCTATAGAGGAGAAAGACATCAAATTGATGTCTATGATACTAGAATATAGGTTTCAACACACCAGTAGGGTGAATAGTGTGTCAGCGGCCACTAGTCTTGTAGTAATAAGACTTGTGAGAGAAAATGGTGAGTTCAATATGTGTGATATCTTGCACGCATAACTGATAGACAATATTAGAGCCATTAAGCATGATAAGACTAAAATATTCAGGTTTAGGTCTTTGATCATATACATGTACTTCCACATACTTAGAAAGGTGTTAGATTTGTATTTAGACAAGAGTATTCCTACAATGCCATAAATATCCTTTAAGGAAACTACTAAGAGTACACTGAAGGATTACATGGAGTTGGAATTGAAGACATTTAGGATCAGAATGCAGATGAGGTACAGGATTCTAGAAAGCATTGTTGAGAAATACAAAGACAACATTTTCTTCATGGTAGAAACTAACACAACTTGCATGAAAGTAGTGGAGCCTAGAACAAAGTGGATTCATCCACTTGGATATGAGGTTGAGTAACCAATCCTAGAAGCATGTGCACAAGTATTGCTATCAGCACCTAAGGACCCTAATGAACCAAGATGGGGGACTTATGAAGAAAAGATAAGAGAAGTTGATGGAGTTTTGAACAACGTAGAAACTAAGAGGAAAGTAGCTAAGGTTACTTCTGAGATACTTAGAATTCATGAAGTAACATAGGTAGACCTTGAAAAATCAAGACAAGAAAATATTACTTTGGGAATTGAGAGCGCATCTGCAGTAGAAGCAGAATCTGATGATCCTAAGATGAAAAAGGTTAAGATTGAGAAAACTGATGAACCAAAGGATAAACAAGACAAAACAGATGTTACCCCTCATGTGCCCATAGAAATAATTGATCTTATAGCTCCTCTTGATTATAAGACAATGGCTAAGAGGAAGACAGAGACAGGTGCAAGCCACTCATCCTCACGCACTACAATAAGTCATAGAAAAAGCACACAAGCACACAAGCACCTCCAAAAGTAAGTTTCAAACCTACTCTAAAAGTGTTGAGTACAAGGATAATTGAGGAAGGAAGAATTGATCAGATAGGAAAATTATATGAGAAATACAATGAGATTGACAACTCAGAGATTCATAGAATGATTATCAAACATATGCTGAAGTTTAAGAAGATAGTCCTAGAACTGAAGACAATGATTCCAGACAATGTATGGAACATTTTGGAATTCTTGAAGAGATGGGAAATTGAGGAAGATCTGAGAATAAGAGAGAAAATTCTAGATGAAAGCCTCTCGGTATGTTCTCTAGAGGAGAAAACTTTGTTTGTAGATCTGGTGAAGCCACACCTCAGAACCAAGTCTAGAACACTACATATCATGGATACGAATTATGAGTTGGTTGCAAAGGAAATAGAGAAAGCCTTTGAGAAAGTTTTTCTGAATAGGCACATGTACCCACCTAATGTGCCCACAAATAAAGTGCCCACAAAGGTAGAAAAGGAGTTAGAGACCACAAATGTACCATTTACAGGTCCTCCAAATTCAGCCTCTAATGTTGAAACACCTACAAAGGAAAAAAAGTTTGCACCCATGACAGAGACACTAAAAGATAACACTATCATCATTGATAATGTAGAGATAGCCATGGTAGCCATAGATAGAGACCTAGATAAGTTTGAGGAGGCTTTTGTGAGCACACAAGAAGCTGAAATTCTACGTGATGAAAATTTACCCAAGTTACAAGAAGAATTACTAATAGAAGATCTATTTGGTAAAGAAAAAGAAGAAGAAAAGGTAGAAGAGGAGAAAGGAGAAGAAGAGATAAAAGGAAGTGAGCCAATAGATGAGTCATCTATTGAGATGCCAATTAGAATAAAGAAAGAAGTGATGGATAGCACTCCTATCACTCCATTACCCTTAGCATCATTGTTGTCAAGTTTGACACCGGACACTACTAGCTTGGACTCTTGTGGAGAAGAAGACCTAATTAAGATCATGTCCTAGCCAGGGAGAAAACAAAAGAAAAATAGGTGATGATGAATCCTTTGTTTGTTGAATCAGTCAAAATTTTGAACAACCTATTACCTTCAAAGAAGAAAGTGTCTAAGATCCATTCAGTTGATGATGTAAGCACAATTTTTTCAAACTTCAAGACTAATTTGTCTAGCTTGGAAGCATCTGCATCCCTAGTTGCAGAAGAGAAATATATGAAGAAGAGGCTAAGTGAATTGGTTAGAAACCTTGTACTTGACCTAAGTTCACTAAAGATTGATCAAGCATCTTTGAAGGAGTTTTCAACAAAGGGTAGGAAGATTATTGCTGACTGTATGAATCGGGATACGTTAAATACTGATCTACACAATAAGATCCAAGAGGCAGAAGCAATGATAGAAAATGTAAGGAAATTAGTGGAAGATCCCTCCACCAATGTCAACATGTTTAATAATGTGTACCAAGGATAGATAGACAAGATTGAAAAAGCTAAGAAAGAGATGTCTAAGATAAGGGCAAGGCAAACATAGCTCAAGAATGCCCTTTGTGCCCTCTCTAGATGTACTTAATTAAAATATCAAGGAGATTGATGCCACCATGGTGACATATGATCAAGGTCCTAGCACATATTTGGAGAAGATGGAGAAGCTGACATATGCCTTAAGCACCCATCTCCAAACTGTCAATGCACTAATTGCATTTTGGAAACAAGAGATCCACGATTTGTAGATTGTATATCCAGATGTACTTTCTTTGTAAGTACCTGTAGAGATACTTTTTTTGAGGCACCTTTGTCATTATTGTTAAAGGGGCAGTATTGTGTATATAATATGGAGTGTCATGGAGTCTTATATGTAAAGAACATGTATAGTACAAAGTCTAAGTGAGATATAAGATAAAGTATGTTATAAGGTTTTTTATATAATTGTATAGTTAGTAACTACTCCATATTCCTTTGTTGCCATCAATGAAAAAGGGGGAGATTATTGGCAAGTTGACTATACTATTGTATATGACTAAATATAGTTTTTTCATTATGGAAACAAAGTTATATAGTGTTTTGGAGTCAACATACATTATTAGAAGATCATAATTTGGCTAAGTACAGAAGACTAGATAGTTAGTAGAGTACCAGAAGGTCAAAGCATCAATGCATGTGTGTATGACCAACTTATGGTATGTGCCCTTGAAGATAAGATGGTAAGAGTATATTTAGGCTAAGTCTAAGAGCACATGATTAGATGAGCAAGTATGACAAAGATATAAACACTTGAAGAGGTACAACCAGTGAAGGCCACAACATAACAGAGTATATAGCTGACTATTGATAATTTGATTAGTATGATATTATTATTTTGTAAAGGCTATGTGCCTATTGTAATTAAGTTGTAGACATGTAATTATGTTTGTTTGTAAATGCACTTGAGCCAATTCACTTGGAAGCATTCTTGTAATCAGTTAAAGGGCCTACCTAGTTAATTGTTTTGGTAGAACATATAAATATAAGATGTGCCTTTGTAATCAAGCATGGAAGTTGAAATAGAGTTAAGATAAGCAGAGTAGAGGTATGCAAAGAGTAGTTAGAATGTATTAGATCTTTGCAAGAGTTCAAAGCATCAAGTGCATCAAAGGAACTGATTGGACAAGCAGTGTCATAGTGTCAGTTCATCCAGTAGATATAGTGTCTATCTGAGATCAGAAGGTTGTAGCCTTCACCACTTGAGCAGTGAGCTCTAGGATAGTGTGTCCCCACCCCTAATAGGGTTATTATAAAATACTCCTAAAAGGGTCCAACCCTTGACAAGGTCACTGTACTAAAAGCATTGTAAATAACAACTCCTAATAGGGTTGTAGATCTTCTAACAAGGATCACAAGACACTAGTGCAGTTCTTAGTGGGTGTCAATTCCCACCGAGGATTTTACCTATTTGGGTTCCCCCATAACCATATCAGTGTTATGTGTTATGATTGTTTATCTTGCTTACATTGATGTTTATTTTAGTACTTAAGAAATCAAGTTAAGTTTCAAGAGTAAAGGAAAAAGATTAAAGTATAGTGAACACTGATTCACCCCCCCCTCTCAGTGTTCACATTCCTAACACAAAGTCCTTTATCATCTTCTGGATCCAAAAAATTATAGAACAATTCAAGGCTACTGCAACATACTCTACTTTTGTTATTGACTGAGAAAGGAAATTCTGCTTCTTGCTTGTCCAAGTGACTAGTCTATCACCAAGAAATATTGCTCCTCCTGATGTACTCTTTCTATCATCCACGCATCCATCCTAATCTACATTTGTATATACATGAAGCTCAAAATTATTTGAATTAGGATACCATAGACCATAATCTATAGTGCCCTATAAATACATGAAAATTCTTTTTACTACCATGAGGTGACTTTGTTTAGGCTATGCTGCAAATCTTCCAACTATGCCAACTACATTAGAAATATTAGGTCTAGTTTGACTAAGATATATGAGTTTACCAATCATATACTTGAATAATGTTATATATATTGTAGGAGAAACATCTTCTTTTGTAAGTTTGCATCCTTTTATCATAGGTCTACCCACTGGCTTGCAATCATCCATCTTGAACTTCTTCAATATTTCTTTCACATAATTGGATTGATTAATGAAAATACTTTTCTCTTTCTATTGCACATTTAATCCCAAAAAGTATTTGATAGGTCCAATCATTCTCATCTCAAACTTGCTCTGCATCTCCTTAGAAAATTCTACACTAAGTTTGTCATTACCTCCAAAGATAATATCATCAACAAATATAGCTACAAGTACTAAACTTTAAAATGTTTCTCTTATCAATAGATTACAATCTGTTGCTCCTTTCTTGAATCAAATTTTTGGTAGATATCCATCAAGTCTCTCATACCATGCTCTAGGGGCTTGCTTAAGTCCATACAGGTCTTTCTTCAATCTGCATACCATATCAAGTTTGTCTGATAAGGTGAATCCTTCTGGCTGCTCAATTTATACTTCTTCCTTTAGTTCTCCATCCAAGAATGTTGACTTAACATCCATCTGATAAACTTTGAATTTTTTGACTATCGCATAAGCTAGAAAAAACTCAATGGCCTCTAATCTTCTCACAGGTGCAAATGTGTCTGAATAATCAATACATTCTCTTTGCGCATATCCATTACATACTAACCTTGCTTTATTCCTTACTACTGTACCATCTTCATTCACCTTGTTTCTGACTATCCACTTTGTTCCAATCACATTCTTATCACTAGTTCTTGGGACCAGTTCCCAAGTATCATTATTGATAATCTGATCTAGTTCTTCTTTCATAGCATCATGCCAATCTGAATCATTACATGCATCTTCAACACTTAAAGGTTCAATCTGAGATAGTAAACATACCACCTCATTTCTTGCCGAACTCTTTTCTTTTGATCTTGTTGTGACTTTGCTGCTCTGATCTCCAATGATGTCATCCTTAGAGTGATATCTAGATGTAAACTTTGGAACTTTAGGTGATACCATCTCATCTACCTTATGAGTTTCTTCTTCACTTGTTTCAAGGTCATTGAATAGTATATCAATACTGTCAAACATCTCTTCAACAATTGGCTCACTAGTGGAAGGACTAGGTTCTTCTTCAATCATAGGTGCATAATCATGATATCTTTCTTGAACTATAAAATTTTCATTAATATTAACATGAGCACTTTCAATGATCTTCATCAATCTCAAATTAAAACATCTATAAGCTTTTATTTTAGTAGAGCAACCAAGAAAAATACCTTCATCACTTCTTGCATCAAACTTGCCTATTACTTCATCCCTCTTGATGTAGCACTTTCTTCCAAAGATTCTAAAGTATTTCACTATGGGAACATTACCAAACCATAGCTCATAAGGTGTCTTGTTTGCGCCAGTCCTCAATTGTATTATATTGATGGTATAGACTATTGTATTGACTGCATCTCTCTGATAGGTATGTGCAACTTTTCCTTCAATCATGATGGTGCATGTTATATCAAGGATGATCCTATTCCTTCTCTCTACAATCCCATTCTACTGAGGGGTTCTAGGTGCACTCAACTATCTCTTTATGTGATGTTCTTCACAGTACTCATAGAATCTATCAAATGTGAATTCTCCTCCTCTATCTAATCTTAGACATTTTATCTTTAGTCCACATTCATTCTCAACCTTAGCTTTGAATATTTTGAATTTCTCAAATGCTTTGTACTTATCTTTCAAGAACACAACCCACATCATTCTAGAATAATCATAAACAAACAAAATGAAATACCTTTCACCATAGTATGATCTTGTTTGAGTTAGTCCACATAGGTTTGTATGAATCAAATCCAACTTGTTCTCTACTGAATTATTCCCGCTTCTAAATGAATTTCTCACATGCTTTCCCATCACACATTCCCTACAAATAGTATCAACTAGCTTTGTTATGCTAGGTAGATCTCTTACTTCCTTCACATTGCTTATCTTTACTATGTTATCAAAATTGATATGACATAGTCTTTTATGCCATAGCCAACTGTCATCAACTTTAGAAAAAAAACAACTTGCTTCTGAATTAAGGTGAAAAGCATTACCTTTAGTCTTTGAACCTGATGCAATCATAACACCATCCTTGTTGTTGATGATGCACTTGTTGTCTTTGAACTCCAACTGATAACCTTTTTCAAGAAATTGCCCAACACTAAGAAGGTTATGCTACAAACCATCTACATAGAGAACATCATCAGTTTTGTTCTTTCCATCCAATATGATAGCTCCTCTACCAATGATAGGTTTAGGAGTTTTATCTCCAAATCTAACCATGCCACCTTTGTATTTGTCTAGATGAACACATTTGTCTTAATCACCTGTCATGTGATGTGAACAACCACTATCTATAATCCAATTTTTCCTTATGTCTACTTGTGAGATCAATGCTAGCTCTTGTTCATTTTTCTCATCTTCACGATCCATCTCATCATACATCTTCTCCATAATAGAAATGAATCCAATTTCATCTTCAGCTGAGTCATCATATGATACAATATCTCCAGCATAGTAACATTCCTTTGTATACTTAGGCTTGTAGTTATTCTTGAACTTCTCAACTCTTACGGGACACTTAGATGCAAAGTGACCAATATTATTACATGAAAAGCATTTGAATGGTAACTGACCTTCATATTTTCCTTTTCCTTTCTTTTCTCTTTTAGCAATCGTAGCAATGAAATCATCTAGTGATTTCTCTTCATCATCATCATCAAAATTACTAGAGGTGTTCAACAATTTCTTACCATGGACTGAATCTTTGAAGGTTGTCTCACTTTTAGGCTCTATCTTTAGTCTTGAAATCTTAAAAGTTGAAATTTTTTTGATCAAGGTATCTCTCTTGAAAATTTTTGTAAGCTACATGGTCTCATCAAAGAGGTTAATCTTTTTTTCATACTTTATTGTAAGAGTAGTCATCAACTTATCTGTAATGTCTTCATCTGAGATCTCTCCACCATTGTTTATGATTCCAGCAACTACTTCATTAATCCTTTGGTTGTAAGCTCTGATGTCTTCTTTGGGTAGCATCTCTAATGCATTGTATGTTTTCTTCCATGTCTTTCTCTGCGCATTCTTTTCTTGTGTATCTCATTCAAACATGTCTTCTAGGTGCTTCCTATCTTGTAAGCTGTGTCTACTTCCTTTATCTCTGAAAACTCACTATCAGATAAGGTGTTGATAAGGGCTTCTTTGGCTATTGCATTCTAGTGGAACAAATCCTTTTGCTTGCTAGTAGCATCTTCCTTTGCAAGATCTTCTAAAGAGGGGATCTTGACTTCTTTGATAGCCACTTCAAAAACTTCAAAAGCAATGCACTGCAGATGTGTCACCATTTTTTTCTTCCAAGTAGGATATTTCTCTCCATCAAACCTAGGACTATCTTTTCTAAAGAATTCCATTTGATCAACCTCAAGCTATTAAAATTTCTCTCCAAGGTACTTTGCTCTGATACCAATTGTTAGGAATAGTCCCAAGAGATAATTGAGAAGGGGGGGGGGGGGTGAATCAGTTATCTGCTAGTTTCAATTCTTTATCCAATTATGTATACTTAAACTTTAAGCATAAACACAATGAAAAAACACTTGAACACAATACCAATATTTCAGTTATGGGGAAACCCAAATAGGTAAAAACCCCGATGGGAATTAACACCCACTAATAAACTGCACTAGTGTATAATGATCCTTGTTAGAAGATCTTACAACCCTGTTAGGAGTTGCTCTTTTACAATGCAATAAGTACAATGATCTAGTCAAAGGTTAGACCCTATTAGGATTCTTTCATGATTGACCCTGTTAGGGGTGAGGACGCACTATTTGAGAGCTCAGTGCTCAAAGGGGTGAAGGCTGCAACCTTCTGAATAATAGATACACACTATATTTGGCTCTTGGTGAATTGCGAGGTAGACCAACTATCTTGATGAGTTCCAATGAATAGAAAACTCTATCTTCTCTATCGCATAGACCTCTTCTTGATGACACAATACTTCGCACTCTTTGCTCTGCTCTAATCTTTTATCTCATGCCATACTTCTAGCAATCACAAATGACTGGCTATAAGTATCTTTCCTCTAAATGATATAATCAAGTCAACATGTTAGAACCACCTTGAAATCATATTAGAGAAATAATAACACTCTCTAATAACAACTTTGTTGGCTCTACTAAGCATGTAACACAAATTGAGACCTTTCCAACTCAATAAGTGTAGACACATGCTACACACTGTCAGCTCTACCAAATTAACTGATACTTTCTCCTCAAGATGAATTACATCATTCTCTCTTAAAAAAACATTCTTAACTCTTCTCCAATCAATAATCCAAGCACACATACTGAAAATGATAGGCACAACTCTTGTACCAATATAATCTTTGTCGGCTCTTCTGGATGAACATAGGAAACTACAAATGGTGAATAGTGGCTGCATAACTTCACTTCTACTACACATCATACTTTGCACCCATGCATGTAACATCACTAACATGTCTCCATCACATATCCAAATGTGCAAGTCTCCATGAGAACTATACGGACAATCACACACATAACACTACCTATAACTTTGTTAGGAACATTGCTGACACAAGCTACTACATAACTATTTAAACTAACAATTAACATCTGCATCCATGATATCATGCTGATAACATGTCCATGATACATATAATCAAATATTACTACACAAGTCTTCCATGCATGCTACTTACTATTTGTTGTCATCAATGACAAACATACAGTCAGCACTGGCTTATTGGAAAATCTCCAACATAAAAAACATACCTTCTTGAATGAAATAGTCTTCTCATTTATTACTTAGTTGATCTTGAATAGGTGCTCTGCACTTCCTCCATGGCTTAGAAAATTAGGGTCAATTTCATACAAATCTTTCATGTCATCAAAATAAAGAACTTCAATTCTCATTTCAGTCATCAAAGATCTTCATCTACTCAATGCATCAACAACTCGGTTAGTGACTCCACTCTTATGTTTTATCACAATTGTATAACTCTACAAATATTCCACCCATTTCATATGTCTCTGATTCAACTTATTCTGATTACCCAAAAATTGTAAAGCCTTATGATCACTATACAACACAAATTCACTCGGTATCAAATAATGTCTCCATTTCTTTAGGGATTGAACAATAGTGTATAAATCTTCATCATACATAGAATATTTCCTTTTTGCATCATTCAAATTCTCAATAATGAAAGCAAAAAGTTTACCTTCTTGACTCAACACAGCTCCTATTGCATTTCTACTTACATCATATTCAACTTGGAATACCTTATTGAAATCAGGTAAAGCTGACACAGGTAATTCAGCAACCTTATGCTTCAAAGTCTCAAAGCTTCTATCAGTTCCATGTGTCCATTTGAATTCTCTTTTATATCTTCTCATAGTCTTAGTGATAGCATTACAAATTGAACTCAAATTTATAATGAAATTTTGGTAAAAACTTGCTAAACCATGAAATGATCTTATCTCGCTAGCATTTTCGAGTGTAGGACAATTCAAAATAGATTCAACCTTCTCAGAATCTATTTTCAAGACATCATCTAAAATCACAAATCCCAAATAAACAATCTCTTCTTTCATAAGGAACACTTTTTTAAATTAATCAACAACTTTTCTTCTTTCAATCTATGCAATACATGTTTAATATGCAACAAATTCTCTTGTCTAGTCTTGCTGAATATCAGAATGTAATCTAGATATACAATAAAAAATTTACCCAAAATTTCTTTAAAACCTCATTCATCAATCTCATAAAAGTACTGAGTGCATTAGTTAAACCAAAAGGCATAACCAACCAATCATACAAGCCTTCTCTTGTCTTAAAAGAATTCTTCCACTCATCACCTTCTTTGATTTTGATCTGATGATATCTACTTTTCAAATAAATTTTGGTAAAATATTTTGCTCCAGTCAAACTATCCATTATGTCATCCATTCTCGGTATAGGGAACCTATATTTCACTGTTATTTTGTTGATTTATCTTGAATCAATACACATTCACCATTCTCCATTCTTCTTAGGTGCTAATATAGTTGGTAGTCCACAAGGACTTAAATTTTCCTAGGTGAAACCTTTTTGTAACAATTATTGGATTTATCGGTTAAGTTCCTCATTCTCAGTAGGTGTTAACTGATGTGGTGCCTTATTCGGTAAACTAGCTCTAGAGAATGGATCCATACAATGATCAATGCTTCTCTTCGATGGTAAACCATCAAGTACATTATCAGAAATGATCTCTTTATACTCGGTGAGTATCTTATCAATATCTTTAGGGACATTATCTACTATTTTCTCACTCGGTTTGTTAGGAATCACAACAAAAAACACATCATTCTTCTTCAAATCCTTAACAAACTTTATTCCTTCCATCAAAAAAACTTTTACTGATGTACACACATTACTAACAGATTCTTCAATCAAAGGCAACAAGATTTGTCTTCTCCCATTAGCCCAAATAGTGTATTTATGCAATCTCCCATCATATATAGCATGTTTATCATATTGCCAAGGTCTACCCAACAAAATATGACAACAATCCATAGGCATAATATCACATAACACCTTATCATGGTACTTTCCAATTTTCAAATTTACATAGCATTGTTCACTTACTAATAGTGTATGCTCATCCTTGATCCTTGAAATTTGATAGGGTCTCAGGTGTTTCAACCTTAACAACTACAACTTTGCAACCATTTCCTCATATGCCAAATTCTTTGAGCTTCCACTATTGATGATTACGTTCCACACTTCATCAAAAACTCTGCATCTGGTCTTGAACAAAATTTTCCTTACTGGATATTCCTTATTACTTTCACTCCGAATTTCTCTCTTGACCACTAAGTTCTTTTCTTTCTCAAGTTCATTTAGTGACTCTTCTTGCACCAAAGAATCTCTACTATTACCAACCTTATTACTTGCATGTTTACACTCAAATGACCTATGGGTTCTTGATTGGGATTTTACACTCCATGAGAAACCAATATACCTAAGACTAATTTTGAGGAGGGGTTAGTTCCAAATATGGGGATATCAGTAGGTAACTGGACCAACTATATGGACACGACTTCCCTCTTCACTTTTGGCTCTGTAAAACCAAGGTGGGTATAACTAATCCAATAACTTATGGCACTTTTAAGACTTTAAACTAGATTGAACAAAGCAAATGATAGCAAGAAAGTACTAAATAGTAACAAGTCATTCATTGACTCTCCATTTCTATTATGGAACAAAATGGCCTTGTGACCTCAAGACTTTGAGGGATTTTGGGATTGGTAATGATTAATATTTGGGTTCCTTGCAGAATGTAAACAACCATGCAACACATGTAACACCACAGGGGATACTATCTTATGATCAATACCTTATCCATTGGGCATCATACCTAAAGCAAACATGGAATACTAGAATAACTACTAGATTCATCGAAGAATCCAAGCCATGAACATAGTTAACCATCTCTTACACTACTTACAAATATCCTTCCTGATTGGACCCAATGAACCTATGCTTCACTCAGAGACTTTTAACTTGATCCTAGATCAAGGCTAAGAGATAAAACATATACATAAGTAACCTAATGCAATGAGTCAGAAAACTCAGAATTCATCAAGAACAACTAAAGGAGAGATCCAAGAATGAGAAACTATATTAAGTATGTGGATTCAAAGCCTTGTATTAAAAACTAATTCAGAAATACCATAGACAATATGAAAAAGACAAAAAAGGTTTTTCCCTAGTGTTGATACAGTTAGCAAGAAAGGTTACAATCTGGACTGAGGAACCACATTCAACCTTTCAACTTCCTATGTTAAGAATTTTCAGCTAGCCAAAAGCAGCCAGTAGCCCAACAGTACCCAGCAGCCATCTGAATGATCAGGAAAATCCTCTTATAGGAACAAGGATTGCAATAAAAAAAAGATCATTTAGGCAAAAATTCAAAATAACACTTACAACAAGAAATAAACTCAGACAAGAAAGCCTAAAAACCCAGACAGAATCAGATCAAATCTAATGTACAATTATTTGGTTTTTCATCATTTTATAGGCTAACTGTCATTATAATTTGAACATGTTTCTCACTGTAGGAAAATCAAAAATAAATGCCAGAGCCAACTTGAAGATCTTCCATGTACATAGCATGGAGATCTCTGACATCTATCAAACCCTAGCTGCCTACGCCAAGCAATAGTCATCTATATTTAATGAGCATGGCACCCCAGGTAGACAAAATAAATACAAGATGACCAACCACATCTTCTTCATCATTTCTCTAACTGTAACCATCCCCAAAGAATCAATTCTCAACAACCCCTTTTGTCGTTTATGGCTCACTATAATAAAAACCCTAGCAAAACCCTATAGAAAATTCAAATTTTGGCTCCAATGACTAACTAACCAAACTTTAAAATGTAGTCGTTGATCCATCTCCTTTCCTGGGAGATCAGGAAGTTTTCATTAATCTTTCAACAATCGACCAAGCCTCATCGACCTCTAAAACATGACCATTGATCTTCACTAAAGGAAAAGATCAACTACTATCACAACATCACAAAGAATAAAACCTCGTGCATCTATCCTTTGCGAAGTCATGACAACTGTCAGATCATGGAAGATCTACAGTAGCTTGAAACCTCTAGCATCTTGGCCCCACTGGACAACTGGGCATATTGCTACTGTAAGATGGAAAATCCAACAGTCGACATTATCTGACTAGACCCACAAAGCTAACCCACAGCTGGATAAAAGATCGACGATTTTTTCAAGAGCATGATGACAAACTTTTGATCACTTTATCTTTGTGAAGTCATGATAGCCATCAGATCCTTTGACATCTAGCATCCCTTTAAATCCTATTGATTCCTTGATCTCACTGACAAACTCCACATCACTGCCACCTCAACCATTAAAAAGAGGACACAACCTATTCATCTGGCACATGACCCACCTTTCATAAGACTTTTAATCAGATGGTTGCAACTTCATGAAAATCTACCTTTCAAGCACTTCTCCATCACAAAGATACAATAGTCATAGGATCTTCTGCAAGTCATCAGATCTTTATACACTTTGAAAACCCTAGCCCAACTGACATCATCCACATCACTTCCACCTTGACCAATAAGAAATAGGCACGTATGTATACCTAACAATGGTCCCACTTGATAGAAGCATCGATTTGTCATCAAGATCAACGGTTGTCACGTGATCACAAAGGATGAAAAGATTCTTTGCGAAGAAGCAACAACTGTCTGATCCTCTGTAGGCTGTTAGTCCATATTAGTAATCAGGCCCATCAGACAGGTGGTAGTTGGTTGCAAGATCACAAGAGAAAAGGGATGATGTCAGGAAGGCCTTGTGAAGAAGTGACAACTGCAAGATGAGGATTAATCAATGGCCCAGATTTAATAAAAGAATATGGTCTCACTAGGAAGAGGCACTGAGTTGTCGATAAGATTAACGGTTGTTGCATGATCACAAAGAATGAAAATATTCTTCATGAAATAGCGACAACTGTAGGATTAAAAGGGGCTTAGAGTCTTTAATAAAATTTGAAACTTAGGAAAAATTAATCACTGGGACCCAGGGAAATATTAAGGCTGTCAGGACCGAAACTTAGGAAAAATTAAAAGGGGGATCAACTTAGGTAAAAACAATTAAGGAACATGGCCTCACCTAGTGACTTTAATAAAGCACATGCTTTATTAGGATTTTAAGTGATTGAAAAAGGTAACGGAGAAATAGACTAGACCAAGGGTTTTTTTACTTAGACAAATTTTTGAAACCCTTAGGACAAGAAAATGACCTAATTCTCAGACCTAAAAACTTGAATTTCTCCTTGGTTTTGGAATTTTAGAACATGCACCCTTGACTAAATTTTGGACACACCATGAACTATCTATGGCTAAGGGCGTAGGTCATGAAACATTATACATTTTCTTTGTAAGTCAAGAAAATTTGCAGCTAGGTCTTGACAAGATTCTCAGGGTTTTGCAGGGATAGACCATTTTCATTGGATTTTTGCATTGAAAGGAAAATAGCCTAACATGACCTATGTCCTTCTTCTCCACAATTGTAACAAGTTCCTTGAAATCCACCTCTATTATAATATTCTCAGTAGTTACTACCTCTTCCTTTAGAAGAACTTTCACCTTTCCACTTGGTCTCGCCTTTATCCTAATTTGTCTTGTCTTGATCAGATCTACTATTTTCACCATAAGATCTACCTCTTCCACTTTGTCTTTGTTCATGTCTTTTGTTTAATTTCTCCTCATCTTTCAAGGAAAATTGATAAGCTTCCTCAATGTTTTCCAACTTAACCAAACTAATTTCCTCTTGAATAGAAACTCTTAATCCATTCAGATACCTAGCAATTCTTTCCACTTCATCATCAACATGTCCAAATCTGATGTCTAATCTATAGAATTCCTGAGTATAGTCTTTTACTGAGCTATCTTTTTGCCTCAAACTTTACATTCTGCTAACTAGGTTAATATGATAATCACAAGGTAAGAAATTTCCTTTCAATTTATTTATCATCTTATTCCATACCTTGATTTTTTATTTTTCTTTCCTCTTTTTCTCCAATTGTAGATTCTCCCACCACAAGGATGTGTGACTCTTCAACTTTGTACTTGCAATTTTCACCTTTTTCTCCTCAGGGACATTTTCATATTCAAAATACTTTTCCATCTCAATTATCCAATCCATTAGCTCATCTGAATCTAGCCTTCCACTGTATTTAGGAGGATTTAAATGTGGTGTAGACTTCAATTTTGTCAATGCCTTCAAAATTCTTTCTTCACCTTGATCCATCATAGGTGTAGGTTCTGCTTCACCTTTCTCATCTTCAACTTCATCACTAACATCCTCAACATGTCTTCCTCAGTGTTGGCTTGTCTCAACAACATCTAACCTAGTAGCAATTTGTCTTAGCATGTTTTCCAATCATGGATCTGCATCTCACCTCCCACGAACCATTTGAAACCCTCTGCAATTGTAGGTCAGATTGTAATCTTCTACCCCACAACAAATATCAACTAGGGTTTGCAAGTAGTCCAAACCTCAACCTAAACTTGCAAGTTTAGATCCATATCTCAACCTCTCTTTGATACCACCTAACGTAAGAGAGGGAATGATGAGGGGCCAAACACACACCCTGATCACCAACCTCCTTTCGAAAACCATATGTGGAAGAAAGAACACAACAATGAGAGAGAGAATACAAAAAACTTCATCTATTATTCATCAAATAACTTCACATGTCAGGTTGTAAGGCCTTCTTGGTTATACCCAAATACATTCAAATTCAACTACAAAAATCCTCCATCATGCGAGGATTCAACTCCATAATCTATCTTCTATCTTCTAGAACTGATGTCCAACCAGTGATACCTAAAACTATAAACAACAACTTTATTTATACAAGAGGCTACCATAACAAGTCAGCCTTCATATCCATCATTGGAGAAAGAAACAACCAGATTTAGGTCCACATGCTTCTATTTGATCGATACCAACATTAACTCCATCATAAAAATTCAATGCACAAGTCAACCTCAACATAAATCCAAAATAAATCACTCAGTGAGAAAGATTACTGAGTGACAAGGAATTAACTTGTTGAACCAACCGAGCCAACTCGGTCCACAAAGGAATCAACTAGCAACTGAGCCCGGTCGTTAGAAAAAGGAAAACATCACTGAGAGCCCAAAAGCACCTACTGAGCATATCTAACAACTCTAACTTGTTTTTGGTGACACAGGATTGTCAAGAACCCAAGATGCTCCTGCATCAAGTGATAAACTTAATAATTAACTTGGGAAAGGAGGGTTTCAAAAGCTAACAAAAGACATGTAATATAAATCCATATAGACCTATTGGAGTATCAGGACCATGGGTAACTACCAGGGTGGATCCTTCACATAAAAAGGGGACCGAGGTTACATGGTTGTCAGGGAGGATCCCAATGTATAGGTTGTGTGATGACACTCACCCAGATGGTATGCTAGAAACCTAACCTTTGTGAATAGTATGATGATATATTGTTTATGTCTTTTCCTTTTTTTTCAAGTGAATTTTTTTTATTTCCTTAGGTTTCTTTAGGCCTTGTGATTACCTTGGTTCTATCTCCTAGGACGGGGGTTGGAACTTCATTAGTTTCACATGGTTGGGTGATAAATATCTTTCAAGGTACTTTTTGTGGTTCATGTCTTCGCTTGGATTAAAACTTATGTAGTGAAGAAGATTTCTCCTTTTTTACCATGTACTATTTGTATTTTAATGCAAGAATGTAATGATCTCTTTGTAATCCTTTGGGCAATTTGATGTAATTGTAAATGTAATTGAGTATTGAAAGGACAATGCAATGTAATTAGGGAGGGATATCTTTAGGGGTTTTCAAGGGATATTTATTCAAAGTTGTAACTAAGAAATATAATCTTTTTATTCTTTCTTTTATCTCTCCTATGATTGAAATGAAAAGTAAGATCTCAAAAGTGAAATCTTTCTTATATATTGTAAAGGCTAGTGATACAATATGTAGGTAAGAAAGTGTATCATCTTAAAATGGAAGCACTTCCATGATAAGAGCATTTATCCCCCTGAGTAGGTGGTTTGGGGTCATGTTAAGTGCCTTGATTGGGTCTTTGCATGTATTTGGCTTTTCTCCCCACTTTCCACTTCTTCCCCGCACTTGATTTCTTCATTCTAGGTGAAATTAGGGTTAGGATCTTAAGGATTCTCTTGAATTTCTCTCTTCCATGGCTCTATTTTCTAGGTAGGATTTAGAAATGGATCCTCCTAGACTTCATCATAGTAATCATAGGATTTTATGTCTATTCCTGACATTCTATCCTATTCTGGCATCAATTCTAGGTTTCTGGACATCCCTGGGACCTCTTGACTTGATTTTGGGTCAACTTGGGAAAAAGGTCAATGTCTTAGGTCGACCCTGACTAGGTCAAGGTCTTAGGTTGACCCTAACTAGGTCAGGCTCAACCTCGACATTGACCCCTTTCTCCAAATTTTCAAGATCTTTAATTTCTGAGCTTCGGGCTTTCAGGAAATTTATTTTCCCGCCTTTAGGTTGGCCATTTCGGGTGTCAGGATGGTAAATCCTTTAATTTCATTTAATCTACGTATATTTTCTAAAGGTGAGGACCTAATTGGGATTTAATTCTCCAAGGTGGCCCATCTAGAGGAGTGTGCCCTAGATCACTATAAAAGGAGGCCTTCCTCTCTCATGTTCACCTCAAGTTTTCCACATCAAGTTTTCATATCTCATCTCAAGCTCTCAAGTGCAAGTGAATTCAAGTCTTCAAGCATTCAAGTGTTCAAGAATTCATTCATCAAGGAGATCCATTGTTAGCTATTGAAGGATTCAATCTCTTTGGAGCCCCCTTTGATGATCCATCCTTCTCCATTCATTCAAGCCTTCTCATATGCAAAGATCAAGTCAAGATTGGTGTTGAAGATCAAATACCATTGATTGGAGACATCCTACATCCATTGAAGCATTCCTACTTGTGGATTTGAGGATTCAAATCCTCTACAAGGACTTCAACATAAGCAAGGTGATTTGTTCCAATTATTTTGTTTATGCACAATATATTTCAATTCAATTTCAAGGTTAATTCCTAAATTGGGGTTTGACCAAGGCAAACCCCCCATACAACAAAACCCCCATTTTCTTATAGGTACAGGTGTGGAGTTTTGGATCTAAGAAAAAATTTGGATACCCTTTTCAGCCAACTTTCAGGATCTGTGAATAGAATTCGAATCAGACTTCAAATAAAGAATGTGGTAGTTGACCTTTTATGAGGGTCAAACCTGAGCTGAGCCATCTTGAGGAAATATTTCTAGGTTTTCTTTGTCTTGGCATTTCCAGTCTAGGACAGGTCTCAAATTTTCTCAAAAGTGCACAAAGATAACATAATTCAACATTTTCTAGATCTGCCCTAATTTGAGGTTAGTACTTGTATTTCAATTATTCTATATTCTAAATATAATCCTCCACATTAGGGAAATATTGGATTTACTCTCTCTTACTACTCTTTTCCATAAAATTGATTCGATTGTGCATTAACCTTTTGGTTGATCAAATCGGATCTCTTCTTTGGGGAATTTGGGTTTTGAGAATAGATCTCATATTTCCCCCTTTACATTTGAATAGAGGTGAATCCATTTTACATCTATTCATTTTGGTGAGCCCAACTAGCTTACTCTCTTTCTTTTTGGTGTTAGATTTCCCTTTGTCTTATTGTGTGTGTGTGTTCACCTTCACTATTCATTTTGGTGAACCCGACATACTTACTTTCTTTTCTTTTGTGGAATTGGATGCCTTATTGTGCTTTTCTTTTATCTTGTTAGTATTAGATTTGTCCTTTGTGATTGATCTTGCATTCTAATTAGATTTCATATTCATTCTTTATGTGTTCTTAGTTTAGTTCATTTGCATTACATTAGTTTATTAGCTTTACTACCACTAGTCCTAATTATAATATTCCAGTTAGAAGAAGTCATAGACTCATGGGTACTTTTGATCTTGAATCTTCTTCTCCTTTCCTTAGGATCCCCGATGATAACTTGATTCTTCATGATTCTAATCCTACTATGGAGAAAAACTCTTCTCACTCATCTCATGATGAGGATGACACTTTAAGAGTTCCTCCTGAACAAATCCAAAAACTTTCCACTGAACTTGATAAAATGGGTAATTGGCTTCTTCAAGAAAACCATAGTCAAGATTCCATTCAAGCTATAGAGGCTCTTAGGAAAGTTCTCTGTGATAGTGATCAAGGTATTAACCTGTTGCATGGTATTACTCATCTTGTGCATTCCAATGTTAAACCTTTAGCTCAAGAGGCTCAAGATTTAGGTTTCACTCCTCCTATCACTAGTGTTGAACCTCCTTCTAATCCTTTACCTAGTATTCCTATCTATACTCCTTCTTTGGTGACTATGACGGTTCCCTCTGTTCCTATGAGTGTTCCTCCTATGTCTCTTCTTGTATCACAACCTTCATATCATAATGTTCCTTTTAATTATTCCAATCCACTTCCAACTGTAGTTCCTAGTGTTACTCCAGTTGTGTCCTCTATTCCTACAGCTTCTTACACTTTACCAAGTGTGTCTAATGTTTCTACTCCCCCTATTTCCTCTAATGATTTAGCCATCATTAGTTTGGCTCAAACTATATCATCCTTACAACAACAACTTGCTTCCTTAACTCAAAACAAGTTTAGTATTCCTACATGTGACATGGGAAGTCTCTTGTCCCAGGATATTATTCATACTCTTGCTCCTCAGCAAGGTGAGATGCCTCATCTTGAGATTTATAATGGAAAAGGAGATCCTGTTCATCATGTTAAAACATTCCAAATCCTTTGTAGTGATTATGCTCATGACCATAAGATTTTAGCCAAACTGTTTGCTAGAACCTTTCGTGACAAGGCCTTACAATGATATTGTTCCTTGCCTCCTTATTCAATTTATTCCTTTCCACAACTTGCTAATGCCTTCATTCAACAATTTCAAAATAAAATTGGCCCGCAAGTGTCATTGACTGATTTAATGCATTGTAAACAAAGTGCTAAAGAAAAATTGATTGAATTTATTGGTAGATTTAAGCATTTGCATGCTCAGATTTCCTATCATGTTCCTGATATTGATATTCAATGTATGTTTATTTCAAATTTGCAAAAGGATATTAGAGATAAGATTCTACTTATTGAATTTACCTCTTTTCAACAACTTTGTACAATGCTTCATCATTATCAATTACAAGTGAGTCAGTTTGAGAGCAACACTCCAATGGCTCCTGTTCCAATTGATAAGAGTGATGTTGCTCCTAATCCAAACAAGTTTGAAAAATTCAATAATTATGTCAAGATAAACAAACAAGAGAATGCAGTTGCTGATCAGGTTGTTGTTGCATCTCATAATGCCACTTTTTCATCCACTACTTTTCGATTAAATCTTACATTTACTCCTCTTTCTAAAACTTTACATGCTATTATGAATAGGTCGTTAGTTGCTAATATGATTACTTTACCTCCTATTCAACCTCTTTTACCTACTATGATTGCATCTAAATCTTTTGATCAAAATTCTTTTTGTCAATATCATCGTCAAAATGGTCATGATACTGAGAGATGTTATTCTTTAAAACATAAGGTTCAAGATCTAATTGATTCTAAGGTTTTATCTGTTGATAATCTGGATAGTAGTGGGAATCAATTTGTCTCTCCTCCTAATTAGAACCTTCAAATTTATACGAACCCTTTACCTACACATGATACTAATACTATTGCTCAACCATCTGCTATGGAAATTGTGTATGATTCAAAGATGGATGATCTCAATCATGTTGTTAATCAAGTGGAGCATATTGATAAGTTTATATCTTCACGTCAACCATCACCTCAAGTTCAATCTCAACATCAACCAAAACCTAAACCTAAAGTGAAACCTCAACCTAAACCTCGACAACAATTTAAGAATAAAAGACCTTGGGAGCTTTTGATTACTTTTGATGACTCTAAGACTATTAAAGCTCCTAATGGTCCCCTTTACATTGCTGCTCAGATTGCCTAGATACCTACTCATAATTGTCTTGTTGATCCTACCTCCTTAGTCAATGTTATCACTAAAGAAAATCTTTTTATGAGAATTTTTCAACGTGACTTCTATGATACATTGGATGTGTGGATTCAAACTTGCAATGGTTTTCTTTATCCATCATTTGGTTCTATTACCTTGCCGGTTGAACTTTTTGGAAAAATTGTGAACACTACCTTCGTTGTGGTTCCTACTTCTGATCAATTTCAAGTTAAGCTAGATTTACCTTGGTTGACTACCATGCATGCTATTACTTCACCTATCCATAAGTGTCTTAAGTTTATTCATGATGGAGAAGTGAAGATGATTAATCATAGTCTATATCAACCTTCTATGCCTAGAGATTGTGCTACTCTAGATTTCTTTTGGCCTTCCTTACCTAATTCATGTCCTTCTAGACCTGATAATCTTTTTTGATCATATCAAGCTTATAAACATTGTAAAATCCTTGAATTAAGTTCACCTCCTATGGATCTTAATCATGTTCTTTTACCTACACCTTCGATATCTCCTTTAACTATCGCTTCTAGTTCTGTTAATCAAGTTCCTTCTACCAAATCTATCAAAGATCCTGTGATTGTTTCTCCTATGGATAATAATCCTATTAATCTTCCTAAAGAACCTGTGAAGGATCCCATGATTGTTCCTCCTAGTTCTCAACCTATTTCAAATAAATCAAAACGTAACTGATTTGCTAATGAACGTCATAAAAAGTGTCATGCTCATGCTAAAGCTAAAAGATCTTTACCTTCTTTGGATAAAACTATGCATAATGTATTAGAAGATGTTAATACTAATAATGATGTTCACATGCATGATTATGATGATTCTATTCATATCTTAGATCCTATTTTAATTAATGTGGATGAAGAAGATACTCTCGATGATACTGATGATGTTAATGATGAATATGAGACTATTGACATTGACATTGATTTACCTAATATTCTTTCATCACAATTAACTCTTACACCTAGTGTCGAACATAGTGATTCTCAAGAGGATCCTTGTTTGGAACTAGCTATTATTCCTACTGTGCTGGATATAGTCCCTCTTGCAAGTTACCCACCTTCCCTAAATGATATACAATGAGATGGGGAGAGTAGGCGGCATGCTTAACAGGCTTGTCCTTTGTGGTAGCTTTGTTGTGTGTTTACCTATTGTACTGTACTTCTCCCATAATGTGATTGCTAACTATTGTTAGATTCTTTTACACGATCCTTCTTACTAATTAGTAGGTCCAAGGTGATAAAGGAATCGAAACTGTTGTTCAAATTCTTCTATATGTATCTCTTTTCTTCTATGCATTGTTCAATGTTATGTTGTAACTGTGCTATTGTTCATACATGTTTCCTTGTGTAATCTGCTTGGATTCGAGATATGGTAGCACTAATTCTTTTTGGTCTCCATGTCATGGTCTGAAAAGATTCTCCTTCATATATCTTATGTGATATTTCCTCCTTTGTGATTGTAGTTCTACTTTCTTTGGGGAATGATGTTAATTCATTTGCAATAATATCATATATATATATATATATATATATATATATATATATATATATATATATTATCTTATGATCATACTGACCCCACAGAAAGTAAATCCATTCTGTGTTCTCTGTATGTTTTTGTGATATTTCTCTAGATTTGTCTTCGTCTGGGGGCATCTCGACGTGGAAACATAATCAGTGGAGTTGTTTATGTTTTCGTTAAAGCCATTGCTCCTGTTAAAGTTTCAGCAATGACTTTAACGTGGGGGCATATGCTCTTCTCACCTATTGCACACATGCATTTTTCAATATGCACATATTTTTCAAGATACTTCTTTTCCCTTTTTGGATTAGTAACTAATCCTTAAAGCACAGATTTGTATTTTAGGATCTCTTGATACCTCCAGTTTCAAATACACATATATTGTGATCCCTTAAGGTCGGAAGTGTCCTTAAGACTGGATCTCTTTTGTTTTTATTTTTGGTTTTATTCTTATGGAATAGAATATTCCTAAGGATGAATCCTTCATGGGTTGACTAGTGAGTGTATCATCTTAAAATGGAAGCACTTCCATGGTAAGAGATTTTAGCCTACCGAGTAAGTGGTTTGGGGTCATGTCGAATGCCTTGAATGGATATTCAACTTGGATCTGGCTTTTCCCCTTGTTCTACCCCATTTTCCACTTCTTCCTAGCATTTTCTTCCATCCTGAACTGTGAACCTGAGATTCTTGACAATAAGGTCAAGGTCAACCTTTTTAGGTCAAGGTCCACCTCAACCCTGACCTAGTCAGGGTCAACCTTGACCTTGACCCTAGGGTTTGGAATCTTTGATGTTAGCTTCCAGTTGTGGGATCTCATCAAAATCATGCATTTTTCCTCTTCGAGGCCACTATTTCTCAAATTAAGTGTCGAATTCTCAAATTAATATTTGAGGTGGACCTTTCTCAATATTTGTATAAGATTCCTAATTTATTATTGGAGATTATCCTTTCTCAAGTTTTGTGCGTAATACTTAAATTAACTTTGGGGTTGGCCTTACCTCGAATTTTGTAACAAGGCTCTTAAATAATTATTTTATTTCTATATTAAAGGTGGTCCCCTCCTAGAGTTTTGCGTCAAGAATTTAATTTAATTTCCTCTCCATGTGCACCTCTCTAGAGTTTTGTGCCATGGGCCCTTAATTATTGTTTTCTACGAGGCCCCTCTTGTGCCCTAGATCACTATAAAAGGGAGCCTTCCTCTCTCATTTCATCCATCAAGTTTCTCAATCTCTCAAGCATTCAAGCATCCAATTCATCAAGGAGATCCATTAGTAGCCATTGAAGGATTCAAGCTCTATGGAGCTCTCTTGTTGAAGATTCATCCATTTTCTATTCAAGCCTTTTCCAAGTTCAAGATCCATTCAAGATTGGTGTTGAAGATCTAAAGACAATTGATTGGAGACATCCTACATGTGATTCTACATTCATCCATTCTTGTGGATTCAAGGATTCGAATCCTCCACAAGGTTTTCAACTCAAGCAAGGTGAATTGTTACATTTACTTTGTTTACTCTAGCAATTTCAATTCAATTTCAAGGTTAATTCCTAAATTGGGGTTTGACTGAGGCAAACCCCCCCAAACAAACAACCAAAAACCCTCTTTTTCTTCTAGGTACAGGTACAGAACTTTGGATCTAAGAGTAGATTTGGATACCCTTTTCGCCGAACTTTCAAGATTTGCAAACAAAGTCAAAGTCGACATTCATTTTCTTGAGGTCATCCTTGACCTTTTAAAAGGTCAAAGTCGACCTAATCAAATCTAGGAAAAAGATTTATGGGTTTTGTAGATATCGCAGTTTCAATTTAGGAATGAGAGAATCAACTATTTTTGAGATCGTTTGATAAGGTTTTCAGCCAATTCTTTTTCGGAGGTAAGTACCTTTATTTCTTAATTTCAATATTAGTCATCTACATTTACTTTTTGTATCAATATAATTTCATGTAAGTGTAAAATATTGGCTTTGGGATCTCTTTTATGTGCAAGCCATTACCCTAGGACCCCATACACTATTTTATCATTTACATTTTGGCGAACCCATTTTATGAATCCTCTTTCTTTTGTGGAATTAGATGCCCTATTGTGTGTTTGATTTCCTTTTCATGCTTATAAATTTCATTTGAATACATTTGGATATATCTTGATCTATTTTATATGCATTTCCTTAAATTCATTATCATGATGCATAAGTTGTTTCAAGTGTTTTTCAAATGCCTTATGGATAGGGATGATAATCCTCCTATTTGGGATGAACCTTTAGATTTGGATATTGATTACTCTCTTCCTCATGAAGCCATTGTGAATGCCTCTACCTTTTGGGATAAACCCTTGGATAAAGACATTGATTTATCCCCTCCTCATGAAGAATATTTAATACAAGAGGGTGATTTATTAATGGATGACATATTCATACATGATGATGACTCTTTTTCTAAAACACACTCCCCTTATGTGGACATCTTAGTGAAAGAAGATGATATTATAGATCCTCTACATCCATTTGAGATTCCTTCTAGTGATGAGACATTAGTGGAGAATGATATGAATTCCCTTAATGCTCTCCCTTTTAGTGATGATCCTATGGAGAATCAAGATCTTACCTCATCTCCTCCTCGGATGTCCTCTTTTCTTCCTTTATATGAATCTATTTGTAGTTTTTAGATGACTAATATGGTTTATCCTAAACCCTTGTTGACTGTCAAAGGTTGTCCTCACATTACTGTCAAAGGTAAACCTATGGAGTCTTTCAATGATCAAGATTCTATAGCTCACACATATTGTACAAGGAATAACCCTCAACCTAATTTGATGGTTTCTACTTCTTTGCCACCTTCTCAACCCATTCTTCCTCATGCAACCCATCTTCCTAGCAAGGAGTATGATTTGATAAACCAATTGCAAAATACTCCTGCCAAGATTTTTTCATGGGAGCTTCTTCAAACTTCACCTAGCTACTATGAAGCCTTGCAAAAAGCTCTAGCAACTCTTCCCACTCCACATCCTAATCAAGAAAACATCAATAACTTCTTATAATGCATGCATGCTACCCCAAGTCCTCCTGACATTGTTTTTACTCAAAAGGATTTACCTTCTAAAGAAGTTCAAAATTAGTATGATGCTCTTATGGTTGTTGTTTCTATCAATAAAAGTATCATTCATAGGACCTTGATTGATAATTGATTTGAGCTTAATGTTTGTAGCATGGACATGCTCAAAGTGATTAATGCCGATCTTTCAACTATTCAACCTAACAATGTTCCTATTCATGGCTTTGATAACATTGCTAAGAACACTTTAGGCATCATTACCTTACCTATCAAAGTAGGACTGGTCATCCTGAATACTCCTCTTCATGTTATGCCTAGACCTTTCAATTATAATCTTCTTTTGGGTAGACCTTGGTTGCATGAGATGAAGGCTATCCCTTCCACCCTTCATTGTAAAGTCAAGTTTATACATAACAACAAGGTGTATACACTTCATGCGGATGATGTGCCTAATCCTTGTCTTAATAATCAAAATCACACTAGTCCTATTTCTAATAGTAATCCTCCTTCCTCTAATGCTCTTCCTGGTGATGATTGGGGAACCTTCGATTTTACTCCTACCTTCATTGGAGAGTATAAGATTAATGATCTTGATTTTATTAAGAAACAAAGAGAGTTTGAACAGCGAGTTTTTACATCTAAACCCCTTGTAATAACTTTGTCACTGCTTCTACCCATAATGAACTTGTCAAACCTACTAATGATGATATAGTGACTATTGAAGTTCCATTGTCTTCTTCTGATATGGCTTCTCGTTATGGTCCTGGTTATCACTTCCTAGTTAAATAATGATTTAATGGTCAAGGATGTGGTAAGCATAAATAGGGAATTCAAATGCCCTTACACACTGGGGGGCATGAGCATTCTTATGGATTGGAATTTAATCCTCAACAAAAAATTAATGTTAACAACATCTCAAATAACACTTCAAAACATGATGAAACTGTGAAGGAATTTGACCAAGAAGTTCTTTTGCCTAAACTCCTTCATGCCAAGATGATTACTAGACGTAAATGCAAAAAGCAATGTAGTTCATACTTGAAGACTCTTCCTTTTTGTTTATATCATAGATTTCATGATCACTCTACTAATGAATGTCAAGCTTTACATTATAAGATTAGGAAGCTCATTGATAGTAATGTTATTTATATATCATGTGACAATGAGTTGTATTTCAATTTTATTTTATCTAAATAACATTTATGTTCCTATTATGGAGCTCCACATTATGTAAACAATGGTAGCCTAATACTTGGGGGCTCATTGTCTTGTATAGTGTTGCGAGTGATATAATAGGTCCCTTTCCATCCTTGTTCTTGTTACCATAATTTTCCTATTCTATACAAATTTGGCTAAAATCTATCCCTAGGTCCCTGTTTTAACCCTGCCAAGCATCCCTGAAAATTTCATGGTTTTCTGCCTTGTTCTCTGGCCTCTGCAAATTTCTAAAATCCCCTGGTCTACAGTCAAGAAATTCATAAACTAGCCATTGCAGGTAGAAAACCCTAAAATCTCTTTGGCCTATTATATTCTTTCATTACCTTTTCGGCCACTAAAGTCTCAAAGGGTCCACATGATTTAATAATTCCCTAAGTCTCTAGCACTTAGCACTTTAATTTTTTCCTAGGTCCCAGCGCTTAACCTTTTCTAATGTTTTTGACCTTTATCTCTCCTGGGCCCAGCCCTTTGACACCTTTTCGATCTACTTGCTAGCATATGATCTCATGCATTTTGTCAGAGCCATGAGATTATGTGCTGACCATCGATTATCCTTTGTGACATAATTCTTCAAACAGGCGGGTCCACTACCAAGTGTGTGCAGGTGGCGTATTCTGATTGGTCCACATGCTAATGAGTCATCTCTTGTTAGTGGGACTGGTCCCTTTCAGTAGTTAGAGGCTCTGACATCTGCAGAGGATCGACAGATGGCGTATGTCTGCAAGGCTTTGTGTCAGAGCATGTGATCATGCGATGGCCGTTGATCTTACTTTATCTCTGGGCTCTGTCAGGTGCGTCCTCAGTTTCTGACGTGCTCATTCGTTATTGGTTGGCCAAATGATAGCTTGGATTTGTCAGTGGGACAATGTCAGAGGGTATGCGGATGTGTAAGAAAGGCTAAGATCTGCGGTGATTGTATGATCTTGTAGAATCTTCTAACCCTATGAGATCATGCACCCACCGTTAGATTGGAATCTCAGTTCCAGAGGGTCCATGGTTGTCAGAGATGCTGATTTTCTCACTTTCGATTGGCTGTTGACTTCCATGATGGTTTTGACTTGTCAAAGGGGAATTTTAAGTTGTTTTCTCAGCGTATCATGGCTATTCATCTACCGAGAAATGCATGAGATTGATGGTTGTGTTTTAATTTCAGACCTGCTAGCCATTAGCATTTAAATTCAAAATTCTTGCGAAAGTTTTGCTAAGGTTTTGCTATTTTCAGCCATGCACGACATCGGCTAGCTCAGGAATTAAATTCTCAGGATGGTTATGGTTGAGAGGGCAATGGAGATGACTGTTGGCCAGTGTTACAGGGTACTGTGCCACATTTTCATGTCAGGAGACACTAGAAAGAATTGGTGCCAGCTTTTAAGCGGTATTGTTCCCAGGGAAGTATGATTAGATTTAGAGCCTTCATGGCAAGGCCGAGTTGCAGGAAGGTTGGTGAGCCAAGGTTTCTTGTTTGCAGGTTGATTTCAATATAGGGATGGGCACACAAAGATCAATATCTGATCAGTTGAGATATTTGCAGAAGTAACATTTATGATCAAACTTGATTGATTTAGGGTTTGTTATTCTATTGTAAATCTATTAGCCTAGTTAGGTTTTGCTCCCGCTTGTTTAGAGGAGATGTATATATTGTATTTTTGGAGCTTTTGAGCTCAGAGTTGGACAATTGTAAAAGAAATTCATCTTTTCTTAAGGGTCATCTGTGGTATCATTTCTACCCTTTGTCTTATACAATTGTAAATCTTTCATTGATAATTCAAATATTGCAGAGGTATTTTGTGACAATTCTTCATGTCCCTATGCTTCTTTATCTGAATTACCTCTTATTGAGTTGAATTATATGTATGTTTTGAATGATACCTTAGGGTTCCTGATCCCTCTCTCTTTCTATAATTGTTGTGCATTATTGTGGGTGATTTGATGTGAATGCTTTTGTGGGTATACTAAAACCCCCTAGCAATCTTGTCTCATTCCTATATCGAGTTGCAAAGGTGAATATTTGTCTGCAGGTTGTAGATTGTGTCTAAACACTTGGGAATGCTATTGTTTGTGAAGGTTTCTCTCTTTCCCTAAATAGCCTCTTTCTATTGCAGACCCTTCTATGAAATATTTATGCAGGCCTATTTAGTGAGTTGTGATCTCCTAGACCTAAGTTGTTCATTAATTTCATCCTCTATACTAAGATTCAAACACTTCATTTCGGTGTATCACCTAGTAGGTAGTTTACTTTCAAGCATTTTTACTTTCAAGCACTCCTTCTATCCCTTTTCCCCTCAAGTTTTACTTTCATGTCAAGAAGAAAATTAGGGTGATTATCCAAGAGGAACTAGCCTAGAACCTGAAGATCTCATCTTAGTTAGCGTAGTTCCCACAACCTGGAGATGATTCCCATGTTATACTAGGTTATCAAGACCAAGAGAGCTTGAAACAAGGGTGCAAACCTAGTGTATAACAATTTTGGCACGCTCGGTGGGACTACAAAAGAGACTATTATTTGAAGATTATGTTATCTCTGATGTACAGATTGCATAATACAAGCTTTTACAAGTGTTCTATCAAGTATATCTGGTGACTCCACTGATTTCAAAGATCCAAGCCAACCTTGTTTAAGGTTTATGAGAAAGATTTAGACTAGGAGCTCAAAGCCCACTAAATTTTTAGAGTTGCCCTCAAAAAGAAGTCATAAAGGTAGGTCAACTCAAAGAACATCCCCTACAAGGAGTGTTCAATCAACACCTCCTGATACTTTAGAAAGGAGACCTTTTCCCTTTCATTCCAGAAGAAGAGGCAGATCTCTAACTAGAGATCTAGAAAAAGATTCAAACCCAGCAGCAAATACAGCTCATATAGTTGTTAATCTTCAAATTCCAACTCCTACAATGGCAAGACAATTTGCCTTTGCACCTTTCAACCAAGGAAGTCCCTTGGTATTTTTTCAACATCATGATGTGCCCTTGGTGGCACTAAAGAGTATACCTAATTTCACCAGTGAAGGGCAGACAAGTGCTTTTGAACACATAAGAGATGTGACCACCATCTGCAGCATACACAACATAACTCAAGAGGATGTGGCCACAAAATTATTAGCAGCCTCTCTAAAAGGTAAAGCTCTTGAATGGTTTAGAACTATAACTGTTGGTTCCATTAATTCATGGGATGAGTTAGGGGATGCATAAAGTAAGCATTTTGAGGATAAATCAGATAAATTGTCTCTGGTTGAGCAGTTAACAACCATTAAGAGAGACCCTCAAGAGAAAATGACAAATTACAATAGTAGATTCCTCAAAACATGGAATAGAATTCTAGTTTCTATGAGACCATCAGTTGACCATGCTTTTCTATATTACTTGCAAAGCTTGAATGGTCAAATTTTTGTCATGATCCAGTCTATGGGTGGTACTTCTTTACCCCAAGCCTTTGACATAGTTGTCAGGGCTGAAAACTATTTAATCCAAGCAGGCATGATTGCTAGAAGGCCTCCAATGCCCATCTTTCCTAACCTTCAGCTCATTGCACCTACACAAGTACCCCCATTTACCCCTATTCCCACCATACTAGCACCTCAGGCCAGTACCAATGGTCAAGAGCTAATAGCTAGTTTCTCTCAAGAGTTACAAGAGATAAAGAATAGCCAACAAAGTAGTCAATAAGAAATGACAAACTTGTTGTAGACCTTGACTAAAGAGGTCACAAATTTGAAGAAACAAGGTCAAGGAATCAGACCACCATTTCAACCACAAGGCCAAGGTCCTAATCGGCACTATCAAAATCAAGGATAGCCTTATCAACAAAATAGGCCACCATACCAAGGAGGGTATCAAGGACAAAGACAAAGTTTTAATCAGAGACCATTCCAACCATATAACCCTGCACCTCTAAATTCTGCAAATCTAGTGAGGGATATGGTTCCTAGTCAAAATAATATGGCTATGGATAATGAATGGTGTTTTCCTTGTAATCGGCCTCATAATTAGGCTACATGTTCAAATGGATGGATGAACCAAGCTCTAATGGTTCAAAGTGCCTCACAAGCTCAATCAGAGGCTTCATCCAGTGGATCAGTTCCTCAACAAGAGTCACAAGAGAATGAGACTGCTCTCTTTAATTGGGAGCAACCAGACTTCAATGGAGTCAATGATGAAGTTTCTTTTGTTGTTTATACAAGAGCAAAAAGAAGAGCTCAAGACATGGAGAGGGTAGATTCCAATGCCAAAGCCACTACGTCTACAGAGCCACTGTAACAAGCTAATCCTATCACACCTAAGGAGGCTCATGTCATCACAAGCAAAGAAGGCCAAAAGTCTAAAGAAGTGGAGCCCATCATAGTGAAAGCACAACAAAGAGTACACACTATGACACCTTTTAATATTATAGAAAACATGAAGAAGGTGAATGTCACCATGTCCATGTGGGACTCTTTGGCTCTTCCAAGATAGCCTAAAATTTTGAAGAAGGCCATGACTAAAGTGACAACTCCTCAACCTACAAAAGAAGCTACAAAGCCAGTGTTGGTTAACACTGATCAAGAAAAGGAGGCTCCAAGTAGCAACTCCAAAGGAAATGCCACACAAGGTAGGAATTCAAAGCCACCTCCCTTTTATGTATCTCTAATTATTGGAAAATATTTAGTGCATAATTGTATGGTAGATAGTGGAGCTACTAGTACTGTAATGCCCAAGAAAGTAGCTGATCAATTAGGGCTAAAATATGAACCCTTTCAAAATAAGGTTACATAACTTGATGGATCCTCAATCAATACTATAGGTGTGGCCAAGGATACCAGTTTGATCCTTCATGCTAGTCCTAATTTCTCCATCCTCCTTGATATATACATCATAGATCTCCCTGCTTTATTTGCCATATATCTTTCAAGGGAGTTTACAGCCAAGATAGGAGGCTACCTATCTTCTGACTAGTCTCACATGTTATTTCATACAAGGTATGGGACCAAGGTCACCATTAAGTCAGAGCCATTGGCAACACACCATATAGAACCATATGTGTCCAATACCATCAATGTAAATTGCCCCATATTTGATAACAGTGACTTCCAAACCATTAGTGAAGCAGACACTAAGATAGAAAGTATCCCTGATATTTTACTAGATGAAAGAGCTTCAGAGGCGCAGGAAAATATTGTTTGGGATTTTGGTTTGGGAAGTTATTTAATACAAGAAAGTGGATCCATAGAACCATGCCTTTTCAAAGAAGATATTGATTCAGAGGATCAGAGCAATCAGGTTTGGGAGCTATTTTTTGATGGGGCTAGAAGTAGACATGGTTCTGGTGGTGGTGCTATGCTAGTTTCCCCAAAAGGAGAAAGGTATTATACTACCTTTAGATTCAGTTTCTCCTACACTAGCAATACTGCAGAGTATGAAAGTCTAGTCAATGGGCTAGAGTGAGCTAGAAAAAGAGGGCTTAAGGCCTTAAAAGTTTATGGTGATAAGGAGTTAGTTGTCAGCCAAGTAAGAGGGATAAGTGCAACCAAAAATGACACCTTGAAAGCATACAAGAATAGAGTTTGGGATGCAATTTAAGATTTTTGTGCTTTCAATATTGTTGCTATCCCTAGGAGGCTAAATCAAAATGCAGATAGGTTAGCTGCTATTGGATCTCAGTATGACATTCCAAATAGAATTTCAAAGGAGGTAGATCAATAGCATATCAAAGTGATTGTCAGACCCTCTATTCCTGATAATGATGTCAATTACTAGGTGTTTGACAATGATGAACAGATTCTGCAATTCTTGTTTGAAGAAGATGTTTTTTCATAGCATAATCAAGATAGGCTATCACAAAACTATGGTGATCAGGTAATAAAAATGAAGTCTAATAAGATGCCTAGAGGTCTTGTCACCTTAGAGACTATCTTCAACAAGGATGATGAAGTCAAGAAGAATACAGCTGGCCTGGTAGTTCAACAAGAACATTGTGTTGAATTAGAGTTGGAACCAGGTAAGAGCTTACAATTTGGGAAGGTAAACACTGAATTGAAAAAGAAAGCTTATACCCAATTATTCAAAGAATTCAGTGATGTTTTTGCATGGCAATATGAAGACCTTAAAGGTTTTGACCCTACTCTTGCTCGGCACACTATTGAGTTAGAACCTAATGCCAAACTAGTGAGGCAGAAGAAAAGGCCTGTTAATCCCAAACTTGAGCCACTTATGCATAAAGAAGTACTCAAACTAATAGAAAGTGGTATCATCTACCCCATTAAGCATACTAGTTGGGTTTCTAACCTTGTTCCTATCAGGAAGAAGAATGGGGAATTGAGGTTATGTGTTGACTTCAGAGATCTTAATAGGGCCTCTCTAAAAGACCACCATCCATTACCCTCTATGGAACAAATCTTACAATGTGTCTCTGGATCCGAGAGATTTTCATTATTGGATGGCTATTCAGGATACAATCAGATATTAGTGAACGAAGAGGATCAATACAAGACTGCATTTACAACCAAGTGGGGAACCATGGCTTATCAAAAGATGCCCTTTGGTTTGTCAAATGTAGGTGCTAAATTTCAAAATGAAATGGATATGGCCTTTAAAAGCCTCATGTACAAGTTTTTACTAGTCTACTTAGATGACATAACTATCTATTCAAAACATGTAGTAGATCACATCAAACATTTGCGGAAGATCTTTGAAAGGTGTAGAGAATTTGGGATATCTCTTAATCCCAAGAAATGTGTGTTTGCAGTTCATGAAGGAAAATTGTTGGGATATGTAGTATCCAAAGAAGGGATCACAATTGATCCTAAGAGAATTGTAGCTATCTTAGAGCTACCATTGCCACATCATAAGAAAAGCCTTCAATCTTTCATAGGAAAGATTAATTTTGTTAGGAGGTTCTTGCCTAATATTGCAGATTTACTTAAGCCTTTGACAGCCATGTTGAAAAAGAGTTCAGCTTTTAGTTGGACCAAAGAAGTGAAAGTCAATTTCCAAGCTATCAAAGAGGCCTTAACAGAAGCCCCTGCTCTCCTAAACCCAAATTTTAGTAAGGATTTTATCCTTTATGCTTATGGGGGTCATGATGCTATATCTGTAATGCTGACTCAAGAAAATTTAGATGGATTGGAGCAGCCTATTGCTTTCTTTAGCAAAGGTTTAGAGGAGTATGAATAGAGATAATCTTTTGTAGAGAAACATGTACTTGTTGTGGTAAAGAGCCTTAAAAAGTTTAGATATCTATTGACTCATAGCAAGGTACACTTGAAAGTTACTCATCCAAGTGTCAAAGAATTTTTTCTTTCCAAAGACCTAAATGAGAAAAGAGTTGGTTGGATCACCAAGGTGATGGAATATGACATAGATATTCAAACTACCAAGTTGGTTAGAGGAAGAGGTCTTTGTGAACATTTGGCAAAGGATGAAAGTTCAAAGAAATCAGAGCAAATAGATGCATCTCTGGTGGTGCATTCTATAGAAGAACAAGCCAAGGCAACAAGCTAGTCGCCTAATATGATCAATTACTTGAAGACAGGACAATGTCTTGCAGGCCTAGATTCAGCAAAAAGAAGGTATTATAGGTTACAATCTATTCTTTTTGTGTTGATAAATGAAGTTCTTTTTAGAAAGGATCACAGTGTTGTCCTTTCAAGATGCATAGATTCAGAAAAGATAGCTGATGTCCTATTTGAGTTTCATGATGGACCTTCTAGAGGTCACTTTTCCCCTAGGACTACTACTTTTAAAATCATGAGGGTTGGGTACTATTGGCCATCTATCTTTAAGGATAGCCATGAGTATGTGAGAAAATGCATCAAGTGTGCCATGTTTGCAGGAAAAGAAAGGCTTGCAGCCTTGCCCTTATAGCCAGTTAGAACAAAGAAACCCTTCATGAGATGGGGTATAGATTTAATTGGCATGATCAATCCTCCATCTAGTGTAGGACATAAATGGATAATCACTGCAACTGATTATTTCACTAGATGGACAGAGGTAGTTGCCTTAAGAGAATCAAATGAGAGTGTTGTATTAAGTTTTTATGATGACATAGTTCATAGGTTTGGCACTCCTGATTCCATCATATCAGATAATGCATTAGCATTCACAAGCTTCAAAGTCTCAGAGTGGGTAGTCAAAAATGGCATTTATCTGAATACCAGTTCCAATTACTACCCCCAAGGCAATGGTTTGGCAGAATCAACAAATAAGAATTTGATTAAGATAATCAAGAAGACTCTGCAAGACAACTAGAGGGATTGGCATACTAAACTGAGGTCTGCCTTATGGCTAGACATAATTACTCCAAAGAAGATCATTAGGAATTCTCCTTATGCGTTAGTGTATGGCAGAGAGGCCAAGTTATATATCTCAGTTGAATTACCAGCTTTGGACTTGGCTACTCAGTATGCCCTATTTGAAGAAGGAGATCCCTTGTAGATTAGATATGTTTAGTTGATGGAATTGGAAGAACTCAAAGACAAATCAATGTAGGATATGGAGTTCCATCATATTCAAACAAAGAAAAGTTTTGACAAGAGAGCCAGGATCAAAAATTTCAAAGTTGGAGATGTAGTTCTCAAATGGGATGAATTCAAATCCAAGCCTAGTAGACATACCAAATTTGACTCATTTTGGGGTGGACCATTTGTTATAACAGAGTGTAAGGGGTCTAATGCTTTTCAAGTATCAACTCTTCAAGGATTTTCCTTGCCAATCTCAGTGAATGGTTTCCACTTGAAGCCCTATTTTGAGGTTAGTCCTTCCTTGTAAATCTTTGTAAATATTTCCCCTGCTTTCTTTCCCTATTTTCTAGGTTAGTTTCCTACTTTCCAAAAAGTGCCTGTGCACAAGTTTTGTTCCTCTGTCAATTTTTTGTGCTCAGAAGATGACCCCATGCCCAATGGATTATTTATAGGCCACTGGTTTCCCATGTCTAGTAGGCTGACATCCAGCAGAAATTGCCAAAATGTTAACATAATTTTCTTGTTCTATACAAATTTGGCTAAAATCTATCCCCGGGTCCCTGTTTTAACCCTGCCAAGCATCCCTGAAAATTTCATGGTTTTCTGCCCTATTCTCTGGCCTCTGCAAATTTCTAAAATCCCCTGGTCTGCAGTCAAGAAATTCATAAACTAGTCATTGCAGGTAGAAAAACCTAAAATATCTTTGGCCTATTATATTCTTTCATTACCTTTTCAGCCACTAAATTCTCAAAGGGTCCACATGCTTTAATAATTCCCTAAGTCTCTAGCACTTAGCACTTTAATTTTTTCCTAGGTCCCAGCGCTTAACCTTTTCTAATGTTATGGTCTTTATGTCTCCTGGGCCCGACCCTCTGACACCATTTCAATCCAATGGCTAGCGTATGATCTCATGTGTTCTGTCAGAGCCATGAGATTATGCACTGACCGTTGATTATCCTTTTTGATGTAACTCTTCAAATAGGTGGGTCCACTGCTAGGTGTGTGCAGGTGGTGTATTCTAATTGGTCTACATGCTAATGAGTCATCTCTTGTCAGTGGGACTGGGCCCTTTCAGCAGTCAGAGGCTTTGACATCTACAGAGGATCGACGGTTGGTGTATGTTCGCAAGGCTTTGTGTCAGAGCATGTGATCATGTGACGGCTGCAGATCTTACTTTATCTCCGGGCTCTATCAGGTGGGTCCTCAGTTTCTAACGTGCTCATTCATTATTGGTTGGCCAGATGATAGCTTGGATCTCTCAGTGGGACCATGTCAGAGGGTCTGCAAATGTGTCAGAAAGGCTAAGATCTATGGTGGTTGTAGGATCTCATAGAATTTTCTGACCCTATGAGATCATGCACCCGCCGTTAGATTGGAATCTCAGTTGCAGTGGGTTTGTGGTTGTCAGAGATGCTGATTTTCTCACTTCTAATTGGATGTTGACTTCCATGATGGTTTTAACTTGTCAGAGGGGGATTTTAAGTTGTTTTCTCAACATATCATGGGCGTTCATCTGCCAGGAAATGCATGAAATTAGTGGTTGTGTTTTAATTTCAGACCTGCTAGCCGTTAGCATTTAAATTCAAAATTCCTACGAAAGTTTTGCTAAGCTTTTGCTCTTTTCAGCCATGCACAACATCGGTTAGCTCAGGAATTAAATTCTCAAGATGGTTATGGTTGAGAGGGCAATGGAGATGACTATTGGCTAGTGTTGTAGGGTATTGTGCTGCATTTTCATGCTAGGAGATGCTAGAAAGAGTTGGCGCCAGCTTTTAAGTGGTACTGTTCCCAGGGAAGTATGATTAGATTTACAGCCTTCATGGCAAGGCCGAGTTGCAGGAAGGTTGGTGAATTGAGGTTCCTTGTCCAAAGGTTGATTTAAGTATAGGGATGGGCATGCAAAGATGAATATCTAATCGGTTGAGATATTTGCAGAAGTAACATTTATGATCAGACTTGATTGATTTAGGGTTTGTTATTTTATTGTAAATTTGTAACCCTAGTTAGGTTTTGCTCCCGCTTGTTAAGAGGAGATGTATATATTATATTTTTTGAGCTTTTGAGCTTAGAGTTGCACAATTGTAAAAGAAATTCATCTTTTCTTAAGGGTCATCTGTGGTATCATTTCTACCCTTTGGCTTATACAATTGTAAATCTTTCATTGATAGTTCAAATATTACAGAGGTATTTTGTGACAATTCTTCATGTCCCTATGCTTCCTTGTCTGAATTACCTCTTATTGAGTTGAAGTATATGTATGTTTTGATTGATACCTTAGGGTTCCTGATCCCTCTCTCTTTCTACAATTGTTGTGCATTATTGTGGGTGATTTGATGTGAATGCTTTTGTGTGTATACTACAACCCTCTAGCAATCTTGTCTCATTCCTATACCAAGTTGCAAAGGTGAATGTTTGTCTATAGGTTGTAGATTGTGTCTAAATAGTTGGGAATGCTATTGTTTGTGACAGTTTCTCTCTTTCCCTGAATAGCCTCTTTCTATTATAGACCCTTCTATGAAATATTTATGCAGGCCTATTTAGTGAGTTGTGTTCTCCTAGACCTAAGTTGTTCATTAATTTAATCCTCTATACTAAGATTCAAACCCTTCATTTCGGTGTATCACCTAGTAGGTAGTTTTCTTTCAAGCATTTTTACTTTCAAGCACACCTATCCCTTTTCCCCTCAAGTTTTACTTTCATGTCAAGAAGCAAATTAGGGTGATTATCCAAGAGGAACCAGCCTAGAACCTAGAGGTCTCATCTCAATTAGCATAGGTCCCAAAACTTGGAGATGATTCCCATGTTATACTAGGTTATCAAGACCAAGAGAGCTTGAAACAAGGGTGAAAACCTAGTGTATAATAGTTCCTACACTTGGGGGGCAAGGATGTCATCTCCTTCATTTCTGTCTTTCCGGGATTCACCTCTTTCCTTGGTTAAGAAGAATTTATCTATTATGTGATATCCAATTATACATGAACATTTTGGTTTGCATTGAGGATATTTTTCCTTGATCACAACCTATTTCATTGTTTGACATTGGGTTTCCATGGTTGATATATCTCTCACCTTGGAAACTGAACAGTGTGCTATCCCTTACAAGGGTTACTTTTTCACTTCTTGCATGATATCTCTTTGTATTCATCCCTTCCATGGCCTCATAGGAGCTGTGACCTTCTTGGCTTGGACTGGGTGTTGTCTATGGATATTGTCTTGATGCTAAAGAAGGTTTTATCCTTGTTCTTTTCTTTCCTTAACATGTCAAAATAGTATGTTTTTTCCATATTAAGGAGTGGGGCATATATATGGCCTCCCTCATTCTATATTATGTATTTTTGTTCTAACCTTTTGTTTTGCAGCATGCTAAATCTCGGAAGGTAATGCACATAAGTTGCTAAATCCAGAGGAGACACACATTTTTCAAACTTTTCAATATGCTAAATCTTGGAAGGTAACGCACATAAGTTGCTAAATCCTGAAAAGACATGCATCTATATGCTAAATCTTCCAAAGGTAACACACATAAGTTGCTAATTCCTGAGGAGACACACATTTCATATTCATGGTGATATAAGAAGGTGGATCCATGGGTACTTTATAAAAGCCATCAAAAGATGCACTACATACATGCACAAAGCTAGCAAAAGGTGCACAACATTATGGGGTGACTATCAAGTGTTTTTCTTGGTGGGCCATCCTATCCTTTTGTGGTTCACAGTGAGATATACACATCTTACTGGGTGAGTCAGCCACTTCTCTCTTCCCTTTTCTATCTTCTTCTAGTGATGTCTCTCTTATTACAATCTTGGAGTTGATGAAGACTTGAGTCCCTGGGGGCTCGAGGATTCCTTTGTCCCTTTGATTTCAATAAGATTATCTTTTTCTTTATGATCTCCTTTACCAAGAGTTTGCATCGAGTCCATACTCTTGCTAAAGTGGGGGCTTAATGTATCATCTTAAAATGGAAGCACTTCCATGGTAAGAGCTTTTAGCCCTCTGAGTAAGTGGTTTGGGTTCATGTCAAACACTTTGAATGGATATTCGACTTGGATCTGGCTTTTCCCCCTATTCTACCCTATTTTCCACTTCTTCCTAGCATTTTCTTCCATCTTGAACTGTGAACCTGAGATTCTTGACCATAAGGTCAAGGTCAACCTTGACCTTGACCTAGTCAGGGTCAACCTCGACCTTGACCCTAGGGTTTGGGATCTTCAGTGTTAGCTTCCAGTTGTGGGATCTCATCAAAATCTTGCATTTTTCCTCTTCGGGGCCACTATTTCTCAAATTAAGTGTCGAATTCTCAAATTAATATTTGAGGTGGAACTTTCTTGATATTTGTATAAGATTCCTAATTTATTATTGGAAATTAGCCTTTCTCAATTTTTATGCCTAATACTCAAATTAACTTTGGGGTTGGCCTTACCTCAAATTTTGTAACAAGGCTCTTAAATAATTATTTTATTTCTATATTAAAGGTGGTCCCCTCCTAGAGTTTTGTGTCAAGAATTTAATTTAATTTCCTCTCCATGTGCACCTCTCTAGAGTTTTGTGCCATGGGCCCTTAATTATTGTTTTCTACGAGGCCCCTCTTGTACCCTAGATCACTATAAAAGGGAGCCTTCCTCTCTCATTTCATCCATCAAGTTTCTCAATCTCTCAAGCATTCAAGCATCCAATTCATCAAGGAGATCCATTAGTAGCCATTGAAGGATTCAAGCTCTATGGAGCTCTCTTGTTGAAGATTCATCCATTTTCTATTCAAGCCTTTTCCAAGTTCAAGATCCATTCAAGATTGGTGTTGAAGATCTAAAGACAATTGATTGGAGACATCCTACATGTGATTCTACATTCATCCATTCTTGGGGATTCAAGGATTTGAATCCTCCACAAGGGTTTCAACTCAAGCAAGGTGAATTGTTCCATTTACTTTGTTTACTCCAGCAATTTCAATTCAATTTCAAGGTTAATTCCTAAATTGGGGTTTGACTAAGGCAACCCCCCCCCCCCCCCCAACAAACAACCAAAAACTCTCTTTTTCTTGCAAGTACAGGTGTGGAACTTTAGATCTGAGAGTAGATTTGGATACCCTTTTCACCGAACTTCTGAGATCTGCAAACAAAGTCAAAGTTGACCTTCATTTTCCTAAGGTCATCCTTGACCTTTTAAAAGGTCAAATTCAACCTGATCAAATCTGGGAAAAAGATTTCTAGGTTTTGTAGATCTCACATTTTCGGTTCAAGAGCATGGTAATCAACTATTTTTTAGATCATTTGATAGGGTTTTCAGCCAATTCTTTTTTAGATGTAAGTACCTTTATTTCTTAATTTCAATATTAGTCATCTAAATTTACTTTCTGTATCAATACAATTTCATGTAAGTGTAAAATATTGGCTTTGGGGTCTCTTTTATGTGCAAGCCATTGCCCTAGGCCCCATCCCTATTTTATCCTTTACAGTGAGTAGCCACATTCACTAGGTGGTTCAATTCCATCTTTCCAATTGCACCATTTTCCTATGTGGTTCACAATGAGACATAAGTTTTCATTGGGCGAGGTAATCACACCTTATTTCTCTCTCTAGAGATGTCTCTCTTATTGTGATCTAGGAGTTGATGAAGACTTGAGTCCCTGGGGGCTTAAGGTTTCTCTTTGTCCTTTGGATTACGATAAGATTATCTTTTTATTTTGATCTCCTTTACCAATAGTTTGCATCGAGTCCATACTCTTGCTAAAGTTGGGGCTTAATGTATCATCTTAAAATGGAAGCACTTCCATGATAAGAGTGTTTAGCCCTCCGAGTAGGTGGTTTGGGGTCATTTTAAGCACCTTGACTAGGTCTTTGCATGTATTTGGCTTTTCTCCCCACTTTCCACTTCTTCCCCACACTTGATTTCTTCATTCTAGGTGAAATTAGGGTTAGGATCTTAAGGATTCTCTTGAATTTCTCTCTTCCATGGCTCTATTTTCTAGGTAGGATTTAGAAATGGATCCTCCTAGACTTCATCTCAGTAATCATAGGATTTTATGTCTATTCCTGACATTATGTCTTGTTCTGGCATCAATTCTAGGTTTCTGGACATCCCTGGGACCTCTTGACTTGATTCTGGGTCAACCTGGGAAAAAGGTCAATGTCTTAGGTCGACCCTGACTAGGTCAAGGTCTTAGGTCGACCCTAACTAGGTCAAGGTCTTAGGTTGACCCTGACTAGGTTAGGGTCAACCTCGACATTGACCCCTTTCTCCAAATTTTCAAGATCTTTAATTTCTGGGCTTCGAGCTTTCAGGAAATTTATTTTCCTGCCTCCGGGTCAGCCATTTTGGGTGTAAATCCTTTAATTTCATTTAATCTAGTTATATTTTCTAAAGGTGAGGACCTAATTGGGATTTAATTTACAAGGTGGCCCATCTAGAGGAGTGTGCCCTAGATCATTATAAAAGGAGGCCTTCCTCTCTGATTTTCACATCAAGTTTTTGACATCAAGTTTTCATATCTCATCTCAAGCTCTCAAGTGCAAGTGAATTCAAGTCTTCAATCATTCAAGTGTTCAAGCATTCACTCATCAAGGAGATCCATTGTTAGCTATTGAAGGATTCAATCTCTTTGGAGCCCCCTTTGATGATCCATCTTTCTCCATTCATTCAAGCCTTCTCATATGCAAAGATCAAGTCAAGATTGGTGTTGAAGATCAAATACCATTTATTAGAGACATCCTACATCCATTGAAGCATTCCTACTTGTGGATTTGAGGATTTGAATCCTCTACAAGGACTTCAACATAAGCAAGGTGATTTGTTCCAATTATTTTGTTTATGCACAATATATTTCAATTCAATTTCAAGGTTAATTCCTAAATTGGGGTTTGACCAAGGTAAACCCCCCATACAACAAAAAACCCCATTTCCTTGTAGGTACAGGTGCGGAGTTTCAGATCTGAGAGAGAATTTGGATACCCTTTTCGGCCAACTTCTAGGATCTATGAACAGAATTCGAATTGGACTTCAAATAAAGAATGTGGTATTTGACCTTTTATGAGGGTCAAACCTGAGTTGAGCCATCTTGAGGAAAGATTTCTAGGTTTTCTCTGTCTTGGCATTTCCAGTCTAGGATAGGTCTCATATTTTCCTGAAAGTGCACAAAGACAACAGAATTCAACATTTTCTAGATCTTCCCTAATTTGAGGTTAGTACTTGTATTTCAATTATTCTATATTCTAAATATAATCCTCCACATTAGGGAAATATTAGATTTACTCTCTCTTCCTACTCTTTTCCATAAAATTGATTCGATTGTGCATTAACCTTTTGGTTGATCAAATCGGATCTCTTCTTTGGGGAATTTGGGTTTTGAGAATAGATCTCATATTTTCCCCTTTAAATTTGAATAGAGGTGAATCCATTTTACATCTATTGAGAAATATTGAAAATGGAATGGAAAATAAAAGATATATTCATTTAGTTAAGAATGAAACATTATGTTCTTATCTTTTCCTTAATTTCTCAAGAATGAAAAGTAGAAGAAAAATTCAATGAATCCAATTAGTTAATGAATGAAATGAAATGGTTATTATATTGGTAAATGAATTCAATAAGGGAACCTTTAAGGAATTTTCTTTTGTAGATGTAAAAAATGAAATGTTAGTTATTAAAAAATTAGTAGTTGTAATTTTGGTACTTAAGACGTGACTCCTTATAGGTTCCTTAGAAAGGAAATTAGATTTGGTATCAGAGCCCTAGTTGCTACACTAGGAGCTCAAGGGTCTAATTAATTTTAAACTTAACCTCTTCATCACACTAAATACTGAACCAATGTGTTACCTAAACTTATGTGGTATCACTCTTCTAAGATGCCTTCCATCACCCATGGAAGAGCTAAGGAAAGAGTGAAGAATCTTCCTCTAGATCTTGTCCAGATAGCTTCCATGGGGAATATGAGGTAGAAAAGAATTAGGACAACCATAGGAATGAGAGTTAGAGTAATGACTCAGAAGGAGCCCAATTGAGAAAACTTATGCAACAACTTTTGCAAATACTTGACAACCTCAAAAATAGGGTTAACTTTGAGGAAGGAAAGAAATCTCACCATTTAGATAGGGAAAGGGATAGAAGCCCTAGGAGAAGACAAGATATGCCAAAAATTGAGGACATGGATACCTCTCACAGGAGGGCCTTACTCAAGGTCAAGGTACCCCTTTTCTATTGCAATGAAGGGGATCCACAATAGGGACTTGGTTGTTCGACCTTGAGAGATGTTTCTCTATGAACACCTTTAGCAATAACATCAAAGATAGGTGTGCCATTATGAACTTGAGGAAATTTTCATCCACTAGGTGGCACATGGAAGAGACAAACTACTAGTCAACATTAATACTATTTCCTAGGAATTGATACTAGAAAGATTTAAGGATCGGTTCATGTCTGATCAATAGAGGTAGGGTAGGGTCAAAGAGTTCCACCACCATAAGAAAGAAAACATGATCGTGGAGGAATATGAGAGGAAATTTTATGAGCTTAAGCCCTTCTTGGGCTATAAAGATGATGGCCCCATTCTTGTGTAACATTTCATAAGAGATTTGAATGACTGTCTATCAGGAGATGTGGCAATTCTGGAACCCAAAAATCTCTAGGATGCTATGACTTAGGCTTTCCTAGTTGAACTAAAAGTTAAAGGAAGGGGTGGCTATACTAGTGGCCAAACATATAATGTTGGATCAGGGCCTAAAGGAAACTATGACCAAGGAGCTTCTAACTCCAAGAATCAACAATCATCTTTTAAAAGGGGACAAAATTTCCACAAAATTTTTTTTTAGAATAATGACCAAGGTAATGGTAAGTTTCAACAACTATAGAACCATAGCAATAATTAGACCCAGCAAAGGGTTCCTCCTCAACCATCCAAAAATTCTCAAAAATTCAACAAAGGGGGTTATCAAAAATGCAACGCACCTCCTGCATAGAACTTTGGATGGATACTAGGTGTTATTCTTGTGGACAACAAGGACACATTGCAGTTCATTGTCCTTAGTGCACTAACTTCACCAATAAGAACCAGCTAGTGTCAAAACCAATAGTGGGAGATGTTGGTTGGTCCCATAGAGTATTTTTTGTAGTAGAGCACAAACAAGTTGATCACCAGAACACAATCATAGAGACATCAAGTTCATTAAAGGGTAAAACTATTTCTATCCTCTTTGACTTGGGAGAAACTGACTCCTTCATATCTCCTTCTTTAATAGAAAAGTACGGGCTAGCAGTTGTAGGGAAAGGAATTAAGTTGCAGGTAGAGCTAGCCTCCGGGGCTAAAATGACCACACACTTGTGTGTTCAAAATTGTAACTTGGGATTAGGACTTTTCTCTACCAATTTTGATCTATGAGTAATTCCTCTTGGACCTTATGAAGTTGTCCTAAGAATGGACTAGTTAGCAGCTGATGAGGCCAAGATAGATTTTAAAAAGAAGCTCATTCATTGCATACATGATTTGGGGGAGAATAAAACTATTGTTGCAATCCAACGACCTCTATCCCATTGGATGATATCAATAATGAAACTCAAGAAATGTATGAGAACGAGATGTCAACTTCTTGCAGTCTCAGTTAATGACTTGGTTGAAAAGGAAGATAAAGATATCACACTTGAACACCCCTTACTTCAAGAGTTTTCTGATGTCTATCAAACAAAGATACCCAGAATGCCTCCTAAAAGAGACATTCATTTTCACATAGAATTGGTACGAGGTGTAGAACCCATCTCCAAGGCCCCTTATCACATGAACACTCAAGAGCTAAGTGATTTAAAAGTGTAGTTAGAATAAATCTTCGAAAAAGGCTTCATCAGACCAAGTGTGTCACCTTGGGGAGCTTTGGTTATCTTTTTGAAGAAGAAAGATGGCTCACTTAGGTTGTGTATTGACTATCATCGTCTCAACAAAGTAACCATTAAGAATCGGTACCCTCTACCAAGAATTGATGATCTGTTTGATCAAATGAAAGGATCCAAAGTATTTTCCAAGATTGATCTTAAGTTGGGCTACCATCAATTAAGAATCCATGAAGCTGACATTCATTGAACAACTTTTCGCACTCAATATGGGAATTATTAATTTACCATAGTACCTTTTGGTCTAATGAATGCACATTTTGTGTTCATGAGCCTTATGAATGGGGTATTCATGATCTTCTTGGATAAATTTGTCATAATATTTTTGGATGGCATTTTGGTGTATTCTAAATCATAGGAAGAACATGAGCATCACCTTTGACAAGTGTTGCAATGCCTTCGTGAGAATCAATTATTTGCAAACTTGGAAAAGTGTCAATTATTTCAAACAAAAGTTAAATATCTTCATCATGTTATCTTAGGCGAAGGCATAGAATTTGACCTTGCAAAGATAAAATCTATAGTAGAATGGCCAACACCCACCAATGTCTTCAAGGTCTATAGTTTCATGGTTTAGCCAGTTACTTATTACAATACCTCTTCCATTGTATGAAGACTTGGTGTTATCTATGACTATTTTCTTCACATTTTTATCATTTAGTAGAATTTCACCTTTGTTTGACAGACATGTTACTTCATAAATTAAATTAGTTGTGATATCTATCACTCTATCATCCAACCAAAGCTTTCCATCAAAACATCTTCTCAAAATAATCTTATTCCATTTATCATTCTGGAACTCATAGTGAAACATATACTTCATAATATCTAGTTGACCTAAATGACTATACCCTTCCTTATAGGTCATGTCCTGGTTGTATATTTTTTCATATTCTTTAGTCATACTATTGTCTCCTACAGTCTCAAATTTGCACTTCAAATATCCTTTTACATCTTCCAAATGCAATACTTCATTTACTATAGATGATTCTATTGGTTCCCTTCTCACATTAGGTCTAGGTGTGTTGTGAATGTTGTGAACTAGGAATACATCCATGATTTCATTGAAAAATAACTTATTTAATAGTAAGCTCTTAGTAAAATACCTTAGAATCATGATTTTGGGCTTCTACGTAGATCTGGCAAAAAATCTATTTTAAAATCCTCCAAATTGCTTTCAATCATCACTAACTATCTCTCTAAAACACTTGTAAACTCATGAATGATCAAATGATATCCAATAAACCACTTCTATCCATCAAATACTTCAAGACATTGTCGTCACATTAATTGCATAAGTCTATTCATGCCAAAAGGTTGTTCTTGTGTATCTTTAAACTTTTGTCACTTTGTGTGATCTCATACATACTCAGAATATTATGTGCTCTTAACCATAGGTTCCTCATATCACTTACTATCACATATTAACTTCACAAGGCTTGATTCACTTTTTTCTAAATTCTATGCTATTCTAGTGCTTAATCTGATGCTTAATTAATGAAATTTGATGCTCATTCAGTTTGAGATGGGTTCAAAATTGATTCCAAATTACCTTCAAATGCTTGACCTGACTAACTTCCTGATATTATGGATGCACTTTCTTGATCTGTAGCTTTGACAAATATAACTTCTTACATGTTACTACTATCTCTTTTGACTATTGTTGTTATCCATATTTCTTCTAGTGTAGTTCACATTTTTTCTAGGATTAGAATTTCTCATGTTGTTCATTTTGCAATATCTTGTTGTGTGACCCATGTTTTTACAAATATGAAAAACTATGACATTGTTTCCATATCTCACTCTAGACTGACCGGTCTATGATATGCAATTTTTGGCAATGTGTCCAAAAGTGTTGTATCTATAATACACAACTCCATTTCTTATATTTTTTGTTTCTCCAGTAGGTCTTTTATCTACAGGGTTAGTATTTCTAAACATTATACTATTATCTTTATTATTAGATCTAGGTTTCTTAGAATCAATAGCTCTATGACCAAAACCATGACAATTATAACAATAACCAGAGACAGGTTTGAATTTCTTACTTGTACAGTCCCTTTTCATGTTTCCAAATGAATTTCATGTAAAAATCTACCTTTGAATTCATTTCAGATTTCTTTAGGTCATTCATCTTGCTTAGGTTGCTTAGGTACATCTTCAGATTGGCTAGTATCAACCATTTTCTATTTTTCTTCTTCTTTGTTCTCAAGTTGGTGAATTTCCAGATCTAGTTCTTTACATTCTTCAGTCTTCTTTGACATTTTTTCTTCAAAATATCCAAGACCAGTTTTATCATAAGAAGGTTTTTGATAAGAAATTTTTTCATCAATATTTTCACTACTGGAATACAGTTTCTCAAGATTTTTCTTTGATTGAGTTAGTTTTCCTTTCACAATTGTATTGTACTTCTCAAGTTTTGCATACTGCAACTTTGTAGTCTCAAGTTCAGATGTTACTTTGGTAAGTTTAGACCTTAGATCTGTGTTTTCAAACTTATTTTTTGATTCAACTTTATTGTTATCATCTTTCAAGCTTAACTTTAGATCTACAATCTTTAGTTCATGCTTTAGGATCTCATTCTCTTTTGTCAGTTTTGAAACTTCATCACTATCCTTGATCTGATTTACATGCTCTTTCTTTGATTTAAGATCTTGTATCTTGTATTTTAGTTTCTCAATGTAGTCTTTCACACTTTCATATTTATTTTTCAGAGTATCTCTTTCTTCAATAAGAATATGAATCTGCTCAAGAGCTTCTTCTAATTTTTTCTACAACTAATCCATATCCATAGAGAACTTACTCAAGTTGTTAGGCCTTCTCTGATTAATTTTTCTCTGATACCAATTGTTAGAAATAGGAAATATTAAGAGGGGGGGTGAATAGGTATTTCACAAACATTTACTTTTTCCCACTTATGGATATATGTAATTAACTTGTAAGTTGCATAAAAAACTAAACTGAATAATAAACACAACCATAAAATAAAGGAACTCGTAACACCATGTTTTTTTCTCGAGGAAACCCTAGCCAAGGGAAAAACCTAGTGGGGATGGTACCCACAAATGATCCACTAATTAAAAGTATCTAGTTAAAGATATTGACCCTGTTAGGATTCTATTACATCTGTATAGTGTCTTGGTCCTTGTTAGAGGACTTGGGCCTTGTTAGAAGCCTCAAACCTATTAGGAGTTTGTATTAAAAAATATGAATGTATGAAAGATGATCCCACTAACCAAACATTCCATATACAATATAATCTTCAATACAAAAGATAGAATACAAAAACCTTTTACTGCTGCTGAATATCTTCAATATTATGATCTAGCTTGTAGGATCTTCAAAAAACTTGCTATCAGTTTGCACTGCTCTAATCATATATTAGATTTCTCATAATACAAAATTATACATCAATAAAAAATCATTCTTATAGCTTCCAATAAGTCTTACAACTTCTCATTACAAAATACTTTCCTTTATACCATCTATCACAAATATAGATTTTGAGTCGGCTTCTAACATTATCAAAACATAATAATAATTCTTTCTCCCTTAGGGTTAACATATAGGATGTTGTCCCTAATTATTTGAGTCATCATTTTGCTAAAAAAAATAAACCCTTTACTCAAAACAATCATTTACTAATCGCTGCCCTGTTCTGTTGTGCAACACTATTTCAGTAAAACATTAATATCTCAGTCCATGTTGTACAATATTGTGCTCTTAGATATAGCTTCAATATACCTCATATAATAAGTGATCAAGTTCACATACACTAAAAATACTTGTGTGAACTTCACTAATCAAAATATTCTCTGTGTAGGGTTATGTGCAGGATCATGGTATGCCAAACTAGGCCCTTAAGTGGCAATGAAAATTTAGAAAATCAGGTTTAGGCAGGTTGACATAAAAATTTGAACAAGTTATAAATATTATATCAAAAATATGTAAGAAGAGAATCTGTAAAAAATGAATTTAGTTTCTAAGATACTAGGCCTTTTTTGAAAAAAAAAAATTCTATATGTTGAAAATTTCAAATTTCAATGTAGTAGTATGAAAATTTCAAAAAGAAAAAAAAGAAAAAGTGTATGTCTGACCACCTTAAACACAATCAGATGATAATTTTTTTCTACAAGATTCTAGATATAAGTAGTAGACTCATGTTCGAATATGACACATATTTTTTTGTAATTTTTTTGCAAATAAATAATTAATTATGATTTTTCTTCTACAACTTTTCCAAAATACCAAAACTCTCATGTCTGACTACGTTAACTTAGTCTAAACTTTATCAAATTGAAAAAAAAAATATTTTTCTTGTAGTAGGAAAGACATAAAATGTGACACAATTTTTGGATTTCAAAAATGTTATAAAATTTTAAAGTTATAGCTATTTTTCAATAAGTCTATCAATCGGGACTAGAAAGATAACAAATAGGTGTATGTCTGGCCACACTGAACAAAATCAAATGATAATATTTTTTTATAAGATTCTAGATAAAAGTAGTAGACTCATGTCTAGTTGTGATGTATATTTTTTTGTATTTTTTTGCAAGTAAATAATTAATTATGATTTTTTTGCTACAAATTTTTCTGAATATAAAAACTCTCGTATCTGACCACCTTAACTTAGTCTAAACTTCATCAAATTGAAAGAATTGTTTATTATTATTATATTGGGTGAAGCATAGAATGTGATGTATATTTCAAATTTTAAAAATGTTATATTGTTTGAAAGTTATAGTTGTTTTTCAAAGAGTCTATCAATTAGGACTTCTTTTTCACATCACCACTTGTTGACATACCATGATCCTGCACATACCTGTAGATAGATAAACATTGTTATACTTAGACAATTTTCTTATGTTCTCATCGATAAAGTTATCCTTAGATCATGTTGTCTTAACATACAATATATGTTTCCATAATGACAACATCATGATGTCCTACTCAGCCAAATTTCCAGCAGTTAGGAATTGTGCTAATTCAAGGGAGATGTGGGATAGGCTTACACTTATCTATGGAGGAGATCAACATGCACAAAAAGCTAAAGTTGATAGTTTGAGAGGAAAATGTGATGAAATGAGGATGAAAGATGAAGAGAACATCACACAATATAGAAGCAGAATCAAGGAAGTTGTTAGTGTCATCAAAGATGCTGGTGGATCATTGACTAATGAAGAAGTGGTAAGTAAAATTTTGAGAACTCTTTCTTCTAAGTATTCTATTAGAGTATCTGCAATTCAACATTAGAGAACTATACTGAATAATTTTGTTACTCTTGAAGCCCTAATCGATTAGATGACTGTATTTGATAATACTCTATCGACCATTGAAACTTCTTTCAAGTCATCTGTAAGCATTGTAACATCAAGAAGAGAAAGCAAAAATCATAGTAATTCATATAGAATTAAGTATGATAGTATTCTGAATGAATAAAAATAGCATGAAGAATTGGAAGCACTATTGACTAATCGACTACCTAGAGGAAAAGGAAAGTACAAAGGCAAGTTATCATTGAAATGTTTCAATTATAATAAGATTGCACATATTGCATCTAGATGTCCTGACAATGATAGAAATGATAAGAATGACAATAGAGAGAACTTACACCGAAGATTCAGAGACTTTAAGTACAAAGATATGAATTCTTGCTACCTAGATGAGGAAGGTGTAACCGATGATGAATTTCATGATACTAAAGAAGGATAAGAAGTTGTCTATGTTGTAGTAAAGAAAGAATTAGATGAAGAAAAGTATGAAGATGAAAAAGAAGTTGTTTCTCATGTAAGTAAACCAAATGCTTAAATTATTGATAGTGGATGTTCACATCAAATGACTGGTGATATTGACAAGTTTGAAAACCTAGAAGAGCATGATGGAGGATTTGTCAGATTTGGAAATGAAGTGCCATGCCCTGTGAAAGATAAATGATCCATTGTATTAAATGAAAAGATGAAATGTAATGTTGCATATTAGGTTGAAGGACTGAACTATAATCTATTGAGTGTTGTGAAACTAAACAATACTCACAACTAACTAGAATTTCAAAATAGAAAGGTTAAGATCTATGGTGTTGATCGAGATTTATTAGAACTAGTGGACAATCAAGAGGTAATTTATTTTATCTTGATATTGATGCAAAGAGTTTCTTTATTGTTAAAATTAAATATGTATGACTATAGCATAAGAAACTTTTTCATATGAATTTTGATAACTTGATCAAAGTGTTGGCAAGTTGTCTATACTGAAGTATGTGACTAGATATAGTGTTTTCATTATGGCAACAAAGTCATATAGTAGTTTGGAGTTAGTGCACTATGTGTAAAGATCACAAATCAGTTAAGTGTTGAAGACTAGACAACATACAGAGCATCAACGTATGTGTGTACAGATGAATTAAGGTATGCACCCTGGAAGTTAAGATTTTTAGACTATACTTATGCTTAGACTAAGAGCGCATAAGTAGATATGAAAAGATGTGAAAGTTACAGTCAATTGAAGTTGCACAGCCAGTGTGTGCCAGCAGAGAACAGAGCATAGAGCCGACAATGACTATTTTTGTTTGCGATTGTAAATTAATGTTGTGGAGGCTATGCGCCCATTGTATTTAGGTTGCCGACATATGTATATGTATAATTGTAAGCATGCTTAAGCCAATTCATTTGGAAGCATTATTTGTAATTAGTTATAGGGCCGACCTAATTGTATAATTGGTATGAGCGCATAAATATAAGGTGTGCCCATTGTATTCGGCATGGAAGTGGAAATAGAGTTGTGAGAAGGGTATGTGCAACATCATGAGGGGCCAAACTATGCCCTTAAGTGGTAATGAAAAATCAGTAAATCGTGGTTAGTCAACTTGACGTGAAAATTTCAACTAGCTATGAACCTAATATCAAAAAGTTGTAACAATAGAATCTGTAGAAAATTGAATGTAGTTTCTAAACTACTAGGCCTTTTATGAGAAAAATTTAGTATGATTGGTGAAAAGTATAGATTTCAATGCAGCAGTACAAAAATTTCAGGAAAAAAATAAGTAGGTGTATGTCTAACCACCTTAATCATATACAAATGATAATATTTTATTATAAGATTTTATATATAAGTAGTAGACTCATGTCCGGATGTGACGCATATTTTTTTGTAATTTTATTCCAAAAAAATAATTAATTATGAATTTTCTACTACAACATTTTCAGAATAAAAAAACTCCCATGTCTGACCACCTTAACTCATTCAAAACTTTACAAAATTCAAAACAAAAAAAAATTCTTATAGTAGGTGAAGCATAGAATGTGACACATTTTTCAGATTTCAAAAATTTCATACCATTTGAAAGTTATAGTCATTTTTCAATCAGTATATAAATCAGCACTTTAGAGGTAGCTCAATTAGAAAATAACTAATAATTACTTACTGAATTCAAAATTTGACAGCAATTATATCGATAGAAAGCTGATGATCTCATTAAGACACCCTTTTCGTTTTATAAAATTCAGGTGAAAAAAAAGTCATCAGCTACATTGTCAAAGTCTCGAACTCAGAGAAACAGGTGAAAAACACGTATTTGAGACATTCCAATAGTTGACCATGTAGGTTTGGTGCACAAGGCAATACCGAGCCTAATCGGGTACCCGATATTTTTGGGTACTCGAATATGATGGTAGAATTTTGAATTTTAACTTTGCCTCCACTTTCTCCCTCCCATTTCTCCATCCTTCATAAACTATATATTAGTTATATATTAGATATATATTAGATATATTAAATATTATATAATATCAATTATATATTAAATGTTATATAATATATATTTTACATTAAATATTATTTAATATATATTAATATTAAAAACTATATATTAGATTATATATTATATATATATTAAATATTATATAATATACATGTTACATTAAATATTATTTAATTTTATATTAATATCAAAAACTATATATTAGATTATATATTATATATTAAATATTATATAATATACATTTTACATTTTGAATATTATTTAATATGATTCTGAGCACGAGCATGAGTCCCTACAGGGGCATAGTTGTACCTTTTATAGGCGTCAAAAACCCTAGCTACGCAAAAATGAAGGCTTTGAAGAATAGTTCACTTGAGGCAGATTATAGAAGCAGAGGGCAAGAGAATAACTTTGTTTCCACCACTTGTGGCTGTGAAATGGTATCTTTCCTTACTTTTTCAACCAGAATGCTAAATTGCAAAGGTTCTCGAAATAGATTCTGGTCACCGGACAATTGTACCACGCCTATTGATAATCCGATAGCTCAACAGAGTCATTGGGAGGTTAAACAAGAACGATCGAACAGATCTTTGAACCGACTGAAGATTATGGAGAGCAGGGAAGGGTTTGGTAAAATGAGCAGTTGTACTAGAAATTATGTAGGCGCCATAGAACTGACCACAGTAATAAATTTAAAGAAGAGATTAGCGGCAATGTGACATTATGAGGAAAGCCTTGCCGTTTCGATGGCACTGCCCTAATATTATGAAGAATGTCTTACCGCTTCAATGCCAACACCACCTCTATCTCAGACTTTCGCCATTGCTTCACATCAGTACTCTAAGATATGGCAGGGATTCTGGGCTTTTGCATAGCATAGTCCATCATAAATTCTCTATAAATCATCATGCATTACAGTATTCTACGTGTTTCTGAACAACTTACTTGAAGAATTTAATTTTTACCGTAATTTTGGATCCATGGATTGTCATTTTGCGCTCAGAGAGAAGCTGCGGATTGCAAGAATTTGATAAATTTGGTTTATCTCATTTTCTTTCTCTACCATTTTGTTGGGTGAGTAAGAGTCGCCTTATTTTGAACTTTTCAAGTTCTCATGTCAAGCTTCACTCTGTTCATTTTTCCACCTTGTTGGTCTTCCCACGAGTCTTCGCGCATTTGAATTTGTCAAAACCGAGCTTACGGCGTCGTTTGTATCGGTTTGACCCATTTTAAGCCAATAACATATCCTTTCAAGGCTTTTGAATCACTTCAAACCTTTTCAAACTCCGGTTCGAAGTAGTTCGAAGGAGTTCAAAAGCGGCCTAAGTCCTTTATTACTAACGATGTGTTATGCAGGAAGGCTAGCGGCATTTTCTTCTTGAGAGAGTTTGAACCTCTTCGAGCTCTGGTTCGAAGGAGTTCAAAGTAGTTCAAACGGACTACCGGCGTGATCAATAATGATGGAATGTCCTGACAAGACCCACCGTGTAGACCTGGCGTGATTTCATTGGACGGGCCAATGCGCAGAAAATGAGGCAATCACTTGCACGATTGGGAAATATTTGGTTTGAGATTGAATTATGATGATTGAAAAGGTGGTGGATCCTGAAGAGTTAATTTGATTTGGAGGCATTTATTGCTTATCACCACTTGGTGTCAAAAAATTTATTAATACACGAGTAATGGAGTATATTTCGTGCTTCAAGTGGCAACTAAAAATAGAAACTGGGTAAGTCATTTTTTTCCCTATTGTACACTGCGAGGTCTGGGCGCTGGAAGGGTGGTCTGGTCAAAGTGCAAAGCGTACAGGTAGCTTCTTTCAAGCTCTACCTTCTCATTTCCGGTTATTCTTTCAAATTCATTAATTCAAGCAGTGAGCTGATAGACTTTCATATTTTTAGGCAAGCATGAGGTCTGTCATGCATTTCTTTGGCAACGTGAAGAATCTTGAATGTAAGGCCCCGGTCATAACAGACACGAATCTTTTAGGGGTCTCAGTCGATGCTATACCTTCAAAACTCTCAACTCGTGTTGACGAGGAGTACATTGTAGAAGTCCTGGCTAGTGGGTTGTTAGAAGCGGCTGCTTTCCCACCGGCTACTGTTTGTCCGGAATTGGTGCAAGAATGTATCAATAGATATGATGTAAAGTTGAAGAGTATTTTGAACACGGATGGTCAAACCCTAATCCCTATTAACTGCAGAACCATTTTAGCAGTCTTCAAAATACCAGATGAAGGTCTGGTCAACTTCACGCCTACCCAGTCTCTGGCCCAATTCAGGGAAAATGCTGATAAAAATAGGAGTCACATAGCGAGAAGGTGGATGAAGACCAACTATAAAGGAGGGTCGCAGTTACCCAAAACTCTCACCAAGGACCATATGAACCCCCTAATACATGATTTGGTTGTTCTCCTTCACCGATTAAAAGGTTCAGAACATGCCCTATCCTTTGATGAGTGGATGTATCATTTTGTAGAAATCATCTTAGAAGGAAGTCAACACATTGACTGGGCTGAAATTATAGCCGCATCTCTTCAGGACCAGCTCAGATAGACTCAGATGACCAAGGAAGGATTTTACATGTCTTCGTACCTGATGTATTGCTTGGCCTGTACTCAAGACCTATACCCTATTCAGAAAGCTCCGTGGAATGGAGATTTATTTATCTATGAGTGATGTCCATTACTGAGAAGAGATAAGGTTTTGGAGGATTATAGAACAATACATGATATGTTCTGGGGGAAATTGCGTCAGGAATTGGCTGGCAGGCCTAACCAGAGGATTTCAGACAATGCGCAGAGATTAGTTAAAGTATTTGGCAGCTTTTATATTCAATTTCCCCGTTTTACTTATATTCGGGTAGGAGGATTTGAAGAAGAACCATTGAAGCTGCCTAGGTACGCTTTTGACTGTTTCATTCTTGCAGAAGTTTGCAGACAGTTGTTCATTGTCATTAAAACAGCTCTCCCGGAAGATAAATGGAACTGTCTCTGTTCCCAGTGAAGTTAGGCCACTTAATCTGTAACAGCATGCTGGACGCCTCTGTTGTGGGGAGTAATTTACTAAACTTCCACATGCCTTTCTATGAACCAAGAACAGGGTTCGATAGTAAAGGCTTTGCCAGACAGACCTTGGGATTAGGAAAATGCCCTTCACCAAGTTACCATCTGGAGGACCTGTGGGAAGATCTCGGCAATGAAAAAATGATCTGGGAACGAGATAGAACCAGGCTTACGGTATCTCAGATTAAACTGCTGCAGTTGAAGTTTGATACCAGAAATATAAAAGATAATGATTCAGAGGTTCCCCATCCATCCACCACCTTTTTCGAGCAGGATGCTGTTTCGATCATCGATTGGAGTAGAGAGGAGTCTAGTGATATCAGACTCCGGGCCCACAGCATTTTTGAGGAAACAGAAAACTGGATCGTGGCGAAGAAGAAAGATGTTCAACCTCTTACAGATACAAGTCATAACACTGGTTCGCCCATTAAGAGTGTAACACAAGCCCTTGCTAATAAATCTCTTTTGTCATCAAATGCAGGTAAGAAAATACTAGTGAAGGAGAAAACGGCCCCGGTAAAACATCCAACCGCGCCAAGGTCAAGACCAAGGACGAGATCTGAGAAGAAAATCCAAATGGCCTCAGAGGAGCCTGATTATCTGGATGACGTCGGTGACCTCAACGATGAAGATCTCACCTTCACCCCTGATCATAAGGGGAAGATGCAGGAAGGTCTCACGCACTGCCAAGACCTATCTCAGAATGCAGATGCACTTGTCAAGACCCCTGACAATCGAATGGTGTCCAGCACAATCCCACCTTGGCTCACGGAATCGGTTAATAAAAGGAAAAGCTTCAAGCCTCTATTTATGCCAGTTAAAGAAATAGTGATGAGGTACGTAGCTCGTACTCCGAAAGCTAAAAGGATGAAGAGTGATGCCAGGCTAATAACAGATCCTTCTACCGGGAAAGTCACTGCTGAAATTGCTACAGTGAGATCTATGGGAAATACCCAAGATACTGAACCTGAGGATTATGAGATAACGAAGATGGATTTTGGAGTACTGAATAGGGATTCTCGTGATCACATTTTCAAATTCTCTGCCGATCGTATGCTCGGACAGTCATAGAAGGACGGCAGAGAGAAGCGGGAGTTGAAATAGATAGTTTCGACCATGGCGGAATTCCTATCTTCGCTTGCTAAGAATAGTGCAATACCTCTAGCACAGACTCATCAGGGGTTCGACCCTAATTCAACGGAAAGTCAGAGGCTGTTCAAGCAGGTTCAGCAGGGGAGGACTTGGACAGAGGTAATGAAGGCATGGACAAATGGCATCATAGCGGAAGGTAGTGCTTTCATAAAAGAGTTCGTGAGCACCCGTACAGACGGCGAAGCGCTCTTGGGGGAAATTCAGACATTGATCCCAATATGGGAAAGTGAAGCTGAAAGTTGTTCAGAGATCATGAAAAGAGTACAAGAAATTGAAGATTACGGAGTGAAGCAATTTCTGACAGAGAACCCCATGAAGCTGGTCGACCCATGTATGCTATTCATCCTGAAGAAGAACTTCAGCTGGAAGAACACTTTGTTTGAGACAGCCATTTCTCAGATGCGGGTTATGGAAAAGGCCGTGAAGGAGATTCACTCTGACACCCTAAAGGACATTAAAATAGTAAATCCCTCAGGTATTCTACAATTGGAAGATGCAGGCCAGGGAGTTGATGCATTAGTGAAGTCCTTTGTGGATGAAATGAATGCTTTCAAGGAAAGTGTAGCACCGATGGTTCATGACCTCACGAGGACCACCAACATAGAAGCAATGCTTATCTTAAACCGAGGTCAATTGCCAAAGCAAGCGGAGAAAATTTAGGAGATGAGATGGGAGAAAAATGCCACACATGCCAAGTTGACCACGTTGAAGAACCTGCACGCCCCGCCTACTCAGGAGCTACTCCGAGTTTATCGGTCCTGGAAGCTCGTAAAGGTTGCCACATCAGAGGATGCTCAAGAAAACTGAATCAAATTCAGTTTTGTTTACTCAATTGACCCTACCTTAACTCTTCTTTAGAAACTGGTTTTAAACTGTTAACGATTTCTTGTTTTAATGGGGTCCGAGAAGCCGGGTTTTTCGGGAGGCTTTCTCAAACCGTTTAAACTATTTAAGCTGGTGCTTAAGACATGGAAAGGGGGATAGATTAGAATTTTAAAAAAAAAACATAGAAGGGAATAGAAGCAGTAGTACAAGTTCTTTTCGGTTTTTTTTTGTTTTGCAGTAGTTTGAATGATTGATGATAACTGGACTTTGGGCCAGTCTTACCTGAATACTTGTGCACGAAAATATTTTGATCTTTGAATCAAATAGTGAAATATATATGTTCTACCTTGGGAATTATATATCGATCTTGTGTATGTGCTATTCAGTTTCAGTCATTTATTATAGTTCTCTGAGTTATAGTTTTTCTGTAGATGCATTTTTGTTAGTTAGTCTAAATTTCTCTGAATGGCCGCTGAAGCTTATTTTTCTTTCGCAAGGTAGTCTTCTGTTCCATCTATTGGTTTTACAAGTTTCTGTTGTTCTACCTCATCTGTCTAGGAACGGTTGAGAGTCCTTTTACTGCTTTTCAGTTAAAAGCTTGTATGTTAAAATTACTTTTTCCATTCATTGAATATCTTATAAAGGGAGCTGTACCTTTTTGCAAAATTCAGAGGGAAGCAAAGTAAATGCTTACCCAACTGTTGTGTAAATGATTTGTTTTCAGAGGCATAGAGTCAGAGGATACATATCAGAGTATAAGAGAACAAATCTATTTGCCAACACATTTCTAAGTAATACGATTTTGTTTTTGTTCGTCTTAAATGATTTCGCCTGAAGTTAATGAATCTTTTTAGATGATTTTATCTGAAGTTTTAATCAAATTTCTTCCATGGATGCTAATGAAATCTCTTCCATGAATGCTGATAAGACGATTAAATTCAGAGTTAATAAATTCTATAGCTTGAATGTTCTTTGTTGTAGAAGGTTATTTTCATGGTTTCTGATTCATGCAATTCCTTAATAGTTTCATTCTTAACAGAATTCATAACTAGATTTTCCATAGCCAATTTTCTTCTTGATCGTTGCAATATTTTCTCCTCAACTGAACATTTTGTAATCAATTGATATACAATCACATTTTTCTCTTGGCCAATTCTATCGGCTCGCGATTGAGCCTATAGATCCACAAAAGGGTTGAAATATGGATCTAGTGGAAGAGTAGTATTAGCAAGAAGTCATTCACTAACATCTCATATGGGTCATGGGGACTCCCTAGGGGTCTTGGTATGCCTTATCAAGAGTTAGGACCTCTAGGAAGTCCCCATGACCCCTTTTGACCCAATGGAATGCTCAAGTGTGTCTTAAGGCTCAAGTGTGTCTTAAGGGGTCCTATGACCTGTTAAGACACACTTGAGCATTGCAATGTGTCACAAGGGGTCATGGGGACTCCCTAGGGGTCCTAACACATGATAAGGCATAATAGGACCCCTAGGGAGTCCCTGTGACCCCTTTTGACACATTGGAATGCTCAAGTGTGTCTTAAGGGATCTTAGAACCCCTAAAGACACACTTGAGCATTCCAATGTGTCAAAAGGGGTCACGGGGACTCCCTAGGGGTCCTAGTATGCCTTATCACATGTTAGGACCCCTAGGGAGTCCCCATGACCCATTTTGACACATTGCAACACTCAAGTGTGTCTTAACAAGTCGTAGGACCCCTTAAGACACACTTGAGCATTTCAATGTGCCCAAAGGGGTCACGGGGACTGCCTAGGGGTCCTAGTATGCCTTATCATGTGTTAGGACCCCTAGGGGGTTCCCATGACCCCTTTTGACCCCTAAGGAGTCCCCATGACCCCTTTTGACACATTGGAATGCTTGAGTGTGTCTTAAGGGGTCTTAGGACCCCTTAAGACACACTTGAGTGTTCCAATATGTCAAAAGGGGTCACGGGGACTGCCTAGGGGTCCTAACATGTGATAAGGCATATTAGGACCCCTAGGGAGTCCCCATGACCCCTACTAACACATTGGAACACTCATGTGTGTCTTAAGGGGTCTTAGGACCCCTCAAGACACACATGAGAGTTCCAATGTGTCAAAAGGGGTCTTAGGACACCTTAAGACACACATGAGCATTCCAATGTGTCAAAAGGGGTCATGGGGACTCCCTCGAGGTCTTAGTATGCCTTATCACGTGTTAGGACCCCTAGGGAGTCCCCTTGACCCCTTTTAACACATTGGAATGCTCAAGTGTGTCTTAAGGTGTCTTAGGACCGCTTAAAACACACTTGAGCATTCCAATGTGTCAAAAGGGGTCTAGGGGACTTCCTAGGGGTCCTAGTACACCTTATCATGTGTTAAGACCCCTAGGGAGTCCCCATGACCCCTATTAACCCCTAGGGAGTCCCCGTGACCCCTTTTGAAACATTGGAACACTCAAGTGTGTCTTAAGGGGTCCTAAGACCCCTTAAGACACACTTGAGCATTCCAATGTGTCAAAAGGGGTTACGAGGACTCCCTAGGGGTACTAACACATGATAAGGCCTACTAAGAACCCTAGGGAGTCCCCTAGACCCCTTTTGACACATTGGAATGCTCAAGTGTGTCTTAAGGGGTCTTAGGACCCCTTAAGACACTCTTGAGTGTTCTAATGTGTCAAAAAGGGTCACGGGGAGTCCCTACGGGTCCTAATGCATGATAAGGTGTATTAGGACCCCTAGGGAGTTCTCGTGACCCCTTTTGACACATTGGAATGCTCAGGTGTGTCTTAAAGCATCTTAGGACCTCTTAAGACACACTTGAGCATTTCAATGTGTCAAAAGGGGTCATGGGCACTCCCTAGGGGTCCTAACACATGATAAGGTGTACCAGGACCCCTAGGGAGTCCCCGTGACCCTTTTTGACACATTGGAATGCTCAAGTGTGTCTTAAGGGGTCCTATAGGGTCCTAAGACCCCTTTAGACACACTTGAGCATTCCAATGTGCCAAAAGGGGTCACGGGGACTCCCTAGGGGTCCTAACGCATGATAAGACATTCTAGCACCCCTAGGGAGTCCCCGTGACCCCTTTTGAGACATTGGAATGCTCAAGTGTGTCTTAAGGGGTCCTAAGACCCCTTAAGACACACTTGAGCATTCCAACATCTCAAAAGGGGTCATGGGGACTCCCTAGGGGTCCTAATGTGTGATAAAGCGTACTAGGACCCCTAGGTAGTCCTCGAGACCCCTTTTGACACATTTGAATGCTCAAGTGTGTCTTAGGGGGTCCTAAGACCCCTTAAGACACACTTGAGCATTCCAATGTGTCAAAAGGGGTCATCAAGACTTCCTAGGGGTCCTAAGACCCCTTAAGACACACTTGAGCATTCCAATGTGTCAAAAAGGGTCACAGGGACTCCCTAGGGGTCCCAATGTGTGATAAGGTGTACTAGGACCCCTAGGGAGTCCCTGTGACCCCTTTTGACACATTGGAATACTCAAGTGTGTCTTAAGGGGTCCTAAGATCCCTTGAGACACACTTGAGCATTCCAATGTGTCAAAAGGGGTCACGGGGACTCCCTAGGGGTCCTAACGCATGATAAGGCATACTAGGACCCCTAGGGAGTCCTCATGACCTCTTTTCAGACATTGGAATGCTAAAGTGTGTCTGAAGGGGTCCTAAGACCCCTTGGGACACACTTGAGGATTCCAATGTGTCAAATGGGGTCACAAGGACTCCCTAGGGGTCCTAACATGTGATAAGGCATACTAGGACACCTAGGGAGTCCCCGTGACACCTTTTGACACATTGGAATGCTCAAGTGTGTCTTAAGGGATCTTAGGACCTCTTAAAACACACTTGAGCATTCCAATGTGTCAAAAGGGGTCACGAGGACTCCCTAAGGGTCCTAACACGTGATAAGGTGTACTAGGACCACTAGGGAGTCCCCTAGACCACTTTTGACACATTAGAATGGTCAAGTGTGTATTAAGGGGTCTTAGGACCCCTTAAGACATACTTGAGCATTCCAATGTCTCAAAAGGGGTCATGGGGACTCCCTAGGGGTCCTAACATGTGATAAGGCATACTAGGACCCCTAGGCAGTCCCCGTGACCCCTTTTGACACATTGGAATGCTCAAGTGTGTCTTAAGGGGTCCTAAGACCCCTTAAGACACACTTGAGCATTCCAATGTGTCAAAAGGGGTCATGGGGTTTCCCTAGGGGTTGTAATGCATGATAAGGCATACTAGGACCCTTAGGGAGTCCCCGTGACCCCTTCTGACAGATTGGAATGCTCAAGTCTATCTTAAGGGGTCCTACCAGATCCTAAGACTCCTTCAGACACACTTGAGCATTCTAATGTGTCAAAAGGGGTCACGAGGACTCCCTAGGGGTCCTAATGCATGATAATGTATTAGGACCCCTAGGGAGTCCCCGTGACCCCTTCTGAGACATTGGAATGCTCAACTATGTCTGAAGGGGTCCTAAGACCCCTTGAGACACACTGGAGCATTGTAATGTGTCAAAAGGGGTCACATGGACTCCCTAGGGGTCCAAACATGTGATAAGGTGTACTAGGACCCCTTGGGAGTCCTTGTGACCCCTTTTGATACATTAGAATTCTCAAGTGTGTCTTAAGGGGTCTTAGGACTCCTTAAGACACACTTGAGCATTCCAATGTCTCAAAAGGGGTCACAGGGACTCCCTAGGTGTCCTAACACATTATAAGGCATACTAGGACCCCTAGGGAGTCCCCGTGACCCCTTTTGACACATTGGAATGCTCAAGTGTGTCCTAAGGGTCTTAGGACCCCTTAGGACACAATTGAGCATTCCAGTGTCTCAAAAGGGGTCACGAGGACTCCCTAGGGGTCCTAACTCATGATAAGGCATACTGGGACCCCTAGGGAGTCCCTGTGACACCTTTCAAGAAATTGGAATGCTCAAGTGTGTCTTAACAGGTCTTAGGACCCCTTAAGACACACTTGAGCATTCCAATGTGTCAAAAGGGGTCACGGGGACACCCTAGGGGTCCTAACACATGATAAGGTGTACTAGGACCCCTAGGGAGTCCCCGTAACCCCTTTTGACAATTTTTAATGCTCAAGTGTGTGTTAAGGGGTCCTTAGACCCGTTAAGACACACTTGAGCATTCCAATGTTTCAAAAGGGGTCACGGGGACTCCCTAGGGGTCCTAACGCATGATAAGGCGTACTAGGACCCCTAAGGAGTCCCTGTGACCCCTTTTGATACATTGGAATGCTCAAGTGTGTCTTAAGGGGTCCAAAGACCCCTTAAGACACACTTGAGCATTCCAATGTGTCAAAAGGGGTCACGAGGACTCCCTAGGTGTCCTATTGCATGATAAGGCATACTAGGACCCCTAGGGAGTCCTCGTGACCCCTTTTAACACAATTGAATGCTCAAGTGTGTCTTAAGGGGTCCTAAGATCCCTTGAGACACACTTGAGCACTCCAATGTGTCAAAAGGGGTCACGAGGACTGCCTAGGGGTTGTAACGCATGATAACATGTACTAGAACCCCTAGGGAGTCCCTGTGACCCCTTTTGAGACATTTGAATGCTCAAGTGTGCCTGAAGGGGCCCTAAGACCCCTTGAGACACACTTGAGTATTCCAATGTGTCAAAAGGGGTCACGAGGACTCCCTAGGGGTCCTAACACGTGATAAGATGTACTAGGACACCTAGGGAGTCCCCGTGACCTCTTTTGACACATTGGAACACTCAAGTGTGTCTTAAGGTGTCTTAGGACCCCTTAAGACACACTTGAGCATTCCAATGTGTCAAAAGGGGTCATGAGGACTCCTTAGGGGTCCTAACGCATGATCAGGCATACTAGGACCCCTAGGGAGTCCCCTAGACCCCTTTTGACACATTGGAATGCTCAAGTGTGTCTTAAGGGGTCTTAGGACCCCTTAAGACATACTTGAGCATTCCAATGTGTCAAAAGGGGTCATGGGGACTGCCTAGGTGTCCTAATGTGTGATAAGGCATACTAGGACCCCTAGGGAGTCCCCTAGACTCCTTTTAACACATTGGAAAACTCAAGTGTGTCTTAAGGGGTCTTGGGGCCGCTTAAGACACACTTAAGCATTCCAATGTGTCAAAAGGGGTCACGGGGACTCCCTAGGGGTCCTAGTATGCCTTATCATGCGTTAGGACCCCTAGGGAGTCCTCATGACCCCTAGGAAGTCTCTCTCTCCGCCTCTAGTGAACTATTCTTCAAAGCCTCCATTTTTGCGTAGCTAGAGTTTATGACGCCTATAAAAGGCACATTTAATACAAAGATTTAACTAACCACCTTTAAAGACCTAAAAGAAATGAGAAAAAAATTTAAGCCAAAAATACATACCGCATTTTTGTATGTAGTACTGTAAGCTTCGACAATCCAACCGGCTTCCTCTGCTAAGGCACGGAGAACTTCATTAATGTATGCTCTAGGAGGAAGATTATAATTTCCATATTTCTGCAAGAGATTCTCCAAAATTTGTAATATTATATATAATATATTAGTATACATTAGTATATGTATATATATATATATATATATATATATATATATATATATATATATATATATATATATATATATATATATATATATATATATATATATATATATATATATATATATATATATATATATATATTATATACATGTTAGTATATATAATACATTAGTATATTATAATACATTAGTATATTTTAATACATTAGTACATATAATACATTAGTATATTATAATGCATTAGTATATATATAATATACATTATATATATCATATGCATCTTTTATTTATATCTATTATATACATCAATATATGTAGAACTTCAATTTTTTTCATTTGCTCCCTGCCTTTTTTCATCAGCCTGAGAATATCGGGTACCCGATATGAAATCGGATACCCAATTTTTGCCAGGTAATATTTGACAAAAATATTCCCTATCCCCACAGACCAGACAATCACAGGATTTGATACTTTTTTCACGCGTTGCAAAAAAAAATGTGATTTGGGGCCCATTGTTTGATTTTTGTCAACTTGTGGTCTCACCATGGGAAGCAGCAGTCGTCAAAAGGCTAAACGCAAGAGGAAGTTGACAGATGATGAAATTCAAGCATATAGGGAAAAAGATAAGGAAAATCACCGAAGAAGGAGAGAAGGTATGTTAAACATTAATCAAGGTGACCCTGTAAATGTAGTTGTAAGTGAAGAGGATGTTCAATTTGAAAATGCACAGATGGAGATTGAAAATGTATACTTTGGGAATGAAAATGTTGCACAAGAACCACATGAATGTTATACATCTCCAAATTATATGCTAAATGAAGTCCCTTGCAATAAAGATAATCAATCTTCAAATTCAGGGCTTTCAAGAACACCTAAATGGTTAATTGAAATTGAGAACATTATGAATAATTGGGAAGGAAAGAGGTCACATAGAACCGTTAGGTTGTGGGCTTCAAGACTTTATGATCAATTTTTTTGAAACAAGACATTAGTTGAGCAATGTCAAATTTTTGTGCAGATGTTAAAGATGCAAAACATGAGACCTGTGCTTGTGAAATTGAAGATTCGTGTGAACAAGAAAATGGAGGGAAATGCCATTGTTGTGAAGAATCTTTTCAATGCTCTCAATAGCATTGGGAAGAATAGCAAAGAAAAAGATAAGAGAGTTTCTCAGAGGGTTATTACAACCTCCTTAGTAAGTCATCAGTTGAGAAAGGCTTGTTTGATGAGACAAACTTTTGTTGACTTCAATATAGACCGTAAAACTTTGGATAGAGCACTTGCAAGAAGAGAAAGACTTGATGATCCGCTTCAAATTGATACATGGGCTTATGGTGGGAGACTTCCACATTTTGATAAGAAGCTAACAGATGTTGCCAAGGATGAAATTCAACAATTTTGGGATGCTAACTCAAGAGTGTCACCAAATGTGAAGGATGTCTTGAAGTTGAGAGTTGGCAATGGAGACCGCACTTCACATCCTAAACATTATGTGGAGGTAAGTCAAACAATGTTGTATAAAAAATTTTGTGAGACACATCCAACATTGAAATATCACAAAGGTCTTTTGAATCCGTGAAACCATTTTATTGTGTACCCCTTAAGATTTGAAATACATGTTGTTGCAAATTCCATGTTGAGTTTTCAATACATCATGAATTATTACGGTCCATTCATTCTACTTTGCATACTAATGAAATGCTAGAGGATTGTGGTGCAAGTGGTCTTCCCAAATCATCAAGAGACTTGCTAGATCAATTTTTATGTCATAGAGATGATGGTTGTTTATTTTATAAAAAAGATTGCTTAAATAACAAGTGCTCAAAATGTGGTGGCTTGTCCAAGTTTAGAACATGTTTTCATGAGGGTTTGGAATACAATTTTGGAAAGACACTCGTCCAAAAAAAGGTATATGAAACAGTGAAATATACATTGAAGAGTGGAGGTGAAGGCTCTAGATGTGAGTTAGTTGCAAAAGCATACAATGTTGCTGATTTTATCTCAGATTTCAAGACAAATCTTTTTTACAAGTATACAAGGCATAGTCATAGGTCTCAATGGTTAGATCAACAATTCAGGACATGTAAGGACACTTTCCCCATTGGAACTATTATATCCGTTGTAGACTTTGCAGAGAACTATACATTGCAACCCCAAAATGAGACTCAAGCTCAAAATTACAATTCCATTCAAGTTGCTATTTTTGTACACATCACATATAGGCATTCCCCTGAAAGTGCAAAAGATGAGCGAAAGATAATCAGAGAGTACCATTTTTATATGAGCGATGACAGGTCTCACTCTCATGAGTTTGTTCAACATTGTTTCCAGAACTATTTTGACTTCTTGCAAGAAAATGGTATTGCTATGGATAGGCATCTCATTTGGTCGGATAATTGCATCGCTCAATTTAAGAATGCCAGAATGTTTTATTGGTTGTGTAGAATGCATGTGGAGAGAGGTGTACCTCATATTTGGAGTTTTTTTTAAGTCAGGGAATGGGAAAGGGGAGCATGATGGAGCAGGTGCATTTGTGAAGAGAGCTCTAGTTAAGGAGCAATTGAGGATTTCAAGTGTTGTACTTCTTGATGCTCATTCTATTGTTGATTGGTGTACTTTGGCATTATCATAGGAGGGGACTCTTGATTCTATAGTGTGTAGATTCTTTTGGTTGGTTGAGGAGGGAACTATAGGAGATAGATTGGATTGTCAAACAGTGAAAGACTTCAAAAATGCATTCATTCCGAAGCTCCAATAGTAGTACATGGACCATTTGGACATGAGAGTTGGCTTGTTTTTGCCCCATGTGTTTTCAGTATGATTGGGATCATTGCGAGTCAAGTGAGTGGGTGGATACATGGGTTCCATAGTATCTGACTCCTTTATCTTTGATAGTCTCTATAAGAAATGACGACATGGACACTTCGGTTGACTATGACCATCTTTCAGATCTTCTGAAGCCAGGAGATGTTTTTGCATTGGTTGCACCACAGGGGAATGATGAGAGGTCAGATTATTGGTTAGCACGTTGTGTATAAGGTAAATAGAAGATTGTACAATCGATGATAGATGGTGATGGGTTCACATATCCTACTAGTTTAGTTGTTGTTGCAGGAACATGGCTGCGAACATACATGATTAGAAAGAATGGAGTTCCTCCATTTGAAGACTATGAGAAGCACAAAACTATTCTCATGTATTCACACCTTGTTATAGAAACAAATGTCAAGTTGTCAAAGCATCAAGGAAGACCAAAGACAAAAGAACTTTGGACTACTACTACTACTGATCATGAAGCACTATTGGAGACCTTGAAGCAAAGAGATGACCCTTCAGGAACACTTGACTAGGTAATAAGTTAACTTAGTGCATTGTTTTCTAAGTTCGTTAAGCTTAATTTCAATACATTAATTTGACCTTTCTTAGATTGCATTTTGAGTCAATAAACTTGGTTTTGTATGTGGATTGTAACTTGTGCAGGAGCACCTATGAAGATGCCTATGGTCACCATGGATCCAATCAGAGATAGAAGGACCAAAGGATCCTTAATGGTTAATTGAGATCTTTTGAAGCCTATAATGGAAATTTGTAACAATTAATTTGATTTAAAAGTTAAATGTCCTAAAACTCTTCATAAGGACTTATGACCAAAATCATGTATGGGTGGCCAATAGTGCCAAGAAGGGATCTTACATGTAATATACTTATGTCATTTGCATGGTTTGAATTCTTACATGTTTGATTGTTGTTTCTAATGCTTTAAGGATATTATTTTTTAGCATTTCAAACAATCTATAAAAGTTAAACCTCAAACATAATAAGCTCCATAGTTCAAATTTCACAAGCTTAATCATGATTAATTTCATAGTTCAAATTTCAAACATACCACTAATAGTCAGTTGAAAGCGGCTCAGCAATGTATCTTTCAAACTGGTAGCGATCTTCTAGGGCTCATATCTTGGACTTTTTGAGAGGTATCGACAAATTGTCAGGTGCTATGGATTGTGTTTTCAAGGTCTACAATAACCTCTCTTGGTTTTGGGTGATTCAACTTCATTTTCATTTTGCAAGGCGATCTCAGTTGATGCCAAAACTTGCAGTTAGGGTCAGTTAAAAGTGGCTCAGCAGCGTATCTTTCAAACCGTCTGATGTGGCATCAAACCATCTGCTCCATTGGCTCTAGTTGGCTAGGTAAAGGCTAGTGAAAACCCCATTCTACCCACAAAGTCATCGGAACGCTCGCGACCATGCTCGACCCAAGTGACCCCAAGGTGCACTAAGCACGATTGGGCAGCAATCTTCCAGGGCTTGTATCTCGGACTTCGTGAGAGGTATCAAAAAATTGTCAAGTGCTATGGGATCATGTTTTTGAGTTCTAAAATAACATCTCTCAGTTTTGGGTGATTCGACTTCATTTGCATTTGGCAAGGCGATCTCAGTCGATGCCAAAACTTGCAGTGAGGGTCAGTTGAAAGTGGCTCAGTAGTGTATCTTTCATACCGTCTAACCTGGCATCAAACCATCTACTCCATCGGCTCCAGTTGGTCGGGTAAATGCTAATGAAAACCCCATTCTGCCCACAGAGTCACCAGAATGCTCACGACCACGCTCGACCCAAGTGACCCCAAGGTGCACTAAGCATGATTGGGCAGCAATCTTCTGGGGCTCGTGTCTCAGACTTCATGAGAGGTATTGAAAAACCATTAGGTTCTACAAGATCATATTTTTGAGGTCTACAATAACCTCTCTTGGTTTTGAGCAATTTGACTTCGTTTGCATTTGGCAAGGCAATCTCAGTCGATGCCAAAACTTGCAGTGAGGGTCAGTTGAAAGTGGCTCAGTAACGTATCTTTCAAACCGTCTGACCTGGCATCGAACCATCTAGTCCATTGGCTTTGGTTGGCCCGATAAGCACCAGTGACAACCCTGTTCTTCCCATAAAGTCACCGGAATGCTCCTGACCACACTCGACCCAAGTGACCCCAAGGTGCACTAAGCATGATTGGGCAGTGATCTTCTGGGGCTCATATCTCAAACTTCGTGAGAGGTATCAACAAATTTTTAGGTGCTACAAGATCATTTTTTTAAGGTCTACAATAACCTCTCTCAGTTTTGGGCGATTCAACTTCATTTGCATTTGGTAAGGCGATCTGAGTCGATGCCAAAACTTGTAGTGAGGGTTAGTTGAAAGTGGCTCAGCAGTGTATCTTTCAAACCATCTGACCTGGCATTGAACCGTCTACTCCATTGGCTCCGATTGGTCGATTAAATGCTAGTGACAACCCCATTCTACCCACAGAGTCACCGGAATGCTCGCGACCACGCTCGACCCAAGTGACCCCAAGGTGCACTAAGCATGATTGAGTAGCGATCTTCCAGGGCTCATATCCCAGACTTCGTGAGAGGTATCAACAAACCATTAGGTGCTACAGGATCATGTTTTTGAGTTCTACAATAAACTCTCTCATTTTTGGGCGATTCAACTTCATTTGCATTTGGCAAGGTGATCTCAGTTGATGCCAAAACTTGCAGTGAGGGTCAATTGAAAGTGGCTCAGCAGCGTATCTTTCAAACCGTCTAACCTGGCATCAAACCGTCTACTCCATTGGCTTTGGTTGGCCTGATAAACACCAGTGAAAACCCCATTCTACCCACAGAGTCACCGGAACACTTGCAACCACGCTTGACCCAAGTGACCCCAAGGTGCACTAAGCACGATTGGGCAGCGATCTTCCGGGGCTGGTGTAGGGCACCTTCCACTAGCAGGAATTTGAATTGCATTGTTATGTTTGTAATAAATAGGATGGATCTAAATAGATCATCCTAATTTTGGTTTGGAATCCCTAATGTATGATCAAGGATCTTTTGGCAATGTTATAAGCCTAAGATACCTCAGGTCATGGGGTTCACCTAGTTAGTGATAATTTGCTAGGTTAGGCTTATGGAGTCTTAAAGGTTGATTTTAGATTATTTTCACTTGAAAAATCATGTTGCTAGGTTTTGATCTCAAAAGGAAATCATAAACTCTATTGAGTTCATAAAATGGCATATTTTGCAAAATTGCAAAAATGCAATAAAAGTTGTTGTTGCAACTTTCTAAAATTTCATGAGAGATTGGAATTGGAAACCCAAGAGTCAAATGGGTTCTCCAATCAATATACCTTCATTTTGAATGTTATATATGCTCATCACTTTGAACCATAATGGTAAGAAGTTGATTTTTGTAAACTGATGCCATAAAGGAGGAATACAAACCATTTTTGAGCCATTTCTCAGAGTTGTACGGGCGTGTACGAAGTTACAGGGTCATGATTTGAATTTGGGAATACTGTATTGCATGTTAGTGAACATTGTCATTGATTTGAAGAATTTTTAGTTTCATTTGTTAAAGTTATTTCAATTCTTTTCAAAACAGTCTAGGAAGCAAGCTTTTCTAGGGCCCTGAACACTAATGGAGGCCTAACTTGCATTCTAGCCGTGGGTTTAACCTAAGAATTTGGAAAATTCAAGTTAGGTCTATGTAAAAATGTATTCTAAAGGCTCATGCAGTGACTCGAAGGGCAAGGCCTTCATGCATCAGGACCTAGTCTAAATTTTTGAGAGGATTCAGTCTAGAAAGTAGAAGAAAGTTGTAAAGAAGTGCATAGAATAGATAAGTGAGTGAAGTAAAGGTGGTTTTGAGTAATTTTGGGTTGGAGAATAATATTTTAAGCACTATACCAGTTCCATGAACCCTATACCTCATACTTGCTTTGTAAACCAAGCTTAATTAGGCCAATTGGGTCTGTGTCCAAGGTCGGTGTTAGGTGGTGCTGGACTGGAGTTAGAAGGAAAGGTTTTGGAATCTTAAATAAATTCCAAATGGGTGTTTGAAAATTCCCTGATTGTATCAAGATACTTAGTTGTACAAAAGTTAGAGTAGAAAACCTCTATTGAGAAGGCTACAAGGAAATTGGCATGCAGGTCTAGTTTGCCATCGTACGGTTTTGGTGGGAATAAACCAAGTGTTATTTTAGAGGCCTTAGGTCATATGAGGACCATCTAAATTCTTGGGAGTAGTCAGGAAGTCCACTAGTGAAGAGTTCTATCAATAAGTTAGTTTTAGGCCTAGTGTCCCTAAAGCCAAAAAGGCATTGAAGTTTGATTGAGTGTGTAACTTTGCAAAGGGAGTTTATTGGGATAGAAATACATTTTTTTGGTTGTGTTATACCATCAAAAGAGTTTGGGATTACCCTTAAGCCTTTGTGGTTGGTTGGTGAGTTGTGGGAGGTAGTAGAAGGGCACTCCACTTTATTGTTGTAACCTCTGCATTAGGGGCTCGTATATGTAAACTATTCAATAGAATGCCCGCAAGCAGAGCATGGCATATGGAATTATAGATAGGAGCAGTAGAACTAGTAAAAGGTATCCAAAAATGAAGTTTCCAAAGCTTTGTCAGGTTAGACTGGTCAATGATAATGAGAATTGGTTTTGCACATCGACAATATTGGCATTCGAGAACATGATAATCTATAACACAATTTCAATATTAAGACATTATCATTTCCTGAGAATGCCCCAACACCAAATGTCAAGGAGGACCTGACATCTTCCCTGATGGATAGAACCTTGTTCCATGCTCGGTTGTTGGATTCATAGAGGTCTGGGACTATATCAGTGGGAAACTTAAGAGCAATTTTCAATACCAAGCTGATGATGCCTTCATGATGCATGATAATGTAGTTCTTTGTGTTGACATCAATCATGATTCAGAGATGTTGGCTTCAGGTTTACAGGGTCAAAAAATTGAGGAGGACGTGCTCGCAATTGAATCCCAAAATACGTATGTATGATGGCTTTGACAAAATGTTTCTTGGTTTCAGTTGCATGAAGCGGTATGTGTGTGGAGAGCCAGAAATGACACGCTCTAGTTATAGCACCAAGCGTCCAATCAAAACATAGAGGCATTAACACTTGTGTTGCAATAAGATCCAGATGGCACTATTCTATAGGAATAGATCCATTTTGAAAGATGTAGAGCACCAAGTAACATGGACTTTCATAACAAAATATTACTAAGGCACTCACAAAGGGAGACTTTAATATATTCGAGAAAGAAACTGACCAAAAGGGGAAAATAAATAAGGCTCATAGAGGAGATTTTGGGGGTTCTGGATTCTGCTTGACCCGAGAGACTTTGTGCCAAGGGAGGGATAGATTAGGATTTTTATTGTAATGCAGGGAAAGAGGGATTTTATTTTCAAATAATGATTAATGTACATGAACAACAGAATCTTTGTTGTTTTGTTGTGTTCAAAGAAGGATATGTCAGCATATTAAAACTTTAATTTTAGATGCTCACTTTTTGATTGATATTCATCTTTGAATGATATTGGTTTCTTTTGAATGCGTATCTATTACGTTTGATCATCAGCACGATCATCTGTGGACTTTGTGCTATAGTTTTTCATGTATTTGGAAAGAACCATTCGTCTTTCTCTCTTAGTTTCTTTCTGTAATGTATTGTTTAGGCAAATGAAATTTGTAGCATTTACTATCCTTTTCTTTTTAGTAAATTAGTCCCTTCACGTCTATCTCGTGTTTACAAATAGATGTTTGTAAGCCTTTATTGCTTTTAGGTTAAAAGCATTATCATTTATAGTTTAGTTGATTCATTGTAAATCCTGCATGGGGAGCTGTACCCGGATAATTCAGAGGGTTCTTACGCTTCTCAATAGCGAAGTGACCCAACTGTTGGTGTTGGTTGAGTCTTTTTGTTTGAGCTTTAAGGGTCATTTTGTAAGCATTTCTTTGGAAGACAAATCTGTTCACTAACAAGAAGTTAAACCTCAAACATAATAAGCTCCATGAACAAGGTATTCCAGAGCAAAGAAAAACAAATGTAACTTCAACAAGATATAATTTAAATCATAATGATAATCATAGCCAAGATATAACTTCACCATTCAATTCCATAAACATGAATAATAAATATGTATATACAAAAGATGATGCAAATATAACATATAAATGAACATGTTCTATATATGTATCAAATGTATCAAAAGTATGTCCATATAGGGTATGTGCAAGATCATGAGGGGCCAAAAAGTGGTGATGTCAGTTCAAAACTTTGACAATGTAGCTGACAACTTTTTTTTCACCCGAATTTGATAAAATGAAAAGGGTATCTTAAGGAGATTATTAGCTTTCTATCGATATAATTTCTATCAAATTTTGAATTCGGTAAGTAATTATTAGTTATTTTCTAATTGAGCTACCTCTAAAGTGCTGATTTATATACTGATTGAAAAATGACTATAACTTTCAGACGGTATAACATTTTTGAAATCCAAAAAATGCGTCACATTCTATGCTTTGCCTACTATAAGGAAAAAAAATAAAAATTGAATTTTGTAAATTTTTAAATGAGTTAAGGTGGTCAGACATGGGAGTTATTTTATTCTGAAAATGTTGTAGCAAAAAATTCATAATTAATTATTTTTTTGGAATAAAATTACAAAAAAATATGCATCACATCCGGGCATGAGTCTACTACTTATATATAAAATCTTATAATAAAATATTATCATTTGATTATGATTAAGGTGGTCAGACATACACCTACTTCTTATTTTTTTCCTGAAATTTTTGTACTGCTACATTGAACTCTATACTTTTCACCAATCATACTAACTTTTTCTCAAAAAAAGCCTAGTAGTTTAGAAACTACATTCAATTTTCTATAGATTCTATTGTTACAACTTTTTGATATTAGGTTCATAGCTAGTTGAAATTTTCACGTCAAGTTGACTAACCCTTATTTGCTGATTTTTCATTGCCACTTAAGGGCATAGTTTGGCCCCTCATGATCTTGCACATACCCTATAAAAGTATGACACATGCCATTTCAAAATGTCTACAAAATCAATGTTTTAAGGTGTACAATGTGGCATATATGCCATCTCAAAATGTTTCAAGTGTCATCTCTAAATGACCACAAAACTAAAACTGCATCCTATGTTGTAGGGGGATCATCAAAATGTAGCTCCTTTGAAGAAGTGTTGGGCTCCGATTGATCCTGCATAAAAAAATGAGTTCAAACCAAAGTTAGATTGCTTACTTTATATGATTTGTACATATATATATATATATATATATATATATATATATATATATATATATATATATATATATATATATATATATATATATATATATATATATATATATATATATATATATATATATATATATATATATATATATATATATATATATATATATATATATAATTCATAATTTTCAAACACTAATTTAATTAAAATTATAATGGAATACAAATATTTGTACCTGGTCTCTCGATCGCCTACTACGAGCAAGTGTCCTAGCATAAGTCCTGGGTAGCGAAGGGACCATGCCAGCAATACCAACTCTGACCTATAAATATATATTTGCAATAATGAGATTAGTAGAGTGGTGCAACATAGAGTAATAAATATACAAAATAGGATGATAGCATAATAAAATTACAAATTGATTGAACTAAAATTAAAACTTACATCTAGTGATCCCTCCTCTAGAATAGTGGGCTGGGTCAACAAAGAAATGAAGGATTCTCGTGGGCCCTCCCTCACAGTTGGAGTAACCTATGAGAGTAAAAAGATTGTCAATTATATATCAATGTACTTCATCATAGCAAACCTGGTTACAAAATACAAATAACAATATGTAAAAGTCTATGTACAATCGGGCTATCACTTCGAATCGAGACGCCTGTAACCCTACGCTGTCGAACCGGTGTCGGGACATCATCGATAGCCACACCCTATACAATAAAGTGCAAGTAAAATATTTATTAATACACACAAGTGGCATACATATGCATGCATAAATAATCTTAAACAATTAACTACTTTTCCTTTGTCGACACCTGATGAAAGAACCCCCTCATGCCCCCCACTAACATCGGTTGTAGCCTGCAAGAACACAATAAGATGACAATATATATTAGTAAATGTATGAATTTTATTTCTCTAATTGATAGAGATTTAAGCATGTACACCAAATGATATAAAAAAAAACTAATGGGTACATAATTTATAATATACCGTATAGTCATCAAGGCCAAATGAAATGGCCGAAAGTGTGGACTCATCCACCTATCTCACCTCCTCCTGTGTCATCGACTGAACATAAATGGAAAAAATATATATACATAAGTGCATGCAATCATTAAAACTAATCTAAATAAATAAATTATTTTTAAATTAAATAAGTCATGTAACAAATTTATTTATAATGTTTACTCTTACCGTATCAACAGGAGTCAATGGCTCTACCTGCACCTCCTGAGCACTCTCATGAGATGTAGATGCTCCATGAGGTGTTGCAGCCTCTGCAGCTCCGTCTCCTATATCCCCCTCATCAATATAATGAAACTGATATATATCAAAATTAGTAAGCGGTCCGAGGCACATATGCCTGCACATAATGCACATATGGGGCTTGCATACATGTGAACTCCGATGAGCTATCGATGCACCAGTAGCATCCAAAGGAGGCAACACTGACCTGGTCCGAGTGATCAACTGATCACTCAGTAAATGAATGGCCCTAATAGTCTGTGAGGCAGCCTCTACAATGATATCGGGATACTGCACTAGAGGAGGGGGTGCGACATCAGTGGGGGGGACAAAGGTAGTGGCCTTTTGGCACTGGGAAGATGGCCTAGTCTGAGGAGCTCCTTTGCCTATGCCCATGTTGGGCCTCATACTCCAGTAATCAACATGGTGACCAAGTACAAACTTAGCATACAATTTTTTAAGGAAATAAAATGGGACCTCCAGATTACTATGGGGTGGTTTATCAAAAACCATCCACCAGCGATCCCAAAAGTTTGTGTGCATTGCTTCATTTGTGCACCATTTTCTTGATAATTTGGGCTTTTAGGGTTCAATTGGTATTCTGGTTTTAGGATTGACAAAAGGGGTGGCTATATCTTCCTTACTTATATTAAGGGCCGCAATCCCATCATGGTCAAGCCAGTCATCAAATTGGGCATGCATATCATCATGCCAATGAAGAGTAGCATTATGTTGCTGTGTGAGTGTGTCAATGTTTCCAACAATTGTATTTAGTGTGGCAAGCATGGGACCTAATGTAGGTATATTTTGATACGTGTTTTGGAAACCCCGTATTGTGTTCAAATTTTCTTGTATCAAATCTTGTAAAGATGGAGGGTTTTGAAGTGGGGGATTGTTTTGGGGATCGTTATTTGGTGCAAGAGGGTTATTTTCTTCATTGTTGTCAGCCATGCCTGATTAAATTTAAAAAAATCTAAATTTCAATCTAATTTCATATATTATTACAAATATAAATACAAAACCATATTTTAACAAAAAAATGCTACATTTAGCATGAAAATGAAATAAATTAATAAAAATTATATAAATAACTACTTACCGAATATGCTTGGAGTTGAATTTGTTGTTTCTAATATCAAGTATCCAAAAATATATCAGGGATCTAAAAATCGCGGAAAGAACTTGAAGAAAATCATGCAAGGAAATGAGGAAAAGGGCTCGTGGGTTTTGGATTTATGCCACAGTTATCGGGTACCCAATATTATCGGGTACCTGATTAGGCCTATGCTTTGGTGGTAGGTTTGCCCAGGTGTACTGACGCCCAGGCCTGCTAAAAAGTCAACAAGCACTTTCATGCGCTTTTGGATGAGAGAAAAGTGAATGTTTTTCACATCGCCACTTTTTGGCCCCTCATGATCTTGCACATACCCAGAAGCAAAGCAAAGGTATGTGAATAGAGCATATGATTTATTAGAGCTTTGCAAGAGGTCAAAGCATCAATGCACCAAAGGAACTAATCTGACAAGCAGTGTCACAGTAATAGTTCACCTGCATATATAGTGTGTATCTGATTCAGAAGGTTGTAGCCTTCATCATTTGAGAAGTGAGCTCTAGGACAGTGAGTCCACTCCCCTAATAGGATCATTGTAAAAGATTCCTAACAGGATCTGACCCTTAACAAGGTCTATTGTACTAAAAGAATTGTAAAGCTACTCCTAACAAGGTAAAGGATCTTCTAATAAGGATCGTAAAACACTAGTGCAGGTTATTAGTGGGTATCAAGTCCCACCGGGGTTTTTACCTATTTGGGTTTCCCTGTAACCATATTGGTGTCATGTTTTGATTTCATGTTTCATGTTTATGTGAATTTTTAATTCAGTACTTAAGCATTTATAATTCAGTATTCAGATTAAAGTGAAAAGTTAATATACAGTGAACACTAATTCAGCCCCCCCCCCCCTCTCAGTGTTCCCATTCCTAAAAATTGGTATCAAAGCTCTGGTCCTCAGCAAAGAAATTTAACCACTTGAGGAGATCATGGACAAAGCATAAATGAAACATCTGAAGAAGAATCTTGAAGCAGCTCTTGAAGACCTAGACAATTCAGAAAAAGAAATTGAAGAACTAAAAGAAAAATTTAGTGATGCTCAATTATTTATGAAAAGACTAAGAAAGGATTTGAAAGGACGCTCTAGCAATGATCTTGAAGAAAAAATCAAGAAGCTGAATGAAGAAAATAAGTCCTTGAAAGAACAACTTGAAGAGTTTGATGATAAGCTGACTAATAATGAGGAAGTCTGTGATGAACAGATCAAAGAAAACCTTCAGCTGAATGAAGAACTAAGGCAAGAAAACATGGAAATCTTGGAGCTAAGAAACAACAAAGAAAGCTTAGAGTCTGAATTGAAAAAGTCAAAGGATCATATTGACAAATTACACACCAGTGCTGAATTGGTAGAATCACAGTTGTATGCAAGAAGAATCAAAGGAGACACTAGCTGTATCAGATACAATGAAGCACAAAATCAGATTGATAGTATGAAAGAAAGAAAGGATTCTCAAAAGAACTCTACTAATGATGAGAAGACTGAAGATCAAACCAAAGACAATGGTGGTCCTCCTAGGAATGAGCACAAGCTTGTAGAACGCACCTATTTTGCATGTACCAAGCATGGACACATTGCAAGGAACTGTACAGAGGTAAAACCTTTTAATGGTTACTATTATACATGTAATAGATTTGGTCATAGAGCAATAAATTGCAAGACTAGTAAGAAGAATAGGATTCAAAAAGATCAAAGAAATCAGAATCAGACAAATGTTAGAAGTTCTCAGAATGTTACATGTCAGATATGTAACTATAATGGTCACTCAACCAGAACATGTAGAATGGTGACTCATGTTAATGTGCTGAGGAATAATAGACCTCTAGTGATTTGCCACACCTATAACAAGGCTGGACATATCTCAAAGTTTTGTAGATCAAGGACGCAAGGTCAGGAAAGACCTAAAAAGGCTGAAAAACCAGTTTTGGATCCTGAAGCTGAAGTCAAGTTTGTAAAAGCCTCAGAGATGCGAGCTTGATTTGGTCAGAAGGAAAGAAGGAAAATGTTGTTGAGATTGTATTGGATGCATCCCAAGTGGATGCACCCTCTACATCTACTTAAATGGCCCTCAGAGTCATAGGGGGAACTAATTTAGCTCTAGACCCTTGCGTGGCTAGTATACTCATCCTCAGAGTATGCACCTTTGGACTTAAGCTATTTAAGTGTATAGGAACTATTGTGAAAGAGTGCACATGTTGATTGTTAGTGGAACTCGAGTTTGAAAATTTGAAGTGACGGCCTGGTTTACGCAAGTTGCATTAATGGTGAATTTCTTACTTTAAGTACATAGAAAGTTGTTTGTTCACTCATTGCATTCATATTCAGAGTGATTGGAGAGTAGATTGAGCCTTGGAAGTTGTTGTGAAGATTTGAGATTGATCTATCAGTAATTGCAATGCATTTGATTGGTTGCAAGAAATCCTAGCTTGTTGCACCGATTCGAAAGCCGTCGAAACATCTCAGAGATCATTTGGAAAGTGAATATCAAGTCATGGCCACTCCTATTGTTTTTGATGTTGCTGAGGAGAAGAGGTATGTTTAAAGAGGCACCCATTTAAATCAACCCTATATGATTTAGAGGGAGCATTCTCCTGCATGCAAATGAGCGTCATGCATGTAGAAGACATAAGGGCTTACATCTATTGTAAGAAGGAACCTGTTGGACTGGATAGGTTAAGGATGCATATGGACACAATGTTGAAACCAGAAAAAATGTTCATGGATGAATACACAAAATGGAATGATCACCCCATTGTTGAGTATGCTATGGCATATGAATTCTATGAGGAAGAATGGATAAAGATATTGTTAAGCAGAATCCATGATGATTTGTTTTGGGTTGGAGATGTACTAGTGAGAATCATAGGAGACCTAATTCATGAGATGACAGGCCTTTCTAAGATAGGTGCCATCCTTCCTATGGGTAAAGATGTCATGAAAATGGTGGAGCAAGTGTGTAAATCAACAAGTGATAAGCGCAGCATGACCATTGAGCCTATAGAGCAACTAGACATCAAGTTGATATCAATGATACTTGGTTATAGGTTTCATCACACTAGAAAGGTGAATAGTGTGTCTGTGGGCACTATTTTAGCAGCCATCAATCTTGTGCAAGAAGATGGAGAGTTCAACTTGTGTGAGATCCTGCACGCATAATTGATAGACAATATCAAAGCCATCAAACATGATAAGACTAAGGTATTCAGGTTTGGGTCCCTAATCATCTATATGTACCTTCATATAGTTGGTAAAGTGTCAAACTTGTATCTAGACAAGTCCATTCCTACCATGCCTCAGATATCAAACAAGGCAACCACAGAAAGCACACTTAGAGATTACATTACCCTGGAATTGAAGACTTTTAGAGCAATAATGCAGATGAGGCACAGGATTCTTGAGAGTATTGTAGAGAAGTATAAAGATACAATATGCTTTATGGTGGAGATTGATACTACATGTATGGAAGCTATGGAACCTAGAACTAAGTGGATTCATGCACTTGGGTATGAGGTTGAAGAACAAGTTCTTGAAGCTTATGCACAGGTACTGCTATCAGCCCCAAAGGATGTGAATGAACCTAGGTGGGGAACCTATGAAGAAAAGACTAGAGAAGTTGATGCTAAGCTGAACAATGCTACAATAAAGAGAAAGGTTGCAAAGGTCACATCAGAGATCCTAAGAATACATGGTGTATCACAAGAAGACCTTGATAAAGCAAGGGATGAGAAAATTTCCCTAGAATTGAAGAGTGCAGCAAAAGAACAAGAAGATCCCAAGATGAAAAAGATAAAAATTGAAAAAGATGATATTCAGAAGGATAAAGAGGACAATACTCCTACGCCCAAAGATACTCCTCCAGAGTATAAGCCTTTATTCAAGAGAAAGAAAGAAGCTAGCACCAATTATCCATCCTCGCAAGCATTAAGGAGCAGGAAAAACATTCAAGCACCTCCTAAGGTAGGATTCAGGACTAGCCTTAAAGTTTTGAGCTCTAGAATTATTGATGAGGGTAGAATTGATCAAGTAGGGAAACATTATGAATCATTTAGTGAGATTGATAAGATAGAAATTCATGATATGATTATCAAACATATGATAATGTTCAGAAAGATAGTTCTTGAGTTGAAAACAGAAATTCTAGATAATGTATGGGACATTTTAGAACATCTAAAGAGACAAGCTAATGAGGAATCCTCTCATAGTGGAATCGGTAAATATTTTGAACAGTTTGCTACCAGAAGATAAGAAGATGGTAAATGTACATTCAGTTGATGATGTGAGCACAATCATCTCTCAGTTCAAAGTAAATTTTTCAAGCCTAGAAGAATCTGCAACCATAGTGGAAGAGGAGAAATGCTTAAAGAAGAGACTCAATGAACTAATGAGTAATTTTGCACTAGACTTGAACTCTCTTAAGTCTGGTCAGGCATCATTGAAAGAGTTTGCAGATCAAGGAAGGAAAGTCATTGCAGAATCCATGGATCAGGATAAGTTCACTGATGCCCATCTTAAGAAGATAAAAAATGCAGAGGCAATGATTGAGAAGGTGAAGATTTTAGTGCTAGACACAGCCACTGATGCAAACATGTGCAACAATGTCTATCAAGGTTAGTTGGACATAATTGAGAAGGTAGAGAAAGAAATGGAGAAGTTAAGGTCTAGATAGACTCAATTGAGGAATGCTCTTGCACCCTCACTAGACATTCTCAGTCAAAACATAAAGGAGATTGATGTGACAATGATAACCTATGATCAAGGTCCAAGCACAGAATTGGAGAAGATGGAGAAGCTTCAATATGCATTATGTGCCCATCTACAGATAGTCAATTCTCTGATAACCTTTTGGAAGAAGGAGATCCAGAAACTCAAGATTGCATATCTAGATGTTTTCCCTCAGTGAGTGTATGTAAATAAAGTTTTTTGATGCAGCTTTATCATTAATGTCAAAGGGGGAGTTGTATAGAATATGGAGTACATATATGTATAGGGAGATATAAGAGTTTGTATAAAATGTATAGAAGTCAAAAAAATTTGTGTAAAGGATCAGTTAGAGACTTGGCCATATTCCTTTGTTGCCATTAATGAAAAATGGGGGGATTCTTGGCAAGTTGTCTATACTGAAGTATATGACTAGATATAGTGTTGTCATTATGGAAACAAAGTCATATAGTAGTTTGGAGTCAACGCACATGTGTACGGATGAATTAAGGTATGCGCCCTAGAAGTTAAGATTGTTAGACTATACTTATGCTTATTCTAAGAGCACATAAGTAGATATGCAAAGATGTGAAAGTTACAGTCAGTTGAAGTTGCACATCCAGTGGGTGCCAACAAAGAACAAAGCATAGAGCCGAGAGTGACTATTTTGGTTTGTGATTGTAAATTAATGTTGTAGAGGCTATGCGCCCATTGTATTTAGGTTGCCGACATATGTATATGTATAATTGTAAGCACATTTAATCCAATTCATTTGGAAGCATTATTTGTAATTAGTTATAGGGCCAACCAAATTGTATAATTGGTATGAGTGCATAAATATAAGGTGTGCCCATTGTATTCGGCATGGAAGTGGAAATAGAGTTGTGAGAAGCAAAGCAGAGGTATGAGAAGAGAGCATATGATGTATTAGAGCTTTGCAAGATGTCAAAGTATTAGCGCACCAAAGGAACTGATTTGACAAGCAATGTCACAGTAATAGTTCACCTGTAGATATAGTGTGTATCTGATTCAGAAGGTTGTAGCCTTCATCATTTGAGAAGTGAGCTCTAAGACAGTGAGTCCACTCCCCTAACAAGGATCATTGTAAAAGACTCCTAACAGGATTTGACCCTTAACAAGGTCTAGCATTGTAAAGCTACTCCTAATAGGGTAAAGGATCTTCTAACAAGGATCACAAAACACTACTGCAGATTATTAGTGGGTATCAAGTCCCGCCGAGGTTTTTACCTATTTGGGTTTCCCCGTAACCATATTGGTGTCATGTGGTGATTTCATGCTTCATGTTTATGTGAATGTTTAATTTAGTACTTAAGCATTTATAATTCAGTATTCAAATTAAAGTGAAAAGTTAAAATACAGTGAACACTGAGTCACCCCCCCCCCCCCCTTCGCCCCTCTTAGTGTTCCCATTCCTAACACAAAGTAAGTAAGAAGAGTCGAGTCAAAGGACTGCCGAGATTAAGAAAACATGATAGAGAGATATGCAAGGAATGTCAAATTAGTAAGATCACTAAGTATATTTTTTCAAATAAATCTTACTCTACCAATGGTATATTGTAATTGGTTAACACTGACCTTTGTGGTCTTATGAGAGTTCAAAGCTATTATGGAGATCAGTAATTTATTTTTTTTGTTGATGATTATTCAAGAATGATGTCTGTTATGTTTCTAAAAGAAAAATATGATGCATTCCAAATGTTTAAGTGGTATATAGCAAGAGTTGAAAAAGAACAAGGTAAACAGATGAAGTGTTTGAGATCTGATAGAGGAGGTAAATTTATCTCTAATGTTATCATCTTCTCCAATGAGCATGGAATTAAAAGACAAGTATCTATACCAAGGACTCCATAACAAAATGGGATAGCTAAGAGAATGAATAGATCCATTATTGACTATACTAAAACTTTGTTGATTGAAAAAAAGGTTGCACAAAAATTATGGAGAGAAGCCATAAGTACTTTAGTTTATACTCTCAACCGAGTACAGTTGAAGAAAGGTACAAAGAAAACACCCTCTGAACTATGGTTTGGTCACACATGGAATGTAAGTTCAAATATTTTGGAAGTACATGGTATATATTGAAAGATTCTATAAATGGAAAGTTTGACTCTATAGGAGATGGAGGAATAATTCTTGGTTACTCATCAAAAAGTAAAGCATATAAATATTTAATCAAGGATACTAACAAAATTGTTGAAAGTAAAAATGTGAGAGTTGATGAATTTGTGAAAAGGAATGATGGAGATAGAAAAAAGGAACTTGTAGATTACAATAGATTTGTTTATGTACAAGATGGTAATTCAGTTGGTACAACCAAGAAATAACAAGAAGAAACCAATGAATAAGATGAGCCTCCACCGAGAGATGAAAACATTGATAAACAATCTACCAAGCCTCTGTTAGAAAAATATGTGAGAAGAAACCACTCACCGAGTAGAATAATTGGAGACCAGAATACAGGAGTCATGAAAAGAAGTAAGTTGAAAGATAACATATGTTTGATTTCTAAATTTGAGCCAAGCTTAGTGAAGGATGCACTAGATAATGAAGATTGGATGAATGCTATGAAAGAAGAAATTGATCATATTGAAAAGAATAACACATGGTCATTGGTATCGAGACCTTAGGACAAGAATGTGATTGGAACAAAATGGATTTTCAAAAATAAACTCAATGAGAAAGGAGATGTGATCAGAAAAAAGAAAAATTAGTATGCAAAGGATATGCATAAGAAGAAGGTATTGACTATGGTGAAAATTTTGCACTTGTTGCTAGATTAGAAGGTGTAAGGATATTACTTTCATATGCTACTTACATAAGATTCAAATTTTATCAAATGGATGTTAAGTCTGTATTTTTTAAGAAGTTTATATTGAATAGCTTGATGAATTTTTTGACAAAAGCAATAAGGATAGGTATAGAAACTGTATAAAGCTTTGTATGGATTGAAATAGGTACCCTGAGCATGGTATGAAAGACTAAACTCTTACTTAGTTAAGATTGGATTTGAAAGGACAAGCGATAACAATAATTTATACTTAAAATATGATAAATCTGATGAAAATTTGATTGTTGAGATATTTGTTGATGACACTATATTTAGTGGTAATGAGATAATATCTAAATCATTTACTGAGGAAATGAGAAAGGAATTTGAGATTTCAATGATTGGAGACATTATATTCTTTATTGGACTTCAAATTCAACAAGTAAAGGATGAGATCTACATAACTCAATCAAAGTATATCAAAGAGATCCTATAAACATTCAATATAGAAGACTCAAAATTGGTTGGAGCATTGATGGCTACTAGTTGTAAATTGTCTAAGGAAGATGACACAAAGGAAGTAAATGAGACACTTTACCAATGTAAGATTGGTAAACTATAATATGTTGTAAACAATAGAGCTGATATTGCACATTTAGTTGATATTGTTGCAAGGTTTTTTACAAACCCAAAGGAGACACATTTATCTGTAATAAAAAGGATATTTAGATATCTGAAAGGGATTGAATATTTCTATATGTTATACACAAGTGGAGGAGATTTTGATCTCAAGGTATATACTAATGCTGACTGGGCTAAAAATATTGATGATAGAAAAAGTACTAGTGGGGGAGCTTTCTTTTTAGGAAAAATATTAGTGTCATGGTTAAGCAAGAAATAAAGCTATATTTCACGATCTACTATTGAAGCTAAATATGTTGTAACAACTATGAATTATTCTAACATTGTATGCATCAAACAACTATTGGAAGGTATGCATAAAGAGATCACCGATCCTATTAATTTTTTTGTGATAATACTAGTGTTATAAACATATCAAAGAACCATGTGATGCATTCGAAGACAAAGCATATATCTATTAAGTATCACTACTTGAGAGAGAAAGTATAAGATAAGCATGTGACATTGGAGTATGTGAATTCTAATGAACAGATAGATGATATATTCACAACACCACTACCGAATGATACTTTTGAGTATCTCAAAAGTAAGTTAGGGATTCTTCCTCTATCTAATGTTAATTAAGGAAAGATTCATGATGCATCAATTCGAGGACTCATTAGAATATCTATATTGTGATTTGATGCTAGTGTTTACTCTTTAGGTAGTTCGTGAAGTTATAAAAATAAAAGAAAAGTTTATGACTGCAATGATAAATCTATACATTTAAGGTATAATTTGAGAAGTTTATGTTTCTTTGGCATTATTGTCAAAGAGGGAGAATATATCAAAAAAGGAGATGGTCAATTGATGTAAAATATAAGTTTATTGAAAGAGGGAGAATAATAATTGATGACAGATAATGATGGGGGAGATGACTGACATTATTGTGGGGAGAATTTTATCAAATTTTTTTGAAGTAGTGATGAATAAAGCTGATGGAATTAGAATTGAAATTGTTATCAAAGAGGGACAATACAAGAGAATATTACTAACAGAAAAGAGATCGATTATAGAAGGAAGATCAAGCAAAGAAGAAGTTACTACTAAGAGGGAGTATAGTATAGAATATGAATGAGAGTGAAGGATACCAAAGGATACCATCATCAATTGAACACTAAATTTTTTAGTGTTTCCATCAATGCCTAAGAGGGAGATTGTTACCATAACTGATAGTAATGTTGAAGATTGATTATCTAATGGAGCTGATGATGAAGACCAACCAAGATAATATGAATACATGAGAGTAGAAAGGTTAGATCAGTTATTTTTTTGTCATTGATGTCAAGTAATTGATTTCTAGTATATATTATGGTGTCATATCATCCGGTAATGATGTAAGGTGAATGAGTTAAGGAGAAGAAGAAATGAAATGTTATGAAGTTGAATACCATAATTGGGTAACTGATATAGATCAGACAATGATTAGATTATGTTGATATAATTTTTTTTCTACCGAACACATGATTATGTTAAGTCAGTAAAGCAAGGTGATAAAGATTTGACAATTCGGTAAGTTAAGTTGTTTTGGCTACCGAGAAAGAAAAGTCACTCAATAAGGTAAATGTAAAAGGAAGGTCACTCGATAAAGTGAAAGGAACTCAAGGCAATGAGTGAAGTTAGTTCCGAAATTCAAATGAAGAACATCGAGCAAGGAAAAGATATTAAATAACCTAGATTGAATCGACATTTAATGATTAGCTATACTGATTTGTATGATCATGATGATCTAACGAAAGTTAGTTACAAGGGATCTAAGGACAAAAAAATTCAAGGTGAAGATCTATAGAAATATCTAAGTGGAAAAAAGAGATGGAACAAGTTTCAAGAAAAGTTCAAGTTCCAAAGTGAAAAGAAAACATGTTACTGAGATCTAAATTCAAAGTTTAATGAATTGGATGGTTTAGATTGATCAAAGAAAAATGTAATAGAGGAGATTAAGAGCCAAAAATTGTCTTTATAATGGATGATCTTGTATGGACAAATGGCTGGAAAACTGAATAGTTGAAGGGTTACTGACTATTGCAATGAAGAAAGAACAGAGAGATTCTGAGTGAAAAGAAGGATTTGACAAAGTATTATTGTCAATAATAAATGTAGAATTGAAGTGAAGACAAAAGAGCGCACAAGGATCTAATTGAGAAAAGATAGTTGCAAATCTACATGTTAATTTTATCACTATTTCTTACTAGCATTTGTAATAGAGAAATCTCTTAACAAAGTGGACTTAACAATCTTATTGTAATATCTTTGAAAAATGTGACATTCTAAAGAGTGTTTGAAATCCTGTAACAAGGCCACTCCTAACAAGGTTAAGATCCTAACAGATTTGAGGTAAATCTCTTGACCAGGTCACACCTAACAGTGTGTATTGTAATGTTTCACCAAAGTAGCTCTTGACCGGGCCTACTTCAGAAGAGTATTTTCTTAGTGAGTGACAATTCCCATAGTGGTTTTTCCCAAAGCTAGATTTCCATGTTAAATATTGGTGTTACATGTTGTGAATGATTTACTAATTGTTATAATTTAATTATTGTTGTCAGTAATTAGTGAATTGTGTTTCTACCGAGTTGTTACCGAGTTAATCTGAGAACAAAAGGTATTTGGGATCAGGGATTACTGATTCATTAATTAATAGAATTGCATTAAAAAATTTGCACAACATTTTTTGGTTGGATATTGTGATGCTATGAGACATCACTTTGACCTGAATTTAGTAGTGAGTCCATGTGTGGTCATTAAGTTAAAAATAAAATGCATTGCTTGAATTTGCATTGCATTGAAAAATGATTGCATAGATATTTGATTGAATTGAATAATATTACTCATAAATTAAAGAGTAGGTACATTTTAAATAATGATAGTTAAAAGTGACAACATACTAGATATATTATTATATAACTCACATCACCAAAAATAAACAATATTATTGTTTAAACTATTAAATTAACTTACAAGTAAATCATGTATTATTAAATAACTCAATTTTTATTTTAAATTTTGGATTCCATACTCTCTCCTAATTTCTTTTCTTTTCTTCAATTCCATTTCTCAAGTAACCAATTTCCATCTTTTTAAAAAAAAATAAGTAAAGACTAACCCCCAAGTGGAGGTTCTCCCATCGAATCCTGCGGTAGAAGTTAAAAATCAAAAGGCGCTTTCAAAAACTGAAAAGCTCATCCGTAGTTCAAAACCCTTCCATATTATTTGTTCCCTTTGTCCAAACAACACTCACAACACAAAAGAACTTTGGACAAATAAATTTATGTTTCGCAGACCTGGCCGATTCTCTGTCTCTCGGGCGTACAGATTTGTGATCAGCTATGGTCTGTTTTCCGCGGTGTGTGCCGAATTTAAAGCGAGGGGAGACGGTGTGTTTGAGGGCGGTGAGTGCGACCTGGTTGTTTTTTCCCATCGGCAAGTCCCTACCGGATTTGCTTTTTCTTCTATGCATTTCCACCTGTTCTTAAAAAACGTAGACTTCTACTTTAGTTTGCCAGAAATATATGACAGTCAATCAAAATGGGAGATAAAAGACGTTTGTACAAGATAATGTCAAACTATAGATCCATCCACACAAACAATACTCAGAGTAGTCGAAGAAACAATTTGACACAAATAATATAAAACAAACAAATAAGATCAATATGGTCAGTTTTTTTTTGGCTCCGTGGGTGACCTGGTTTTATCAACTGTAGTGGTCATTCAGATTTTGATCTGATCGGTATGAACCCTTACCGCTGTCGCTCCTTATTCCTTCCTGTTCGCTGGTAAATGGCAATCAGAACAGAAAGAATGGAGCGTAACTTAGGGCACAATGCTTCTTTCTAGACAATTGTTGATCAGTCCTTTCGTGGACGCCCATATTTTTTATTGGCTCGTGAGTCGTTCTGAATGACAATAAGCAACAGCCCATGCCCTGTCAATACTGGGATGTCAGAGGAAAACTCCATCAGCAAGCAAGCACGGCGAGGCACCGCATTCTTTACCCTGGCAATCTGAAAAATTCTCAGTTTGACATTTCCGGTGGAATTCCCACCAAGAATAGCCTATCGGCTGATTAATGAAAATTCTCTACTATTTTAGGTTTAAAAAACAATTGGACCAATTGACAGAAAGACAAGGCTTACGCAATTCACATGGGTTATTACTATTAAATCAAAATCCAAGGATGCTGAGAGTGCGCTACTGGATAACGTGCGAGTTTCCGTGGTGTTTTAAATAGTTGATATGCTTGCCGGCCATTAGGGTTTAAATGCTGACGATTAAATGTTACATCAATCTGCAAAGATTCCCACACTCGGGACCACAGAAAATATGCCATGCGATGTCTTTCCATCTATGCAAGTTGATATATATGTTCAGTTTTTTGTCTTTGTGTTTCTTATTAATAATTATGAAGTGCTTAGCCACCAACTTCTCTGACCATGATGAGCTACAGCAAACTATATAATACATTTGGTCGTTCATGTATCCATTAGTTTCATCATATATTCCGTTCAACAGATATAGATTCTAATTTCGAATGCACTCAACGTTTACAAAACTACAAATTAACCACTTTTAAAGCATATTTAATAGTTGCAGGTACAAAGTGTGAATAGTCATCGAGTGCGCAATATCAATTATATAGAGGCATGCTAGTGTCTAGCCTTAACCATCCTAAATGGCTGACTACACGCCACTCATGAATAATGGAGAAGAAGAGTTTGTTTTTGACGGCTCAGTTGATTCCAATGGAAAACTTTGTGTAAGAGCAAAGACTGGAGGCTGGAGAGCTTTTTCTCTGATTATTGGTATTAATATTTCTATCTTAACATTTGTTTTGATAAATTTATAGCTTAATTTTTCTTAACATGTTAATGTTTACTGAGTTTCTATATTCAGCCTACGAACTTGTTGAAAAGTTGGCCCTTTTTGCTGTTTTGGCAAATTTAATGGTGTATCTGACGACCAAGCTGCATGAAGGCACTGTTTCCTCCTCCAATAGTGTCGCCAACTGGATGGGAACACTTTTCCTCACTCCCTTACTTGGAGCATACATTGGTGATACATATTTGGGACGCTTTTGGACATTTGCAACCTGTTCATGTATCTATATACTGGTATTTACCCATTCTGAGTTTCCTCCCACGTGCTTAAATATCGATAATAATGAAGGGAAATCTTTAAAACACATCATTTTGTATAGACAGTTATTGTGTTTGATATAATATATCGGTTATTTGCATGAAAACCCAGATCTCCAAATTAAAAGTAATGTATTCATTTTCTAATTTTGAGAGGGTAAATTTCACATTAATATTTGGTGCAGGGAATGGGCATTTTGACACTAGCGGTGTCGTTGGAATCTTTAAAACCACCAGAATGCCCATCAAATGAAGGATGTGAAAATGCTTCATTTCTTCAAATTGGGATTTTTTATTTTGCTTTATATCTTCTTGCTCTGTGTGAAGGAGGAATAAAACCAAATCTCTCCACCTTTGGTGCGGATCAGTTCGATGATTTCCATCCTAAGGAAAAAATGCAGAAGGACTCGTTTTTCAATTGGTGGTTTTTTATAGCTTTCTTTGGAGGTCTCTTAGGTCAGACATTTATTGTGTATATTCAAGACAACATCAGTTGGGGAATGGGCTATGGAGCTATCACTGGATTGCTATTAATCGCTTATGTTGTGTTCATGATGGGATCTCCAATATATAGATACAAAGTTGTTGCAGGTAGCCCACTTCAGAGAATAGGGCAAGTAATTCCTAGGATGATTCAATACCGGAAAACGCAGGTTACTACAGATGCGCCTGGCCTACCTGAAGTTGACTCAAAAGAATACACTAATCATGAGAGGTTTGTCAGTTTTTTAAAATTGTCTAATAAAAGAAATACATGTGGATACATAAACAATGGATTCTTTTGTGTCTGGCAGATTTCCAGAGAAAGAAGCATTCTTAGATTCGAGGAATCCAAATTCCTGCTCTCTGACAGATATAGAGGAGACAAAGCAGATGATAAGAGTTCTTCCGATTTGGCTGACGGTCATATTTCCTAGTACAGTAGTAGTACAATGTCTAACGTTCTCTACCAAGCAGGCAATGACAATGGACAGGCATATGGGCTCTAATTTTGAGATTCCCTCTGGTAGTATTGGTGTTTTTCTTCAAATACCAATACTATTAACCATACCAATATATGATCGGCTTGTAATCCCCCTTTCCAGAAGATTGACTGGAAATCCACGAGGCATAACTCTACTACAGCGGATTGGGGTTGGAATGTTTCTTCAGAGCATTGCAATGGTAGCGGCTGTTGTAACAGAAATCGTAAGGCGGGATGTGATTCAAAGCCATGGAATTGCAGATGATAAGGATGCAATTGTCCCTTTATCTTTCTCTATTCTTATTCCACAGCTCGTAATAATGGGAATAGCAGAAGCCTTTGTTGAAGTGGGTAAACTAGAGTTCTTTTATGATCAAGCTCCAGAAAGTATGCGAAGTTTGGGAAATGCAATCTGTGCAGCCTCTAATGGAATTGGCTCCTTTCTGAGCAGTGCAATTCTAACTCTTGTGACTAACATTACTGGAAGACACGGTCACAAAAGTTGGATACTGAATAATCTGAATGCCTCACGACTAGATTACTTCTTTGCTCTTTTAGTAGTTCTGAATATCATAAACTATGTTGTTTTCTTGACCTTGTCTTGGTCTTATAATTACAAAAGTGGAACTAATGAAGCCTTGAGAAAAGCTTCTTCCAAAGCAACACTAGTGGTAGACAGTAGTGGCGAGAAGGGTGAAGGGAGTATTAGTTAGCGTGGAAGGTACTCCATGCAATAAATAAGTATTCGAGATAATGTATATTCAGATAAACTTTAGTGATGGCAAACAGCACTTGATAATAAAGTTATGAAAGTTAGAATATTGTAGTTACAAATAAGATAAAAAAATTTAAATGAAAAAGAAAGTTATGAGTGTGTGCAAAGTATTTAAAGGATTTGAATTTTCCTATGCATAAGTTAGATATGGTTATCTCTTGCATGTTTATGTATGTAAGAGCTTGAATTTCAATTGTGCTATTTTAAAGAGTTTTAGAGTTTTAAAAATATTTAGTATTAGTCTTTGCTTTTTATTCTAGTAATATTGATATTTTTTTTTATGTTTTATTTCAAGAATTTTATTTGGATAATCTATGGGTCTAGGAGATCTTTCAATATTTTCTTGGTATGGAACTCTTAATCTAATAGATCTTATTCACCAAGACATGACAATGTTATTTTCCTGTTGATGAATGCAATAAATGAGGTGAAAATAGACTCGAGATTAAAGAACCTTCACAAGATAAAATATTGTCTAGGGAAGACTACTCAAAGACTTGTTTTGGTAATAAACCTACATCTAATTTCTGATAATTTTATTTAATCTATGTTTTACATGCTTTGGTTTGAAAGTTTATGGGTATTTAAATTTTATTACCTTTCTTGGAAGTGTGGGCTCATCATACCTCGCAAATGCAAGGTAGTGTGCAAATTATTCTTGTAGAAAATGGGCATTTTTTGTGGTTTTCTTTAACATGGCTTTTTATGATATAGTTATTTGGGTCACTCATCAAACAATGGCATGCAAATTTTTATGTGGTAGAAGAGCTCTAATACAAGATTCTTGTTTGGGTTGAGCTTCTTGATTTTATTGGTAAACCATAAGGTATTTCACATCAAACACTTGAAATAAAGTAATCTACCTATACTTGTATATTTATTGAAAAGTTTGAATAATCCATTACATAATTATTTTTTTAATAATATTGAGTAATATGATTTGAATGTAACGAGTAGATAATTAATTTATTACCTTCACAGGCTTCAGATATCATGTGTATGTGTTTTTACAAAGATATTGTCCTAATAAGGTTTGCATGGCTTTATTTCATATTAAACCTAATTTTTCACATAGGTATACTTGTCTCGGCTATGACACTCCAATTGGGGTTTCAGACAAACCATTATGCCAAGGCTATGGATCTCTATCTTGGCTTAAAGATGGCTAGAGATAATGGTCTGACTAAGGATTCGTTAGAGAGAAAATCTTTTAATATAGTTAATTGTATCAAAGGTGTCTCCCTCGTAGTTTGACTATTAAGTCTATTATCAATGATAGTCTAAGTTTGTTGGTGGGGTTTAAAGATTTTATAATTTCTCGTGCATTTATTATGAGGGGAATTGTGTGTTAGATCACCTTTGTAGCACCCCGCCAGGCAACCCAAGAGGACAAGACATAAAACCTCTATAAAATGCAAGTAGTGAATTTTATTTATTTATTTATTTATTTTAACTAGAATAATATTCATCATTACACTTCATATTTCTAAAAGAAGAAATAATTTTCTACTACTTGAATGTAAAATTTATACAACTTAAGTCCTCCTGGGTTCCCTAACATCACTACTAAAGCAACATCATATAAACCATTTACATGCATAAGATATTCACGGAATCATGAGCTTAAAAGATCTACATTCATTTTAATGCACCAAGTTAAATGTCCCTAACTTATTTCTTTTATTAAACATAGGTTAATCATCCAACATCATTATTCCTTTTATCAACTCATTCCATAAATTCATATTGATTTCATCTACATCTACTATCCTTTATATCACTTTTCTCTAATAATTTAGGTAAGAGATTAATATTCATTAAGGTAGGCATTATCCTAGGTACTTCATTAACATGAACCAAGTATTAACATTATAATCAAGTTACTATTTTATTGCATTGTTTCATAACCATTCATTGTTAATAATTCCAATCACTAACCTATCATTTCTCAATAATTTCCTTGGATCCTTTCATCAAGAGAGAATACATTATTTTTGTGATACATCATTATATATATAACTATATTTAAGATTATTTCTTTTACACATGGACAACATAAGAGGATAGGATAAATGACATAAACACTTTCTTTTAATGCTAGTAACATGTCCAATATTCCACATTCTTTTCCCTTTCTTTTACCTAGAACTACCCATTCCCTTATGCATTGCTTTGAATTGAGATTGCATCAATACTACAAGACTCCTTTTAGGAGATTAAAAATTACATGAATACAAATACATAAGTACATCTCAACATATTAAAATATCCAATAAGAAATCTTCAACTGCAGATCTGGAAAGGAATATGTGCTAGGATCATCCAAAGAATCACGATCAATACCTCGATATAAATATTAACCACCCAACCACGTGGAACCAATAGGCCCACTCCCCCGAGCTAGGAGATAGAACCAAAGGCCCATACAAGAGGTAACAACTAGGAAATTCCTAAGGTGGTGATAAAATTTCCCCAAAGTCACAACACAAAAGAAAAGACAAGAAGACCACAAGGACTACCAGAGGCATGATCAAATTTAGTAGAGACTCTAAGCTACAAGCTAGGTGAGTGTCATCGCATAGCCCTCACCCCTTGGGTTGTCCTGGTACTAGCCACTCTTGGCCCCGGCCCCCAAGTAGGCACATGCGGAACCGAATGCCTCTCGTACAGACAAGGTCATCCAGTCGTACCTACGCATAGGTACCTTCTCCCACTCCCATCCTTAGTCTTTACTAGCACTAAAGGCATGGGTGAGGCACAATTAATCTTGATTAGTGTGTAATTTCCCATTCCAATAATCTCCCATTCCCAATTCATTTATTTAGGTTATCACTTGATTAAATAACTCATAGTAGGTTATCCTGGTACTAGCCACTTAGGGCCCCGGCCCCTCACTATGACCCACTCACCTAGTGTACTTAGGTTCCCTAACATACATATAAAAATCATAAGAGCATAATAGATCCATCATCAAGAATTCATACCAATTTCATAACAACATTTGATTGAGTTTAGGAAAACATATGTTGTCCCTAGTCCACTTGACAACCCTAAACCCAATATGGCATACAGAATGTTCCAAACATATAAGAAGACATCCAAGTGATATTATAAACATATTCAGAGTATACATAGATCCAATTAACCAAAAAAACATTCTAATAGCCTCTGGTGACCATACGAAACCTTAAAACTTAATGATGTTCTTAAACTGAATTATTTCAAGCAAGGATTAAATGCAAAGAATAGTCATCATAGAACAGTCATCCATATCTTCCACAAAACAAATAATAAAGTCAATCTCTTCAGTGGAGATTTAGCTAACATAATTATGGACTCTCAATTTGATTTTTAGGAAGATCCAACGGTGGAAAAGAAAGTTATGACTTCTGGTTTAAAACAGAAAATTCTGGTTAGGGTTAAGACCTGCCTTCACTAAAACGGTTGTAATTTTCACAAAACATAATAAAAATTCTCCAAACCAATTAGAAATGAAAGATAAGACTTAGGAGAATATTATATATCAAATTTAGACTTTTATATAATCATATCAGCCTGTAGCATACGAATACATTTGACAGAAAATTTGGAATCAAGAATGGACAGGCATAGTCTCCCAAAATATCAAAAATAAGGCATTAATTCGACCCTAAAAATAAAATCAGAGAGATACCCATTTGAGATCTATGAATTTTACTTTCAGAAAATCAATTTAGTAAAACCTTAGATGCAATTTAAATTATTATAATAATAGATCTCCAAAAATGGGTTGCTAAAAACCCTAGGAAAACACATGCCAATTCTTACAAACAAAAACTCAAAACTTTAAAATAACCATAGAAATTAAAAGTACAGATATAGTAAATAATTATAATATATAAATAGATCCATAAGCTATCAGAGACATAAAGTAACTAACATATTCATTCCATACCTCATGTCCTACGAAGGTTGAATCGAAGAAGGAAGGAAACAAAAGAGAAGACAAATCCAAACTTGAGATGCATCCTTCAAACCCTATCCACTTTCAGAAATCTCCATGAAAGAAAGAAATAATTCCACAGCAAAGAATCCCTCTCTCAAATATTTAAATTCTCACAAAAATGTCTCTCTCCCAAAAGCAAAGATAACCAAAAATTCTTAAAGACATATGCTTACAAAATCTCCCTGACATCTCCAAGTTTTCTCTCCAAAATCACCATGAAAATTAAGGCCATCCTCTCCTCAATGCTTCAGCCCCAAAATCTCCTCCCTTCAAATGAGAAAGTAGTGCATATAAATAAATTTCCAAAGGTTGAGAGGAAAAGTAACCAACTCCCAACTAACTCTTAACTAAAGGGTATTATAAAATAACTTAATATCATACAACTATATTACTCAAATATACAATAAAAGATTATTTGTATTCATTCATACACATATGTAATATTATCCTAACATATATGCATATGCCATCATTAATTACATCAATATCTATATATATAACCTATCCTCATTATTAATAATTAACAATTGAGAATAATATACCTCGCATTATTTAATATTTAATTATTAATAATATTATACTTTATATTAATCCCAAAATATACACCATCAACAATATCTACAATAATTAACATATATTCACATATAAATTATATATATATAAATACATATATGTGTGCACCCATATATATATTTCCATATATATATATATATATATATATATATATAGATACATGCCAAATACCAAACACTATAATCTATAAGATTATGAAGTAATAGATCATAATATTATTACCTATTTATAATTACTATAGGATATAACACTGAGGTAGAATAAAATCACATGCCTCAAAATAAATCTAATCACCAAAAGAGGCCATAAAAATCAACTATGAAACATATCGAGAAAACCATAGGATCAAACAAGGTCAACCAAAGTCAACAAGGAAAGTCAAGCCAAACTCCTGAAACACAACATAGAAATATTAACTAAGAATCATACCAAGAAGGAGAAATAAATAAAATGAGTAAACAAATCATACAACCCAATGAATTCAAGTGGTCACAAGGCACTAACTACAACCATGCCCAACCGGGTGCGTTGGATCTGAGTTTTTGACCCAAAAGTTGACTGACAAAGAAGGAACCCTAATATTCCCAATTGGAATAATGACAAAGGAAGACTCATGTAGGGGCCTTAGTACTATCTCCATAACAACAACCATCGAGGATTTGAGGGCATGCTCAGACCTGTGAAGCCAGGTGAAGTCGATGCCCGGTACCTGCAAGCCTGCATCACAAAGAAGAAATACATATGCACAGATATACATATAAAAGAAAACATTGCAGACAGATGACCAGGATCGATACATCGTGTGGACCTCAGCTATGTGAGTAACTACGACTTCGTCCTGAATCATGAAAACACATCATGTATATATATACACTCAAAGCATGTAGCATCATCATAATGAAGGTTAGAATCTCAAGCATTGTGTTAGTCTCTTATCAATACTAATAATAAATTAACATAATCAAATCATCAAGTGAGATACAAGATTCATCCAAGGTAACCTTAATAGAAGAAAATATAAATAACCACTTATATATATCTATCAAGTACATATCATATAACATCCTAACTATGTTCATAAAGGTCTTGTAGGTACTCAATACATACATGGAGATAAATACATACAAAAATGATACCTTTAGATAGTATGTCTGATATTAGAATCATTGAGTACTAGCTTATGAAATTATTATAAACAACTATAGGAATAGATCAAACAAGTATCATGTACAACTTAAGTTGTAAGAAAACATCGAAAGATCTTAATTCTTTCAAAAACAAAAAACTTATATTAGGGTTAGAGGGGTATTACATCCTCCCCCACTAAGATTTGACTTACTCCTGGAAATCGGGAATGTGAACTATATACACACATTATCTAACAGAATTATATTATTACTATTCTAGATCCTAATTTAATGACTGCACACATTCTTCTCCTATCAAGAGTTTTGGTAAATCCTATCTTATTACAACTTTAGTGTAGATTAACTCAATTCAATTAGTAATGACTTTCAAAAAGAATTACCTATGTGAGTCTATCACTTTATGCTGTAAGTTTGTTAACAAGATACTTGAAATTGCATCAAAATTATTGTTATCAAGTCGAAACTCTAAGGTATTCATGTTTACTCACTAATATCAATATATTAGGAAATTGCATGTTTTACCAACTAAGATTATCACTTCCTTTCACAATATCAAAGTTCCTATCTATGGTAACCAGTATAAAAAAAAGAAAAAATTTATGATATATTTTCCCTTTTGAGACATAATCTAACCCTACATAATACAACTTGTGAGACCTTATTACAAATAGGGTCCAAAATTTGTGTCCCTTACAAGCTATGAATACCAAACATAGAGAGGTATGTAACATTTATATTTGTTATGATCATGAAGGGAATACATCAAATAATTTTTATTTACTTTTGTAATCATGAAAATAAAACAATCTAGATACTTGAAACTTACCATTTTCATTAACACATAGTTTTATAAGAAATATTCCTTTCCATCAAAGCTTTAAGTAGAATTCCAATGACATAGGACACACAAATTTTACAATATACATATTCTAAGTCATCTTTCACAATAGTTGTAGTGCTTGATTTCCAAAAACACATTCACCCCCTAGAGGAGATCTAAACAATTTACAATTTATTGCACTATTATTCATTAAATTGGGATCCCTTCTTAAAGCTTACTATTTATCTATGCACTTTTCCCTAATTTGCATGTCAGGCAATTTCCATATGGCATTTTCTTAAGAGTTATTTCAAATTCTTTATTGCATAACGATCATAGATCCATTAAGAGAGAAAGAAGTATATGAGTCCTACTACTATCTTCATAACCACAACATCTAAATTAATAACATTAACTACTGTACATAACTTTAATTTCTACCCTTTACCTATTTGAAACATTACCCTCGTACACTTTAAAATTTTGAGATAACATCAGTTCTAAGTAGAAATTGAGTAAGGTACATTTCTATAACATTTATTTACCACAACAACTCCTTATTCATAGTTGATCAATCACTTAATGTTGTTAATTTTTTTACTACTATGGTGTTGATCACAATGTATACAAAACATGAATTTGTTTCCAAAATACCCATCTAGGATCCTAACTATTCACTAGGCATTTTGCAAGGCATATATTTAATAAAAATAACTTCCATCATTAGTACAGATAATCTATCATCGCACATACTCTTCCCTAGAATTTCTTGATTATGTTATCTTAAATCTTTTTTGTGCAATTTAATAAGATATGCAGAAAGGATATAACTTCTTACCAAGATAGGAATAAAAATTCCTCTTCCTAAATGAAAATGTGAATTATAGCCTATGATAAAATCTTGGGGACATAGGTTCTTCACCCAAGGGTTTCCTAATTGAGTATTTACAAATTTTCCTAATATATTATTGCCTTGTCTAAACAATTTTAGTCATGCAAAACTTATTTCTTAAGAGGGGAGAGAGAAAGAGAGAGAGAAATGCATATGATAGTAAATTATTTGTTCCTAATTTATTTATTTATTATTATTATTATTTTTCACTTCTTTCCTAGGTACATATTATTAGCCATGTAATCTAATTATTGCCCTATCATTCCTATCAAGTACTACCACAATCATTTCATTCTTTAAGATCCAAAAGAAATCTATTTCTAAGATACCTTGAGTAGGATAAAATTCAACTAGGTATTTGTAAGAAGATAGAGTGCACAACATTATATTATAGGTATGATCAAGGGGTAATATTATCTACTACCATAATTAAGATTCAAAACATTTAGCATCCTTTAATTTTTGACCCTTCTAGAGATACCAGTACCTTTCAAGAAAATAAACACAAGTCTCAAGAATTCTTCGTCATTCCATTAATATTATAGGAAACATCCACTTAACACATCATTGATCTCATTATGCAAAAACATAAATAATTGTTAAAATATAACTCAATCATAGAGGAATGGGTGTGCCTTTGTAAGACAATACAACATAAGAACACGAAAGGTAGCCTTCATTTCCTAAGATTCAAGTTTTAGCATAATAACATAATCCAAAAAGAGACAAAGTTAAGATACTCAAAGTTATGCATAGGTGAGCTATGAGACCCAGAGTTCCCAGTGTAGAAACCTAGGGCTCTGATACCAGATGTAGCTCCCCGCCAGGCAACCCAAGAGGACAAGACATAAAACCTCTATAAAATGCAAGTAGTGAATTTTATTTATTTATTTATTTATTTTAACTAGAATAATATTCATCATTACACTTCATATTTCTAAAAGAAGAAATAATTTTCTACTACTTGAATGTAAAATTTATACAACTTAAGTCCTCCTGGGTTCCCTAACATCACTACTAAAGCAACATCATATAAACCATTTACATGCATAAGATATTCACGGAATCATGAGCTTAAAAGATCTACATTCATTTTAATGCACCAAGTTAAATGTCCCTAACTTATTTCTTTTATTAAACATAGGTTAATCATCCAACATCATTATTCCTTTTATCAACTCATTCCATAAATTCATATTGATTTCATCTACATCTACTATCCTTTATATCACTTTTCTCTAATAATTTAGGTAAGAGATTAATATTCATTAAGGTAGGCATTATCCTAGGTACTTCATTAACATGAACTAAGTATTAACATTATAATCAAGTTACTATTTTATTGCATTGTTTCATAACCATTCATTGTTAATAATTCCAATCACTAACCTATCATTTCTCAATAATTTCCTTGGATCCTTTCATCAAGAGAGAATACATTATTTTTGTGATACATCATTATATATATAACTATATTTAAGATTATTTCCTTTACACATGGACAACATAAGAGGATAGGATAAATGACATAAACACTTTCTTTTAATGCTAGTAACATGTCCAATATTCCACATTCTTTTCCCTTTCTTTTACCTAGAACTACCCATTCCCTTATGCATTGCTTTGAATTGAGATTGCATCAATACTACAAGACTCCTTTTAGGAGATTAAAAATTACATGAATACAAATACATAAGTACATCTCAACATATTAAAATATCCAATAAGAAATCTTCAACTGCAGATCTGGAAAGGAATATGTGCTAGGATCATCCAAAGAATCACGATCAATACCTCGATATAAATATTAACCACCCAACCACGTGGAACCAATAGGCCCACTCCCCCGAGCTAGGAGATAGAACCAAAGGCCCATACAAGAGGTAACAACTAGGAAATTCCTAAGGTGGTGATAAAATTTCCCCAAAGTCACAACACAAAAGAAAAGACAAGAAGACCACAAGGACTACCAGAGGCATGATCAAATTTAGTAGAGACTCTAAGCTACAAGCTAGGTGAGTGTCATCGCATAGCCCTCACCCCTTGGGTTGTCTTGGTACTAGCCACTCTTGGCCCCGGCCCCCAAGTAGGCACATGCGGAACCGAATGCCTCTCGTACAAACAAGGTCATCCAGTCGTACCTACGCATAGGTACCTTCTCCCACTCCCATCCTTAGTCTTTACTAGCACTAAAGGCATGGGCGAGGCACAATTAATCTTGATTAGTGTGTAATTTCCCATTCCAATAATCTCCCATTCCCAATTCATTTATTTAAGTTATCACTTGATTAAATAACTCATAGTAGGTTATCCTGGTACTAGCCACTTAGGGCCCCGGCCCCTCACTATGACCCACTCACCTAGTGTACTTAGGTTCCCTAACATACATATAAAAATCATAAGAGCATAATAGATCCATCATCAAGAATTCATACCAATTTCATAACAACATTTGATTGAGTTTAGGAAAACATATGTTGTCCCTAGTCCACTTGACAACCCTAAACCCAATATGGCATACAGAATGTTCCAAACATATAAGAAGACATCCAAGTGATATTATAAACATATTCAGAGTATACATATCCAATTAACCAAAAAAACATTCTAATAGCTTCTGGTGACCATACGAAACCTTAAAACTTAATGATGTTCTTAAACTGAATTATTTCAAGCAAGGATTAAATGCAAAGAATAGTCATCATAGAACAGTCATCCATATCTTCCACAAAACAAATAATAAAGTCAATCGCTTCAGTGGAGATTTAGCTAACATAATTATTGACTCTCAATTTGATTTTTAGGAAGATCCAACGGTGGAAAAGAAAGTTATGACTTCTGGTTTAAAACAGAAAATTCTGGTTAGGGTTAAGACCTGCCTTCACTAAAACGGTTGTAATTTTCACAAAACATAATAAAAATTCTCCAAACCAATTGGAAATGAAAGATAAGACATAGGATAATATTATATATCAAATTTAGACTTTTATATAATCATATCAGCCTGTAGCATACGAATACATTTGACAGAAAATTTGGAATCAAGAATGGACAGGCATAGTCTCCCAAAATATCAAAAATAAGGCATTAATTCGACCCTAAAAATAAAATCAGAGAGATACCCATTTGAGATCTATGAATTTTAATTTCATAAAATCAATTTAGTAAAACCTTAGATGCAATTTAAATTATTATAATAATAGATCTCCAAAAATGGGTTGCTAAAAACCCTAGGAAAACACATGCCAATTCTTACAAACAAAAACTCAAAACTTTAAAATAACCATAGAAATTAAAAGTAAAGATATAGTAAATAATTATAATATATAAATAGATCCATAAGCTATCAGAGACATAAAGTAACTAACATATTCATTCCATACCTCATGTCCTACGAAGGTTGAATCGAAGAAGGAAGGAAACAAAAGAGAAGACAAATCCAAACTTGAGATGCATCCTTCAAACCCTATCCACTTTCAGAAATCTCCATGAAAGAAAGAAATAATTCCACAGCAAAGAATCCCTCTCTCAAATATTTAAATTCTCACAAAAATGTCTCTCTCCCAAAAGCAAAGATAACCAAAAATTCTTAAAGACATATGCTTACAAAATCTCCCTGACATCTCCAAGTTTTCTCTCCAAAATCACCATGAAAATTAAGGCCATCCTCTCCTCAATGCTTCAGCCCCAAAATCTCCTCCCTTCAAATGAGAAAGTAGTGCATATAAATAAATTTCCAAAGGTTGAGAGGAAAAGTAACCAACTCCCAACTAACTCTTAACTAAAGGGTATTATAAAATAACTTAATATCATACAACTATATTACTCAAATATACAATAAAAGATTATTTGTATTCATTCATACACATATGTAATATTATCCTAACATATATGCATATGCCATCATTAATTACATCAATATCTATATATATAACCTATCCTCATTATTAATAATTAACAATTGAGAATAATATACCTCGCATTATTTAATATTTAATTATTAATAATATTATACTTTATATTAATCCCAAAATATACACCATCAACAATATCTACAATAATTAACATATAATCACATATAAATTATATATATATAAATACATATATGTGTGCACCCATATATATATTTCCATATATATATATATATATATATATATATATATATATATATATATATATATATATATATATATATATATATATATATATATTTATATAGATACATGCCAAATACCAAACACTATAATCTATAAGATTATGAAGTAATAGATCATAATATTATTACCTATTTATAATTACTATAGGATATAACACTGAGGTAGAATAAAATCACATGCCTCAAAATAAATCTAATCACCAAAAGAGGCCATAAAAATCAACTATGAAACATATCGAGAAAACCATAGGATCAAACAAGGTCAACCAAAGTCAACAAGGAAAGTCAAGCCAAACTCCTGAAACACAACATAGAAATATTAACTAAGAATCATACCAAGAAGGAGAAATAAATAAAATGAGTAAACAAATCATACAACCCAATGAATTCAAGTGGTCACAAGGCACTAACTACAACCATGCCCAACCGGGTGCGTTGGATCTGAGTTTTTGACCCAAAAGTTGACTGACAAAGAAGGAACCCTAATATTCCCAATTGGAATAATGACAAAGGAAGACTCATGTAGGGGCCTTAGTACTATCTCCATAACAACAACCATCGAGGATTTGAGGGCATGCTCAGACCTGTGAAGCCAGGTGAAGTCGATGCCCGGTACCTGCAAGCCTGCATCACAAAGAAGAAATACATATGCACAGATATACATATAAAAGAAAACATTGCAGATAGATGACCAGGATCGATACATCGTGTGGACCTCAGCTATGTGAGTAACTACGACTTCGTCCTGAATCATGAAAACACATCATGTATATATATACACTCAAAGCATGTAGCGTCATCATAATGAAGGTTAGAATCTCAAGCATTGTGTTAGTCTCTTATCAATACTAATAATAAATTAACATAATCAAATCATCAAGTGAGATACAAGATTCATCCAAGGTAACCTTAATAGAAGAAAATATAAATAACCACTTATATATATCTATCAAGTACATATCATATAACATCCTAACTATGTTCATAAAGGTCTTGTAGGTACTCAATACATACATGGAGATAAATACATACAAAAATGATACCTTTAGATAGTATGTCTGATATTAGAATCATTGAGTACTAGCTTATGAAATTATTATAAACAACTATAGGAATAGATCAAACAAGTATCATGTACAACTTAAGTTGTAAGAAAACATCGAAGGATCTTAATTCTTTCAAAAACACAAAACTTATATTAGGGTTAGAGGGGTATTACAACCTTGCCCATTTGGGTACCATTTCCCATCAAACATTAGATTGGGAAATAAATAATCATATCCCAATAAACCTGATTCTACATCTCCATAATGATGATCATGGGTGGTGATTTAATGCATGCCTTGGAAATGATAAACACATACATGCGAGAGAATGGAGATAAGCTAGCCTCTTTATGCCATTTATAGATGAATTTGTATATTTTTTTGTGTTTACTTTTCCTCTCCATGAAGTAGGATTTTCATGCCAGAGTTATGGGAGGGGATAGAAATTGACCAAAATTGATTGTTGACAATAGATGGTAGAACATTGAGTCAGTCTGGAGTGCTACCTCTATGGGGGCCCTTACTAGGTATATGGAGTGGTTTCATCATGTTGATACCCTCATAACGGAAGCCTTTGTTGAGGCATACAGAAATGGTGTTGTGTACATTTACAACTTGGACCTACTGATCAATGTAGAGCTTGTCACCTAGGTTTACAATACGTTCATTGAGGGTACCGAGTTCTATAGGGATAAGAAATCTACAAATGATGCTATGGATTTCTTCTTTCTTCCTAGAAAACAAGAAAAGGCCCACCAAAGCAAGGACATGGTGTTTCAAAAGACTTTATCTTCCCAAGAGTTGGCCAAGCATCATTGAGGTAATTATACATTACCTGACTTTAGATGGGGAGTTTGGTAGTACTTTTAGCTACCATTTTCTTATCCTAAATCATTTTTGACATGAAAAGTTCATTTCTCTTATGTTCTATTTTGTTCCCTCACTTAATCATTGTATTGTATCCCATAGGAAGAAACCCAGTTCTTTGATTCTTTACAAGAGTCTTATTATATTGAGTATGGAACATCCCAAAGACCTCCATATGGAGAAATTCTCTCTCCTAAAATTAGAATTAAGTTGAAGTAAAATGTGAGAGTCCATTATGAGGACATAGATTCTGAGAGTGTTGATGTGGATTCAAATAGTGATGAAATTTTCCACATTTATAAAGGCAAGGGCAAGTCGAATCCTAGTATTTCCAAGCCCTCCTCCTCTCATAAGAATAAAGTGATGTTCTCGAGAGATGAGGATTCTAATTACCATCCTTCGATGAAGATCATTCCTAACTCTCTAGACCTAAATGAAGGTAAAGTAAAGGCAAGGATAAATCTAGTGACACAAAATAGTAAGAAAAGGCTAAAATTACTTCACCTTTTTCTTAGAATTTGGAAACTACCTCATGCTTGATGCCTACTTTTCCTTCAATACAAAAATCACTTTTTTATAGGATTTTGAGGATGAGGAGAAGATAAATGATGAGACAACCCCTATGGAATTGGCTAAGGACATTCTGCTAAAAAAGGGTTTTTCTATCCAGGATAATTCTTCTATCAACATGAAGGTGAAGAATCTCATACAAGACTAGGAGGCCTTACTTGACTAGATTATTATTAAGATAAATAATATGAAGAAAAACTCTCCTTCAGTTCATAAACTTCATGATATTTTGGCTAGCACCCATTCTTTGGCTAAATTTACTAATGATCTCAAGAAGGATCATGAACAAAAAATAACAAAGCTTGATGAAATCATTTGGGTGACACATGACAAGTTGAAGAAGGTTGTGTCTATGACCAAGACTGTTATGAAGAAAACTAGTGAGGGTCTCAAAAATCCTAATGAGAAAGTGGTTGTTGTTCATAACACTCAAAATCATAAGATTTCTTCTCATTCTAGTAATGCCAAAGCACCTAAAACGTATAGTCTAAAGGATTCACATGTTATGAAGAGCAGAAGAGATAAGGTAGGTGAAAAGAATGTTGAGGATAGCGTTGAAGATTCGTAGGTGAAGAAAACCAGTAGAGATATGGATGAAGTAAAATGATTTCAAGGTCGTAAATAGGATCACCTTCACTATTTTGAGTCTTGCTACCAAATTGAGGAGAAAGAGTAAGGACACAACCCCTTTAGATATCACCGTCAAAAATGTGAAGTATATGGTCTCAAAGGTGTTCTTGGGGTGAAAACCCCTCCTTGTGAAAAATAAATGATGTAGGGATGCATTAGTAAAGTGGCTTTTAGAGATCTATTTATTTTTGGGATGGATGCTTGGATGTACTCCTCAGGGGGAGTGGTTGTAGGTACATAATAGACCATATTTGGGTGATCAAGCACTTGATTTGTTACATAACTGAAGATTTGAAAAAGATACACCTTGTAGACATGGGATGTGTAGAGACAGAGAAGATGAAGACCTTGGAACCCTTTTCCATTGATGTCAAAGGGGGAGAGTTACATGTGAAAAACCATTACTATGTTAGGGAGAGCATTGCAAAGGATATTGAGAAGGTTGTATTACAAGGGATACTTTTGGATTGATTTTTTTCCATATATGTCTCCATCAATGCCAAAGTTAGATATTATTGGGATTGTTTCTCTTTGAGGTGTTGACACTCATGTTTTTTCATTGATGTCGACATATGTTTCATTTAGTTTCATCAAGAGTCTCAGAGAGACTTGTTATGATAGGAACAAGGAGGTCTAATAGGGATTTACAAATAGTGTATGTTGTTCCAAGGTATGTGATCTTATATTTATAAAGAAAGAGGTGTGATGACTTTATGTCGAAGGTAAAAGATAATTTTATTTTTTTTGTTTTCATGATTTATGACTGATTTGGTGGAGACTAGTTATATTGGAGTGACAAAGGATTATGCTAGAGATGGTCTTTGAGTTTTTAGGATAAATTGGATGCGAGCATGAAATGTGGTATGTGATATTGAGGCTTGATAGAAGACATATGGGAAAATATTTTGTAAGATTATTGGGTCACCAGTATTGTGATGATGTAAGATGTAGCGTGTGATCTTAAAAAGACCTATTTGGGGCCAATCAAAGGAGTTAACATTTTTAGAAGGTTTCTAGCATTGATTGTGGATCTTGGAGTACATTTGATGATTTTTATTTTTTTATACTTGTTTAAGATATCGTTTGTATCTTAACAAGGGTTTATTTATTTGTTTATGCGTTGGAAACATCCTAACAAGATGACCTAATTGAATGTAGTAACTAGTACAAAGGAAATTCATTCATTGAGTGTTTTACATGGTTCTTGAAGGGTTGTGAACTTTTTCTTGTCAAGTCTGTTGGATGTAGAGAAAATATCATTCATTAAGCTCACTCCATTGGAACTATATACATAGTACTAGTTGCTTTAAGTCATTTCATTACTGTTATTGTAGTCATATACATTTATTTCTGACAATGGATCTAGAAGGTGGGTTTAACTTAACCTTAACCATGGGTAGTGTGGTTGAGTAGTGAGCCTATCTTTGTAATAAACTCCTAAAATGGTTGAAAAGAATCCTAACAGGGTATGTCCTTTAATAGGGACATGTACTAAATGTAATAAGTACTTCCTATTTGAAAGTTGTCTATACTAAGATATATGACTGATATAGTGTTGCCATTATGGAAACAAAGTCATATAGAAGTTTGGAGTCAGCGCACTAAGTGTAAAGATCAGAATTCAGTTAAGTGTTGAACACTGGACAACATGTAGAGCACCAGAGACTCAGAGCATTAGTGCACATCAGTACAGATGAATTATGGTATGCGCCCTAGAAGTTAAGGTTGTTAGACTATACTTATGCTTATTCTAAGAGCACATAAGTAGATATGCAAAGATGTGATAGTTACAGTCAATTGAAGTTGCACAACCAGTGTGTGCTCGCAAAGAACAGAGCATGGAGCCAACAATGACTATTTGGTTTGTGATTATAAATTAATGTTGTAGAGGCTATGCACCCATTGTATTTAGGTTGCCAACATATGTCCATGTATAATTTTAAACACGCTTAAGCCATTTCTTTTGGAAGCATTATTTTTAATTAGTTATAGGGCTGACCTATTTATGTATTTTGTATAAGTGCATAAATATAAGGAGCGCCCATTGTCTTTAGTATGGAAGTAGCAAGAGAGTTGTGTTAAGCAGAGAAGAGGTATACGAAGTCAGCATAAGATGTGTTAGAGCTTTGCTAGAGGTCAAAGCATCAACGTACCAAAGGAACTGATCTGACAAGAAGTGTCACAGTGAATAGTTCACCTGCAGATATAGTGTGTATCTGATTTAGAAGGTTGTAGCCTTCATCATTTGAGCAGTGAGCTCTAGGACATTGAGTCCACTCCCCTAACAGGGATCATTGTAAAAGACTCCTAATAGGGTCTGACCCTTAACAAGGTCTATTGTACTTAAAGCATTGTAAAGCTACTCCTAATAGGGTAAAGGATCTTCTAACAAGGATCACAAAACACTAGTGCAGATTATTAGTGGGTATCAAGTCCCACCGGGGTTTTTACCTATTTGGGTTTCCTCATAACGATATTGGTGTCATGTGTTGATTTCATGTTTCATGTTTATGTGAATGTTTAATTTAGTTCTTAAGCATTTATGTTCTGCATAAAGATTAAAGTTAAAAGTTAAAATACAGTGAACACTGATTCACCCCCACCCCCCCCTATCAGTGTCCCCATTCCTAAAAATTGGTATCAGAGCTCTAGTCCTTAGCAAAGAAGTTTAACTACTTGAGGAGATCATGGACAAAGCAGATATGAAACATCTGAAGAAAAATCTTGAAGTTGAGTTGAAGACCTGGATAATTCAGAAAGAGAAATTGAAGAACTAAAAGAAAATGTCAATGATGCTCAATTAGTTATCAAAAGACTAAGAAAGGATTTGAAAGGACATTCTAATAGTGATCTTGAAGAAAAATTCAAGAAGTCGAATGAAGAAAATGCATCCCTATTGAGTCAGCTTGAAGAATTTGATGACAAACTGATGAACAATCAAGATGTCTACAATGAACAAGTCAAGGAGAACCTTCAACTATCTGAAGAACTAAGGGAAGCTAACTTATAAATCTTGGAGATAAAGAATATCACAGAAAGCTTGGAATCTAAATTGAAGAAGTCAAAGGATCATATTGACAAATTACACACCAGTGCTGAATTGGTAGAATCACAGTTGTATGCAACAAGAATCAAAGGAGACACTAGCTGCATTGGATACAATGAAGCACAAAATCAAATTGACAGTATGTGAGCAAGAAAGGATTCACAAAAGAACTCTACTAATACTGAGAAGACTGAAGATCAAACCAAAGACAATAGTGATCCTCCTAAGAATGAGCACAAGCCTATAGAACACACCTGTTTTGCATGTAACAAGCATGGACACATTGCAAGGAACTGTACAAAGGTAAGACCTTTTAATGGCTATTGTTTTTCATGCAATAGATTTGGTCATAAAGCTATGAATTGCAAGACTAGTAAGAAGAACAGGACTCAGCAAGATCAAAGAAATCAGAATCAGACAAATATTAGAAGTTCTTAGAATGTTACATGTCAGATATGTAACTATAAAGGTCATACAAAAAAATAATGTAAAATGGTGACTCATGTCAATGCACTGAGGAATAATAGACCTCTAGTGATTTGTCACACCTGTAACAAGGCTGGACATATCCCAAAGTTTTTAGATCAAGGATGCAAGGTCAGGAAATCCCTAAAAAGGCCGAAGAACTAGTTTTGGATCATGAAATAGAAGTCAAGTTTGTGAAGGCCTCAAAAGATGTGAGCTTGATTTGGTCAGATGGAAAGAAGGACAATGTTGATGAGAATGTATTGGATGCATCCCTAGTGGATGCACCCTCTACATCTGCATGAATGGCCCTCAGGGTCATAGGAGGAGCTAATTTATCTCTAGACCCCTGCGTGGCTAGTATACTCATCCTCAGAGTATGCGCCTTTGGACTTAAGCTATTGGAGTGTATAGGAACCTTTGTGCAAGAGTGCACATGCTGATTGTTAGCGGAACTCAAGTTTGAAATTTTGAAGTGATAGACTGGTTTACGTGAGTTGCATTAATGATGAATTTCTTACTCTAAGTACACAAAAAGTTATTTTTTCACTCATTACATTCATATTCAGAGCGATTGGAGAGTAGATTGAGCCTTGGAGGTTGTTGTGAAGATTTGGAGATTAAATTATTAGTGTTTACAGTGCATTTGATTGGTTGCAAGAAACCCTAGCTCGTTGCACTGATTCGAAAGCCGTCAAAACATCTCAGAGATCATTTGGAAAGTGAATATCAGGTAAGTCATAGCCACTCCTATTGTTTTTTTATGTTGCTGAGAAGAAGAGGTATGTTTTCAAGAGGCACCCATTTAAATCAACCCTAGATTATTTAGAGGGAGCATTTTTCCACATGTCGATGGGTGTCATGCATGTAGAAGACATAAGGGCTTACATCTATTGTAAGAAGGAACCTTTTGGACTAGATTCATTAAGGGCGCACATGGACACAATTTTGAAACTAGACAAAATATTCAAGGATGAATACACCAAATGGAATGATCACCCCATTATTGAATTTGCCATGGCATATGAATTCTATGAGACTGAATGGATAGAGATATTGTTGAGAAGAATCCATGATGATTTGTTTTGGATTGGAGATATACTAGTAAGAATCATAGGAGACTTAATTCATGAGATGACAGGCCTTTCTAAGACAGGCACCATCCTTCCTGTGGATAAGGATGTCAGGAAAATGGAGGAGCAAGTGTGTAAATCCAAAAGTGATAAGCATGGCATGACCATTGAGCCTATAGAGAAACTAGACATCAAGTTGATATCAATGATATTGGGTTACAAATTTCATCATACAAATAGGATGAATAGTGTGTCTGCGGGCACTATTCTAGTAGCCATCTGTCTTGTGCAAGAAGATGGAGAGTTCAACTTGTGTAAGATCTTGCGTGCATAGTTGATAGACAACATCAAAGCTATCAAACATGACAAGACTAAGGTATCAAGTTTGGGTCCCTAATCATCTATATGTACCTTCATATAGTTGGTAAAGTGTCAAACTTGTATCTAGACAAGTCCACTCCTACCATGCCACAGATATCAAAGAGGGCATCCACAGAAAGCACACTAAGAGATTGCATCACTTTGGAATTGAAGGCCTTTAGAGCAAGGATGCAGATGAGGTACAAGATTGCTAAGAGTATTGTAGAGAAGAATAAGGATACAATATGTTTCATGGTGGAGATTGATACTACATGTATGGAAGCTACGGAACCTAGAACTAAGTGGATTCAACCACTTAAGTATGAGGTTGAAGAACAAGTTCTTGAATCTTATGCACAGGTACTGCTATCAGCCCCTAAGGATGACAAAGAACCTAGGTGGGGAACCTATGATGAGAAGACTAGAGAAGTTGATGCTAAGCTGAACAGTGCTGCAATAAAAAGAAAGGTTGCAAAGGTCACATTAGAGATCCTAAGAATACATGGTGTATCAAAAGAAGACCTTGATAAAGCAAGGGATGAGAAGATTGCCCTAGAATTGAAGAGCGCAGCAGCAGAGGAATAACAAGAAGATCCCAAGATGAAAAAGATAAAATTTGAAAAAGATGACAGTTAGAAGGATAAAGAAGACAATACTCCTTCTGTGCCCAAAGATACTCCTCCGGAGTATGAGCCTTTGTTCAAAAGGAAGAAAGAAGCTAGGACTGATCATCCATCCTCTTGAGCTACAAGGAGCAGAAGAAACATTCAAGCACCTCCTAAGGTAGGATTAAGGCCTAGCCTTAAAGTTTTGAACTCTAGAATTATTGATGAGGGTAGAATTGATCAAGTAGGGAAACATAATGAATCATATAGTGAGATTAATAAGTCAAAAATTCATGGTATGATTATCAAGCATATGATAAAGTTCAAGAAGAAAGTTCTTGAATTGAAAACAAAAATTCCAGATAATGTATGGGACATTTTAGAACACCTAAAGAGACAAGTTGATGAGGAAGATCAAAGAATAAGAGAAAAAGTATTAGAAGATACATTACCTGTATGTTCTAAAGATGAAGAAGCACTAATATTGAATCTAGTAAAGCCACACCTAAGAAAAAAGATGAGAACTCTTCATATCATGAGCAAGGACTATGAGTTGATAATGAAGGAAACATAAAAAGCATTTGAGGTGTTGTTAGAACAACAAATCAAACCACCTATTGTACCCATCACTCATGCACCCATCAAGGAAGATAAAGTGATAGAGCCCACTAATGTACCAATGACAGGTCCTCAGGACTCAGTGCCCATAGAAGAAACTCAAACAGAAGCAGATTAGTCTATGCCCATGACAGAATCACCCAAAGATAGCACAATTATCATAGATAATGTGGAAATAGACATGGCGGCTACTGATAAGGACTTGGACAAGTTTGAGGAAGCATTTTTCAACACTGAGGAAGCAGAAATCCTATGCAGCAATATCCCTCCCACTGAACAAGTAGAAGTAATCATAGAAGAAGAAAAGAAAGGAGTAGAGGTAGAAAAGAAAGATGAGTCTTCTATTGGTTTGGTCAAGGTGAAGCAAGAGGTGATGGATAGAACTCCCATCACTCCCTCCTTAGCATTGTTGTCAAGTTTCACACCTAACACTAGAAGTTTGGACTTCTAGAAGGAAGAAGACCTAATTAAGTTCAATGTCCTGGCTATGGAGAAGGATAAGGAGAAGCAAGTAATGATAAATCCTCTCCTATTGGAATCAGTAAATATTTTGAATATTTTTCTGCCAGAGGATAAGAAGATGGTAAATGTACATTCAGTTGATGATGTGAGCACAGTCATCTCTTAGTTCAAAGTCAATTTTTCAAGCCTAGAAGAATCTGCGGCCATAGTGGTAGAGGAGAAGTACTTAAAGAAGAGACTCAATGAACTGATGAGTAATTTTGCACTAGAATTTAACTCTCTTAAGTCCGATCAGGCGTCATTGAAGGAATTTGTAGATCAACAAAGGAAAGTCATTGTAGAATCCATGGATCAGGATAAGCTCACTGATGCCCATCTTAAGGAGATCAAAGATGCAGAGGCAATGATTGAAAAGGTGAAGAATTTGGTGCTAGACACATGCACTAATTTAAACATGTGCAACAATGTATATCAAGGTCAGTTGGACATAATTGAGAAGGCAGAAAAAGAAATGGAGAAGATAAGGTCTAGACAGAATCAATTGAGGAACGCTCTTGCACCCTCACTAGACATTCTCTGTCAGAACATAAAGGAGATTGATGCGACTATGATAACCTATGATCAAGGTTCGAGCACAGAATTGGACAAGATGGAGAAGCTTCAATATGCATTATGTGCCCATCTACAGATAGTCAATTCTCTGATAACCTTTTGGAAGAAGGAGATCTAGAAACTCAAGATTGCATATCCAGATGTTTTCCCTTAGTAAGTGTATGTAGATAAAGTTTTTGATGCACCTTTGTCATTAATGTCAAAGGGGGAGTTGTATACAATATGGAGTATGTATAAAATGTATAGAAGGAAAAAAATTTTGTGTAAAGGGTCAGTTAGAGACTTGGCCATATTCCCTTTTTGCCATCAATGAAGAAGGGGGACATTTCTAGAAAATTGTCTATATTGAGATATATGAATAGATATAGTGTTGTCATTATGGAAACAAATTCATATAGTAGTTTGGAGTCAGTGCACTAAGTGTAAATATCATAATTCAATTAAGTGTTGAAGACTGGATAGCATACAGAGCACCAGAGACTCAGAGCATCAACACACGTGTGTATGAATGAATTATGGTATGCACCCTGGAAGTTAAGTTTGTTAGACTATACTTATGCTTATTCTAAGAGTGCATATGTAGATATGCAAAGATGTGATAGTTACAGTCAATTGAAGTTTCAGAGCCAATGTGTGCCAGCAAAGAACAGAGCATTGAGCCGATAGTGACTATTTTGGTTTGTGATTATAAATTAATGTTGTAGAGGCTATCCACCCATTGTATTTAGGTTGTCAACATATTTACATGTATAATTGTAAGCATGCTTAAGCCAATTATTTTGGAAGCATTATTTGTAATTAGTTATAGGGCCGACCTATTTATGTATTTTGTATAAGTGCATAAATATAAGGAGTGCCCATTGTATTCGGTATGGAAGTAGCAAGAGAGTTGTGTTATGTAATACCCCTCTAACCCTAATATAAGTTTTGTGTTTTTGAAAGAATTAAGATCCTTCGATGTTTTCTTACAGCTTAAGTTGTACATGATACTTGTTTGATCTATTCCTATAGTTGTTTATAATAATTTCATAAGCTAGTACTCAATGATTCTAATATCAAACATACTATCTAAAGGTATCATTTTTGTATGTATTTATCTCCATGTATGTATTGAGTACCTACAAGACCTTTATGAACATAGTTAGGATGTTATATGATATGTACTTGATAGATATATATAAGTGGTTATTTATATTTTCTTCTATTAAGGTTACCTTGGATGAATCTTGTATCTCACTTGATGATTTGATTATGTTGATTTATTATTAGTATTGATAAGAGACTAACACAATGCTTGAGATTCTAACCTTCATTATGATGATGCTACATGCTTTGAGTGTATATATATACATGATGTGTTTTCATGATTCAGGACGAAGTCGTAGTTACTCACATAGCTGAGGTCCACACGATGTATCGATCCTGGTCATCTGTCTACAATGTTTTCTTTTATATGTATATCCGTGCATATGTATTTCTTCTTTGTGATGTAGGCTTGCAGGTACCGGGCATCGACTTCACTTGGCTTCACAGGTCTGAGCATGCCCTCAAATCCTCGATGGTTGTTGTTATGGAGATAGTACTAAGGCCCCTACATGAGTCTTCCTTTGTCATTATTCCAATTTGGGAATATTAGGGTTCCTTCTTTGTCAGTCAACCTTTGGGTCAAAAACCCAGATCCAACGCACCCGGTTGGGCATGGTTGTAGTTAGTGCCTTGTGACTACTTGAATTCATTTGGTTGTATGATTTGTTTACTCATTTTATTTATTTCTCCTTCTTGGTATGATTCTTAGTTAATCTTTCTATGTTGTGTTTCAGGAGTTTGGCTTGACTTTCCTTGTTGACTTTGGTTGACCTTGTTTGATCGTATGGTTTTTTCAATATGTTTCATAGATGATTTGTATGGCCTCTTTTGATGATTAGATTTATTTTGAGACATGTGATTTTATTCTACCTCAGTGTTATATCCTATAGCAATTATAAATAGGTAATAATATTGTGATCTATTACTTCATAATCTTATAGATTATAGTGTTTGGTATTTGGCATGTATCTATATAAATATAAATATAAATAAATATATATATATATATATATATATATATATATATATATATAGAAATATATATATGGGTGCACACATATATGTATTTATATATATATAATTTATATGTGATTATATGTTAATTATTGTAGATATTGTTGATGGTGTGTATTTTGGGATTAATGTAAAGTATAATATTATTAATAATTAAATATTAAATAATGCGAGGTATATTATTCTCAATTGTTAATTATTAATAATGAGGATAGGTTATATATATAGATATTGATGTAATTAATGATGGCGTATGCATATATGTTAGGATAATATTACATATGTGTATGAATGAATATAAATAATCTTTTATTGTATATTTGAGTAATATAGTTGTATGATATTAAGTTATTTTATAATACCTTTTAGTTAAGAGTTAGTTGGGAGTTGGTTACTTTTCCTCTCAACCTTTGGAAATCTATTTATATGCACTACTTTCTCATTTGAAGAGGGGGGATTTTGGGGCTGAAGCATTGAGGAGATGATGGCCTTAATTTTCATGGTGATTTTGGAGAGAAAACTTGGAGATGTGAGGGAGATTTTGTAAGCATATGTCTTTAAGAATTTTTAGTTATCTTTGCTTTTGGGAGAGAGACATTTTTGTGAGAATTTCAATAGTTGAGAGAGGGATTCTTTTCTGTGGAATTATTTCTTTCTTTCATGGAGATTTCTGAAAGTGGATAGGGTTTGAAGGATGCATCTCAAGTTTGGATTTGTCTTCTCTTTTGTTTCCTTCCTTCTTCGATTCAACCTTCGTAGGACATGAGGTATGGATTGAATATGTTAGTTACTTTATGTCTCTGATAGATTATGGATCTATTTATACATTATAATTATTTATTATATCTGTACTTTTAATTTCTATGGTTATTTTAAAGTTTTGAGTTTTTGTTTGTAAGAATTGGCATGTGTTTTCCTAGGGTTTTTAGCAACCCATTTTTGGAGATCTATTATTATAATAATTTAAATTGCATCTAAAGTTTTACTAAATTGATTTTCTGGAAGTAAAATTCACAGATCTCAAATGGGTATCTCTCTGATTTTATTTTTAGGGTCTAATTAATTCCTTATTTTTGACATTTTGGCAGACTATGCCTGTCCATTCTCGATTCTGAATTTTCTGTCAAATGTATTCGTATGCTACAGGCTGATATGATTATATAAAAGTCTAAATTTGATATAAAAGATTATCCTAAGTCTTATCTTTCATTTTCAATTGGTTTGGAGAATTTTTATTATGTTTTGTGAAAATTACAACCGTTTTAGTGAAGGCAGGTCTGAACCCTAACCAGAATTTTCTGTTTTAAACCAGAAGTCATAACTTTCTTTTCCACCGTTGGATCTTCCTAAAAATTAAATTGAGAGTCCATAATTATGTTATCTAAATCTCCACTGAAGAGATTGCCTTTATTATTTGTTTTGTGGAAGATATGGATGACTGTTCTATGATGACTATTCTTTGCATTTAATCCTTGCTTGAAATAATTCAGTTTAAGAACATCATTAAGTTTTAAGGTTTCGTATGGTCACCAGAGGCTATTAGAATTTTTTTTTGGTTAATTGGATCTATGTATACTCTAAATATGTTTATAATATCACTTGGATGTCTTCTTATATGTTTGGAACATTCTGTATGCCATATTGGGTTTAGGGTTGTCGAGTGGACTAGGGACAACATATGTTTTCCTAAACTCAATCAAATGTTGTTATGGAATTGGTATGAATTCTTGATGATGGATCTATTATGCTCTTATGATTTTTATATGTATGTTAGGGAACCTAAGTACACTAGGTGAGTGGCTCATAGTGAGGGGTCGGGGCCCTAAGTGGCTAGTACCAGGATAACCTACTATGAGTTATTTAATCAAGTGATAACCTAAATAAATGAATTGGGAATGGGAGATTATTGGAATGGGAAATTACACACTAATCAAGATTAATTGTGCCTCGCCCATGCCTTTAGTGCTATTAAAGACTAAGGATGGGAGTGGGAGAAGGTACCTATGCGTAGGTACGACTGGATGACCTTGTCTGTATGAGAGGCATTCGGTTCCGCATGTGCCTACTTGGGGGCCGGGGCCAAGAGTGGCTAGTACCAGGACAACCCAAGGGGTGAGGGCTATGCGATGACACTCACCTAGCTTGTAGCTTAGAGTCTCTACTAAATTTGATCATGCCTCTGGTAGTCCTTGTGGTCTTCTTGTCTTTTCTTTTGTGTTGTGACTTTGGGGAAATTTTATCACCACCTTAGGAATTTCCTAGTTGTTACCTCTTGTATGGGCCTTTGGTTCTATCTCCTAGCTTGGGGGAGTGGGCCTATTGGTTCCACGTGGTTGGGTGGTTAATATTTATATCGAGGTATTGATCGTGATTCTTTGGATGATCCTAGCACATATTCCTTTCCAAATCTGCAGTTGAAGATTTCTTATTGGATATTTTAATATGTTGAGATGTACTTATGTATCTGTATTCATGTAATTTTAATCTCCTAAAAGGAGTCTTGTAGTATTGATGTAATCTCAATTCAAGGCAATGCTAAGGGAATGGGTAGTTCTAGGTAAAAGAAAGGGAAAAGAATGTGGAATATTGGACATGTTACTAGCATTAAAAGAAAGTATTTATGTTATTTCTCCATCCTCTTATGTTGTCCATGTGTAAAGGAAATAATCTTAAATATAATTATATATAATGATGTATCACAACAATAATGTATTCTCTCTTGATGAAAGAATTCAAAGAGATTATTGAGAAATGATAGATTAGTGATTGGAATTATTAACAATGAATGGTTATGAAACAATGCAATAGAATAGTAATTTGATTTTAATGTTAATACTTGGTTCATGTTAATGAAGTACCTAGGATGATGCCTACCTTAATGAATATTAATCTCTTACCTAAATTATTAGAGAAAAGTGATATAAAGGATAGTAGATGTAGATGAAATCAATATGAATTTATGGAATGAGTTGATAAAAGGAATAATGATGTTGGATGATTAACCTATGTTTAATAAAAGAAATAAGTTAGGGACATTTAACTTGGTGCATTAAAATGAATGTAGATCTTTTAAGCTCATGATTCTGTGAATACCTTATGCATGTAAATGATTTATATGATGTTGCTTTAGTAGCGATGTTAGGGAACCCGGGAGGACTTAAGTTGTATAAATCTTACATTCAAGTAGTAGAAAATTATTTCTTCTTTTAGAAATATGAAGTGTAATGATGAATATTATTCTAGTTAAAATAAATAAATAAAATAAAATAAAAATTCACTACTTGCATTTTATAGAGGTTTTATGTCTTGTCCTCTTGGGTTGCCTGGCGGGGCGTTACATGTTAAGCAGAGCAGAGGTATGCAAAGTTAGCATAAGATGTGTTAGAGCTTTGCTAGAGGTCAAAGCATCAGTGCACCAAAGGAACTGATCTAACAAGCAGTGTCACAATGAACAATTCACCTGCAGATATAGTGTGTATCTGATTCAGAAGGTTGTAGCCTTCATCATTTGAGCAGTGAGCTCTAGGACAATGAGTCCACTCCCCTAACAAGGATCATTGTAAAAGACTCCTAACAGGGTCCGACCCTTAACAAGGTCTACTATACTTAAAGCATTGTAAAGCTACTCCTAACAGGGTAAAGGATCTTCTAACAAGGATCACAAAACACTAGTGCAGATTATTAGTGGGTATCAAGTCCCACCGGTGTTTTTACCTATTTGGATTTCCCCATAACCATATTTTTGTCATGGGTTAATTTCATTTTTCATGTTTATGTGAATGTTTAATCCAGTTCTTAAGCATTTATGTTCTGCATAAAGATTAAAGTAAAAAGTTAGAATACAGTGAACACTGATTCACCCCCTCCTCTCAGTGTTCCCATTCCTAACACTTCCTAATAGGACTAGGTCTCCTAACAGGGACAATATATTTCTAGTGCAGTACTTGTGGGTTCCATTCCCACTAGGGGTTTTCCCTTAACATAGTTTTCCTCAATAAAAAATACTTGTGTTATAGTTTTCTTTTTTTTTAGTGTTCTTGTGGTTATATTATTGTTTCAATTTTTTAAAGGTAATTAGATTAATTTAGGATTTAAGTTTCATATTTGTCACACAACTAATTCATCATCCCTCTCATCTCTATTTGTGCATTGTTATTGCTAACATATATAACTCGCATTCTTCATTGACCATCCACTAGATTAGATTCTCAAGGTGCATAGAGATGATAGGACATTTTTGTACCACCTAAATCTCCTCAATAGATGGAATTTGGTTAGGATTCACCTCCCACTAGTCAGGAAGCTTCAGTTATAGCTTGTCGATCACTTTTTACCCTCTTTCTTATTGATCCTCTCATTGATCTCATAGAGGTGCTACGATATATTTATTTAAATTTTGATTTTATGTAAAACTTATATTTACATGTATCTAGCTACCAATATAAATAATTTGAATTTGAATTTTGATTAATATATCTATATCGGGATTAAGGAGCATTTGGCTATCAAATAAAGCATGACATAGGTAAATTTATATGTCTCTATATATTTGATTTTTATTAAATATGTGTATCTGATCTATTGTACACATACATGACACATAGTTGTTTCTTTTATTACATACAGGGATCCAAAGGATGTGGAGTAGCATCAGGTCATAGATTAGGGAAGGGCCTTAATTGATATTTATTTTATACTATATATACATGTACATGTATGTATTTTCTAGACTTATTTTATATAGGTTTTGTACATGTTCATGTTATTTTTAAAATTTCATATAAATGTTATGTCCATTTTAGAGTTTATGGATGTTATGTATGCTCATGTGTTCATATTTTGTTCATTAAATAGAATTTTATTTTATACTTACATATTCTAACAAGGTTTTAAATTATTAAACATATTTTATCTTAATCTAATTACAAGTTATGATAATTCCATATGTACATACATATAAGTTAAAAGGTCAATTTATCTTTAAACTAATGTCATACATATTTTGCGTACATGTAAAAAAATATGTAAGTTAAAAGCAATTAATATTTAACTAATGTCATAAGTATATTTAAATTCATACATGTAAGTTGAAAGCAATTAATCTAAATAATGTCATACATATTTTTACATACATGTACATAAATATGTGAGTTATAATAAATTAATTTAACAAATATCATATGTATATTTTTCATACATGTAAGTTAAAAGTGAAATTAATTTCTATTAGTTAACATATTTGTCCTAGATGGTATTTACAAAATTTAAAGATTACAATGCTATGCCCTTTAAATAATTGGAACAAATCCACCAATAACAGTTGGGAAAACTGCCTATGATTAATCCCTCTACATAAAGGTACAAAAATAATATAAACAAAAATATACTTTTAACAAAAATATAAACAAAAATAATACTTTTAACCATAAAGCATTTAAAGGAAAATGTATTCACACATAAACATCATACGAACACCTAACACATTTAAAATTTTTAAAATAACTGATAGAAGCCAACAGACTTGCCTCTACCAATATAATCTATAAAGAAAAAGATCACTAATTCACTTCAAATAGACCTTCCATTCACACGAATCTCTAAAGATATTAAGAAGCAATAATATATAAAAATAAATGTTGAACTCCAACAAAAGATTCACCAATTTAACTTCAAAAAAACATGTTTTAAAAAGATATATATTCATCTAACTAACAGATTAAAGTCTTCACAATTCATAGAAAAACTATATGTTTGAAAGATCAAAATATTTAATTTGTAATGCTTAACAAAAAATTGGCCGACCCCCATAAAGTCTTAATTCGGCCTATATATATCCCAATGAGCATAACTATTTTGATAAAACTAGAGTTTTAAGTAACTCCACCCCATAGTGAAATTAAAGTGCTAAAATGAGAGATCTACAAATGGCAACATAGAGATGATAAGTATGTACTATAATATTGGGTCATGTTTAAGGCTGATTCATGGTTGGAGAAGATGCAAACTTGTCTTGAGCTGAAGATGCATCTCATTGCTTCTTTCATTCCACATGTAAAATAGAGAAGTTGAAGATAAAAAGTTAGTTATGTGAACTGATATACAAAATCCTCTGCTTCCAAACTTCTCGATCCTTCCATACATGTGTTACCCTTTGTTTGTGTGTCTCGAAATGATCAAGGTAGATTTCCAGCATGGATTCAAATTTGGAATTTTTTGAAAAATCATCAGCTAACCATGATCTCACATCCTTTGTGTCCTATATTTTGTCCTTGAGATATATGATCATCTCTTTAGGCTTCTACATAGATTTCCCATCTTCTTTTAGTGGTTGTGCCTCAATACACCTAATATCATTACATATTATGCTATTAAGGGAATTGAGTTCCTTTAACAATTTGGTGGATTCTTTGATCCCCTATTTGATCATTGAATTCATCCATTCCAAATTTTCCTTCAATACATAGAGGACATTTTCCTCTTGACACAGGGGCAGGAAAAATAGAAGCAGAATCAAATAGATTTGATACCAATTGAATCTACAAATAAGCCCTGCTCAGAGTTACACACGAAAGCAATATATAATTCACATGACATAGTGAAAACACAACATAAAATATAGCAAGGCAACTAGCAATCACACTGGTATAATTATCATAAATCCTTTAAAATGCCCAGTTGTGAGGCCTTTCAGGTTTCAGCCTTATACTTGAAGAGAATTATGAATTCCAAGTCTCAACTCACATGGTACCTTCTTTTCTACTTCTACACTTCTAACACCATGATCTCTCCATCTAAACCAACCTAAGCTTCTTATATAGCCAACTTAGCCACAAGTTGGCCAGTCAGGCATTTAATTACATTATAAGTCTACTTAGGAAGAGAAAACCAAAATACTCAAAGAATGTACACAACATGATGCAAAGTACCATCTAGGTCCATACATGATCCAAGAACAAATCCCCAACTTCACAAGGTCCTATTTCCTCCTATGAAACCATGCAAGGAAAAGAGCTTCCACGTTTCATGTGAAATTGGTTGGAAAGTTGATACTTGAGGAAAATGATGATAACTCTTAACTCTAGATGAATTAAGATTTGTGCTCTTTGGAGAAGGTTCACAAATAGGTCCACATCATCTCATTAACTTTACATAACATGAAACCAAAAAATTGTAATGGCTACAACGCAAACAACCTACATGAACAAAAAATATAAAATGTTTTGGGTTGATGCAAGATTACTCAAAGACCCAAGATGCTCTTGCATCAGACACCTAGGGTAGATAAACAACTGATGTCCACATCAAGCCCTACTCATATTCTGACTTGATTCATAAAAATCAAAGTCATCTTGTGTAATTTATGAACTATCTTCAATTGGCTTGTATTTCCATTGAACTAGGTATTCTGTGTAGTCTTTACCTTTGGTACTCTTGCTTACTCTACTATTCAAGATCTTCTCAATACCATCTTTATTCTTCTTAGGGTAATCCAGATTATCTTCTATCTCATCCATTGATTCAAAATACTCAAATATATTAGAAATGTTGAATATAGGTGATATATCCATGTCCTCTGGTAATCCCACTTCATAAGCATTTTCATTGTCAAATTTCTTCAGAATCTTACAAGGTCCAAACTTCTTCATTTTTAGTTTGTTGTAGGTAACAATTGGAAATCTATCCTTTTTCAAATGAATCATAACCTCATCTCCAACTTCAAAATATTTATGTCTCCTTCTCTGATCTTCTCTCTATTTGTATTTCATATTACTGTCCTCCAAATTCCTTTTGACTTCATCATGTAAAGTTCTCATGAAGACTACAAAATCCTCAGCTTCAACACTTCTTCTTGTCTCAGTAGGAAAATCTCTCAACTGTGTGGTTCCCTTAGGATGAAATTCAGTAACAATCTCAAATGGTGTCCTCTTAGTGATTCTATTCACATAATTATTATATGCAAACTCTTCTTGTGCCAAAACCAAATCCCAATTAGCAGGCTTATATCCAATTAAACATCTCAATAAGTTTCCCAAACTTCTGTTCACAGCTTTAGTCTATCCATCTTTCTGAGGGTGAAATGTAGAACTAAACTTCAACTCTATATTCATCTTCTTCCAAAGTATTTTCCAAAAGTAACTAGTAAACTTAGTATCTCTATCTAAAATAATAGATTTAGGAAAACCATGCAATCTTACCACTTCCTTGAAAAATAATTCAGCTACATGTAATGCATCAAATGTCTTCTTACAAGGTATTAAATAAGCCATCTTATAAAATCTATCAACCACTACCAAAATAGAATCATTACCTCTCTGAGTTCTAGGCAATCCAAGAACAAAGTCCATACTCACATCTTCCCAAGGTCTATTAGGTATAGGAAAAGGTGTATACAATCCCAAATTCTGACTAGTTCCTTTTGATGTTTGGCAAATTTTGCAACCTCTAACCATTCTTTGTACATCACTATAAATATATTGCCAAAAGTATCTTTCTAAAATCAGTTTCACAGTCTTATCAATCCCAAAATATCCAGCCAATCCACCACTATTGATGTAGGAGCATCTCGGTTCCTTTGCAATATTGTGTCACCAAAAACATGTTTGTGTTTTCTCTGTGTTGCTCAATTCTTTCTTTGACCGAGTTGGGTTGGTGTTGCTCGGTTTCCTTTGTTTACCGGTGTTGGTCGGTTATCTCTTTGGCACCTGGTGAATTTCCCTGGTGCTCAGTGATGCTTTTCTGGTGCTCAATTACCCTTGCTTACCAATTTGTTTATTTTGGATTCCTTTTGAGGCTGACTCTTGCAATTAATTTTGGTCATGGATTTAATGATTGTATCTATCATTGGGAAGTGTGTGGACCTAGATCTGGTCATTCCTTCCGTTGATGGTGGATCTGAAGGCCGACTTAATTTGGTAGCCTCTTTTATAAATGTAGTTGTTTGGTTAGAGTTTAGGGAGTCATTTTTTGGTAGGATGGTTCAGTAAGAAGATCAAAGATAGAAGATTAGAGGTTTTGGCGTATCCTCACATGTTGGAGGACTTTTGTACTTGATTGTAATATCTAGCCTAAACCAAGAAGAAATTACAACCCGACATGTATGAATCAATTTGAAGTTAATATATGAATATTTATGCATTCTCTCTCTCTCACTTGTGTGTTTATGGCTTCCACGTGTGATCTCTACAAGGGGGGTCTGGTTAGGGTGTGCCCTTGGCCCCTCTCCCCATCCTCCCTTGCATCAGGTTGTATTAGACTGAGGTTAGATCTGGATCTAGGTTTTTGAATCTAGGTTTGAGGGTTCCTTCTTGTCAAACCCTAGTTGATTTGTTGTGGAGTAGCTGATTGCGATCTGACCTGCAATTGTAGAGGGTCTCAAGATGGTTCGTGGGAGGCAAGATGCGGATCTAGGATTGGAAGACATGTTGAGATAACTTGTTGCTAGATTAGAAATTGTTGAAACATCACAGAGAAGAGGAAGACATCTTGAAGATGTTAGTGATGATAAGATTGAGGAAAAACAAGGTGATGTAGAACTTGCACCTGTGATGGATAAAGGTGAGGAAAGATTGTTGAGGGTATGTGCAGGATTATGGTATGCAAAACTAGGCCCTTATGTGGCAATAAAAATTTAGAAAATCAGGTTTAGGAAAGTTGACATAAAAATTTTAACAAGTTATAAATATTATATCAAAAATATGTAAAAAGAGAATCTGTAGAAAATTGAATCTAGTTTCGAAGATACTACGCCTTTTTTGAAAAATAATTATTCTATATGTTGAAAATTTTTAATTTCAATGTAGTAGTATGAAAATTTTAGGGAAAAATAAGTAGTAGGTGTATGTCTAACCACCTTAAACACTTTTGATGAGTCTATGGCTTTATATTATTGACTTGAGCATGTTACATTAATCTATTATGAAGAAGAGATTTGAAATTGAACAAGTCAATGTGGTCGGTAATTGAAGATTTCTATATACACCGAGCCAGTGCAGTGTATACCGACTGACAGTATTCACCGAGCTAGTTTAACTAGCTATCACTGATGCATTTCTATATTAACCGAGTATGGATGAAAACATTAAATGCAAAGAACAGCTGACTGAATTTGATGAGCTGGACATTGTTGTGGTTTTGAGGTTAAGGATGAAGTTTGTTATGAGATCCATGGCTGACAAAATTTGGAGAAGACCTAAAGGATGAGATTGAAACATGTTAATGACACAACTATCAAGGAAGGTTTAAGAGGCAAAATGGAAGAAGGAGATTAAGCGACAAAATATAATGGCCGATATAAAAATGGTTTACTTGTCTATATAAGAGATATGAGTTTCATTATTGAAACATGCCGGAAGAAGAAGATTGGAGAGATTTCACGTGAAGACTTTATTCATGCATGCTTGATCAAATTGGTTATTGAAAGAACCAAGTTGCAGAGTTTACCGAGCATCAGAGAACCATTTACCAAGTGAAATTAAGTTGAAGAATATTGAGTAAGTGAGTTTGATTAATGATTAGAGAATTTGTATGGGCTTAGCATAGATTTGACTATTTTCAATTGAGTTGTATTTGAATCAGATCATTACTGTATTAGTTTAACCATTGATTCATAAAATCTCTTAACCAAGTGGACTTAACAGTCTTATGTTCTACCTTATGACATTCATTGAATGTAAAGTGTTATCTTGTTGACCCCATAGTGAATGTTGGTCAAAATTTAACTGTTAGTGATAAATCATCTAACCAGGTCATACCTAATAGTGTGTATTGTAACCTTTAATAGGGTTGGATCTTCACCGAGCTCACTTCAGAAGAGTGAATTATTTTTGGGTTACCAGTCCTAGGTGGTTTTTCCCTTAGTAGGGTTTCCACGTTAAATCATTTTGTTATGTGTTATTTGTGATAATTATTTTTCTATCATACTTTACATACTACATAATTGATTTGGTCGGTAATCACAGTTAGATATTTACTGGTAATCGGTAAAGTGACCAAACAAATTGATATTTTATGTTACCGAGCTGCATAATTTGTTGGAATTGTTTTATAAGGTACATCTTTGTATTTGGGACTGTAGGATAATGGATCTAACTGATTCACCCCCCCTCTTAGTTATTCTAACGATTGGTATTAGAGCATATTGGTTACTTGGAAAAAGAATTTAAGGACTTAAGCAGAAAGATTACAATATGTATAAGAGGGAAGTGCCGAAGCTAAACAAGGATAACTTTACTACATGGCAAAGTTGGATGAGACTTCATATATCTAAAATTGGAGAATCTGCTATACATTTACTTGACAATGGCTACATACAACCGATGGTTGGTCCTTTGACTCTTGATCAATTGAGAGATCGACATGAACACAATATTACTATGATAGAGATTGTTGTTGCTCTATCTAATGTTGAATTCGAGGATGTCAAGGATTGCACTACTACAAAGGAAATGTGGGATAAAATTTCTCTAGTTTATGGTGGTGATGAAAATGTGATGCAAGTCAAAGCTAAAAACTTGAGAGGTAGATTTGATGACATGAAAATGAAGGAAGGAGAGAATATTACATAGTACACAAACCAAATCAAAGAGGTAGTCAATGCTATCTAAGGAGCTAGTGGTATCATTTCAGAAGATACAGTGGTAAGTAAGATACTGAGAACTTTATTACATGTCTATGTAATCAGAATATCTGCTATTCATGAAATTTGCACCTAATAACAATCTTACTCTTGATAATCTAATTGGAAAGTTAACAACTTTTGAGCTGAACAATTTTGATAATAGTGTTGTACTGAGTGTTGAGTCTACTTTTATGTCTTCTCTAAAGATTGGTAAATCTAGCAGTAAGCATAATATAAGGAATGAATGTGATAGTAATACTGGTGATGAGCTTGATGAGCTTGAAGCGGTTATGGCCTGGAGATTGCAGAAAGGTAAAGGTAGATATAAGGGAAAGTTACCTTTAACTTGTTTTAATTGTAAAGAAGTTGGGCATATTGCTACTAGATGTCCCAACAGGAAAGAGGAACATAAAGAAAAAGACTGATCTAGTGATGGAAGCTATGGCGGAAGGAACAATAGAGGTTACTGACACTACAAAAGAGATAAATGAGATCACAAAGATAAGGGAAAAAAGGCATGTTATCTTGTTGAAGAAGATGACACCAACACCGACACTGATGATGATATTGAGGTGGTGTTTGTTTCAATGAAAGATGATTCTGAAGAGGAGGAAAGGTATGTAGAAACAACACTCATTTCTAAAGTTAGTAAAAATGATACTTGGATCATTGATAATGGTTGGACACTTCACATGACTGATGATGAAGATAAGTTTGATCATCTTGAGCATTATAATGGAGGATCAATAAAAATGGGAAATGACACACCTTGCATGGTTAAAGGAAAAGTATCTATTTTATTAAATGATAAAATTAGATGTGATAATGCATACTGGGTAAAAGGACTAAATTACAATTTTTTGAGTGTAGCACAGCTTAATAACTCAGGTCACTGAGTGGCATTTGAGAGCAAGAAGGTAAAAATCTATGATGAAAATGGAAAGCTTTTCGGAATAGGAGGACAATCAAAAGGTAGTTTATTTTATCTTGACAATACTGAGACCTCTTGTTTACTGGTGAAAAATGAAGATGCATGGTTATGGCATAAAAGGTTATGTCATGTAAATTTTCATGACATGATTAAGATCAGTAAAAAGAGAAAAGTGAGAGGATTTCCTAGTCTAACCAAACCTGATCATGTTATGTGCCATCAATGTCAAAAAGGAAAGATGACAAAATCTAGTTTTAAAAGTAAGGACTACTCATCTAAAAGAATTTTGGACTTGGTTCGCACTGACTTATGTGGTCCCATGAGAACTCAAAGCTACTATGGTGATAGATACTTTGTTTTGTTTTTTTATGACTATTCTAGATTGATGACAATTATGTTCTTGAAAGAAAAATCTAAGGCATTCAAAATGTTTAAATGGTATAAGGCTAAAGTTGATAAAGAAATCGAAAAAGCATTGAAATGCTTAAGGTCTAATAGAGGAGGTGAGTTTTTTTCTGATGAATTCACTAACTTCTATAATGAGCATGGTATAAAAAGGTAGGTTTGTGCACCTAGAACACCACAGCAGAATGGAATTGCTAAAAGGCGAAACTGATCTATTGTTGATTGTGCTAGAACATTGATGATTGAGAAAAATGTTACACAAATATACTGGAGAGAGGCAGTTAGCACAACAATATATGTCCTCAACCAAGTTCAACTAAAGAAAGACACAAACAAGACACCTTATGAGTTATGGTTTGGATACACACCCAGTGTAAGTTATTTTAGAATTTTTGGTAGCAAGTGTTATATTCTGAAAGATGATAGGAATGGAAAATTTGACTCTAAAGGTGATGAAAGAATATTCTTAGGATAGTCTATTGAGAGTAAAGCTTATAAATGTCTGAACAAAGTTATTAATAAGATGATAAAAAGTGCTAATGTAAAAGTTGATGAGTTTGCTGATAAGAATGATGTAGAAAGCATGAAGGAACTGGAAGACTATGGTAGGTTCACTTATGTTGAAGATCTAGAGTATCTACCGAAGCCACGGGCTGAGTCTATCGAGCATCAGGAAAATGCTACCGAGAATCATCAAATGGAAACTGAGAATTAGGAAGAAGCTACTGAGCAGGAAAATCTACCTGAACATAATGATGAGAAAAGGAGAGAACAAGTGCTAGTAAGATTTGTTAGAAGACATCATCCTGAGAACCAAATCATTGGAGATAAGCAAGCCAGCATGCTAACGCGAAGTAAGTTAAGATAAAACACGTGCTTAGTTTGTGAGTTTGAACCTAAGAATGTTAGAGATGCACTTGAAAATGAGGAATGGATAAATGTTATGAATGAAGAGATTGAACAAATTGAAAAGAATAAGACATGGACTTTAGTTCCTAGACCGAAAGATAAAAATGTTATCGGTACTAAGTGGATTTTCAGGAATAAGCTGAATGAGAATGGAGAAGTTACAAGGAATAAGGCAAGACTTGTCTACAAGGGATGTGCACAAGAAGAAGGTATTGATTGTGGTGAAACCTTTGCACCAGTTGCTAGACTAGAAGGATTCCTCATATTACTTGCCTATGATGCACATAAGGGATTTAAGGTATATCAAATGGATATGAAATTAGCTTTTCTGAATGGAATTCTTGAGGAGGAGGTCTACATAGAATAACCAGAAGGGTTTGTTGAACCGAATCAAAAAGACATGGTATGTAGATTATACACAAAGCTTTATATGGACTGAAGCAAGCACTGAGGGCATGGTATGAAAGATTACATGCTTATCTTATCAGTATTGGCTTTGTAAGAGCTAGTGAAAATTGTAATATGTATATGAAAGGAGATTCTGATGATAACATTTTGATTGTTGCAATATTTGTTGATGATATCATCTTTAGTGGACAAGATCAGATTTACAAATCTTTTGCTGATGAAATGAGAAAGGAAGTTGAGATGTCAATGTTTGGAGAGATTAAATTATTTTTAGGTTTGCATATTATACAATAGAAAGATGGGATTTTCATCACTCAATCAAAATACATTAAAGAAGTATTGAAAACTTTTGGCATGGAAGATGCTAAACCTGTGGGAACACCGATGGTAACTGGCTGCAAATTAACAAAGGATGATGAATCTACCAAGGTAAATCAAACTTTGTACCGATCTATAATTAGTAAACTGATGTATGTAGTACACAGTAGGCCTAATATTGCACATGCAGTGGGGATTGTGGCAAGATTTTCTACCAATCCTAAAGATTCACATATGGTTGCAGTAAAGAGAATTTTGAGATACCTGAAGAAAATAGAGGACTATGGATTATGGTACACATTGGAAGGAAAATTTTAAATTAGAGTTTACACCGATGTAGATTGGGTTGGAAACATAGATGACTAGAAGAGCACAACTGGTGGAGCATTATTTTTAGGGGAAAGGCCTGTGACTTGGATTAGCAAGAAACAAGCATGCAATTCTCAGTCCACTATTGAAGAAAAGTATGTTGCTGCTACTGCAGATTGTTCAAATATAGCTTGGATCAAACAAGTGTTGGAAGGAATGAATGAGGTAATTACTGACCCAATGATTATATATTGTGACAACACTAGTCACTAATACATTTGGGGTGACATTGCGATGGCCATTTGCGACGGCAGGCAAATGTCATGTGGTTTTGCTCTTTTTTTTTCAAATATAGCCCGACACCGTCGCAATTTGCGATGACAATACATTTGTAACTGTCGCAATTGCGACGTTGTCAGGATATAAGCGCAAAATTTAAAAGGAACGTTGTCATGTGTGTTTTGAACAGCGCCGTAACCCTCCGCGAAATCACATCACGATATAACGGCAAACAAAATAAGAACGTTGTCATTTGTGTTTTCAACAGCGCCGTAACCCTCCGCGAAATCACATCGGGATATAAGGGCAAAAAAAACAAGAACGTTTTCATTTGTGTTTTCAACAGCGCCGAGAGAGATTCCCTCCGCGAAATCACAGCTACAATTTCTGAGTACGTTGGGTTTATTTTTCTTTTGTCATTATTATGTAATCTGGTATTCAGCTGTTAGAGAGCTAAAATACCCAGAAATGAGGACATATCTATGTTGAATTTATTGTTAGCGGCTTTGGTTATTTAGAAGTTTAATTTTATTTGTTCATCTTTCAAGCACAAATGTTTTGTGGACCGTAACGTCTTCATTGTTTCGGGTATGCAGTGAAACAGCCCTAACTTGCAATTGCGATGTTGTTGGGATATAAGGGCAAAAAAAAAAGGGAACGTTGTCATTTGTGTTTTCAACAGCACCGTAACCCTCCGCGAAAACACATCGGGATATAAGGGCAAAAAAAACAAGAACGTTGTCATTTGTGTTTTCAACAGCGCCGAGAGAGATTCCCTCCGCGAAATCACAGCTACAATTTCTGAGTACGTTGGGTTTATTTTTCTTTTGTCATTATTATGTAATCTGGTATTCAGCTGTTAGAGAGCTAAAATACCCAGAAATGAGGACATATCTGTGTTGAATTTATTGTTAGCGGCTTTGGTTATTTAGAAGTTTAATTTTATTTGTTCATCTTTCAAGCACAAACGTTTTGTGGACTGTAATGTCTTCATTGTTTCAGGTATGCAATGAAACAGCCCTAACTTGCGACTACCTTCACGGTACTTGTGTACATTATCATGTTGTCTTTACAGTGACTGTCCTCATTCAAGTGGCAATTACACAAGGGACAGTCACTGTGAGATGTCCTCATTTGTGACAAGGACAGTCACACTTAGGACATCTCATAGTGATATTCCCTTGTGTAATTTCCACTTGAATGTATTGCTATTGAACCACATTAATGCTTTTCTTCTTCAACAAATGAGGACAGTCACTATAAAGACAACATGATAATGTACACAATTACCAAAAAATGATCTTGTTAATTGATGTAACACTTTGTCTTGCTCACTCCCTATCCTTCACTAGGGTCTCTTTAGGCCAATGTTTTGACTTGATAGGGTACTTAACTATCCCTACACTCTTTAGGTATCTCTACCCAAGATCCCACTCCTTCAACTAGTGCACACCAACAAGAAATACAACGAACTCTGCTCAATACCAATCTAGCTACTAGGACACTCCTAGTCTTGTCTTCACAAATTGAAACACATTCAACTAGAACTTTACTCCATGGAGAGGCTGGCCACTAGGACCTCTATTGGTTTCAATATTACTCCTTCACCTATACTTTTCATCAGTACTTCAATCCGGTTCATCAAACCATGCATGCCAATTGCACCCAAAAATAGGCTGCTAGCAATTAGGCCTTTGTCAAGCCTTTTTGTTTATATTAAGCCACCTAAAGGGCTTAGGATTCAGATGCCCTTTATTGAGAACTCCAAGATATCTAAGGTCTTCTCCTCCTAGATTTTTTGTACACCAACTGCTACAGCCATGCCTGAAAACAAGTATTTTGACACAACTTGGACAGTCTGACTAAGAGTTTGTTTTCTTAGCAGCCAAAGAAACTCACCCAATCTTCTAATTTGACTTGGGGCTTCTTTAGATGTGTGTCTACCTCTCCATGAGATTTTAGTTGAAGCAACCAATGCATTCAACTTGTTGTAATCTTCTTGTAATGATTTGTCATCCCTAACTGTGCTCAACTGACTCACCTAGGACATCATTGCAAACATAGAAAATGAGCTTCCCAGGGCCCCTCCTTCCAAACATATAGTACATGGAGTCTCCTCACCCATTCCAAGAGCCCGTACAAAATTGACAATGGAATGATGAGCTAAGACTCCATTTGTTCAACTTGCCTGGTTCAAACCAATGATAGGGTACTTAACAAAAGAATTAACAAACTAGTTGGAATGCTTCAAAACTCAAAAAAAACACAACACAGAATAAAAAAACAACTTGTACTAACTTTTCCAATAGACACTGCGAGCTATCTAATCCATTAATCAACTGAAAACAAAGAAACAAAAAAACTCAAGAATTCACTAAAACCGTGTTACTCTACAAATCTTCTTAATTCCAAATGTTTTTCCCCCCAACCTTTTGCACAGATCGATGGAGGCCTCTTATAGTTGATCTAATTCCTAATTCAATGGTTTCATATAGTTACATAACCATCTTACTCGAAAATGCTCCCTTGCACAAATGTTGTCAATGTTGTGAATGACAACATTGACAACTTGTTACAACCTTTGGGATTTTGGTTCAAAACTTATTGTTCAAACACCATAAGACCCTAACCATGACTTAGTTAGGCTATTTAGACCTCACATAGGCCACTTCTACACTTCTTTGCCCAATTTGACCCCTAAATGCTTCATTCCCACTTTTGCCACAATATTGGTAACTTGGGTACAAATTGGCACTTGCCTTCACAAAGGTCACACATGAGGACATCTCACAGTGATCGATTGTCCCTTGTGTAATTGCCACTTGAATGTATTGCTATTGAACCACATTAATGCTTTTCTTCTTCAACAAATGAGGACAGTCACTCTAAAGACAACATGATAATGTACACTCACTGTAAGGACAGTCACAAATGAGGACATCTCACAGTGACTGTCCCTTGTGTAATTGCCACTTGAATGTATTGCTATTGAACCACATTAATGCTTTTCTTCTTCAACAAATGAGGACAGTCACTCTAAAGACAACATGATAATGTACACTCACTGTAAGGATAGTCACAAATGGGGACATCTCACAGTGACTGTCCCTTGTGTAATTGCTGCTTGAATTACACAAGGGACAGTCATTGTGAGATGTCCTCATTTGTGACAAGGACAGTCACACATGAGGACATCTCACAGTGATTGTCCCTTGTGTAATTGCCACTTGAATGTATTGCTATTGAACCACATTAATGCTTTTCTTCTTCAACAAATGAGGACAGTCACTCTAAAGACAACATGATAATGTACACTCACTGTAAGGACAGTCACAAATGAGGACATCTCACAGTGACTGTCCCTTGTGTAATTTCCACTTGAATTACATAAGGGACAGTCATTGTGAGATGTCCTCATTTGTGACAAGGATAGTCACACATGAGGACATCTCACAGTGATTGTCCCTTGTGTAATTGTCACTTGAATGTATTGCTATTGAACCACATTAATGCTTTTCTTCTTCAACAAATGAGGACAGTCACTCTAAAGACAACATGATAATGTACACTCACTGTAAGGACAGTCACAAATGAGGACATGTCACAGTGACTGTCCCTTGTGTAATTGCCGCTTGAATTACACAAGGGACAGTCATTGTGAGATGTCCTCATTTGTGACAAGGACAGTCACAGATGAGGACATCTCACCGTGATTGTCTGTAATGTCCCCTTTTTGGCTAACTTGGAAAACAGGAACAATTACTCCACTTCTCAGACTTACTCTATCAGATACTTACAATTAAACTAAGTAATGGAGGTTACTTAAGATATCAACCGCTATTTCAGATTCAATCACAATATGTGTGCAAGATGATATTGATACCAATATGTTTAATAGCACTGTCGGATATAATGATATGAAATATGCTATGAATATGATGTTTCCTATCACTTATAGTGATAGTATAATGATGGTATGTCTGATATAAACAATATCGATATACAATCAATAAGTATTGCTTACAGCAATGTATTTGCTGTGTCTGATATGATGATGTAATTATGCAAATGTGTAATATCGCTATGAGTGATATGTTGCTATTTCAGATTCTGAATTATATGCTTGCAACTTCAAATATTGATGCTGTTTCTGACTATCCTTTCTATCTGTGCAATCATGGTGTTGTCTCTGATCTGCAATGATAAACTTGAAACCAAACTGCCAAAGGCAGATGCTCTATTGAGTATATCCAAATATGGATAAGTAAATAAAGTTCTAATGATGCCTTGAGTGACTGACGAGAATGCATTCTTATATTGTCTTTAACAAATGAAGAGATGCTATGAATGAGACGTGTCTTGTTTCTTCCTCCATGTCCCTTTGTTAAGCACACCTTTCCATAATCCGACAGTTCACATAATATTATTTCATTATTTTCTGATCATAGATAACTCCCAGATTGACTCAATATCAAATCTTTTTATGAAGGTAATCTTCCCTAATTGGTAGTGCAACCAGTAGTTAACATCCATTGTGTTTGTATTAGTTTGGTCTAACTATCATTAGTATTTAGTCAATCGATATTAACTCTTGCCTTATCCCATATTGTTATGATGATATCCAATCTTTCTACTCTGATATAAGTCGATATCATTTTCTGATAATTGTCCATTTATTGGTTGATTGCTGGTAATGGAGTTTGATCTTCAAATTGACTTCCATTCCTGTTAATACTTAAGGATACATTGTACTTATTATCCATGACTGATGCCTCATTCATCAATAGCTTGTGATATAATCACTGATGCTTTTGTGTTTCTACAAGATGTGGTTTATCTCAGACAATCGATAATCTTTCAATCCTTTAGTCGATATCCTCCTATGTGGTGTCTATTGATATAGATAGTAGAATTCAATCTAGTTTATGTTATTTTCATGATAACATAGGAAGTGATGGTGCATATTTGCTAGCGGGTCTTCATGTTTGATATTGCTTTATCGGATATGTCATTGTCTAAACTTGTGCAATTAATGATTATTTATAATATATGAATGGTTATCCTTCTTGCTTATCAATACATCTTCTGAAACCCATAGCGACCTATCCCTTATTCATATCATGTTGATCTTGACTTCATAGTATTTGGTTCATTAATCATCCTCTCATGGTATCGATGTGTAATGACTAGTGATTGTTGTATCACTTCTTCGTTCCTCATCGTGATAGATAATGCAGATGTTTAATGTAGATGTATATTGATTACAGATATTCGATATTGCTTTAAACGTTATTATTATTATTATTATATTTATTAATGTTATTGTTATTATTAAATATTATAATTAATGATGTTAGTAATATTAATAATATTATAATAAATATTATTATAGTGATAACATATTGTTTTATATTGAGAGGTTTATTAATATTATTTATATATTAAAATTATTATATCAATAATTGATTTAATATTATTACTTAATATATTATTATAATATAATATATATAATTTATTAATAATTATTTATTATTAATTTATATTATAATTATAATCATAATTATATTATTTATTAATATTTTAATATTATTTAATTAACATATTACTTATTATGCTAACTATATATTATTATTATCTTTTGATAATAATTATATATTATTGTTATATACCGTTAATAATAGATTATTATATATCATCTAATCATTTTATTATTATACTAAGTTCAATATGTCACGGCTCATGACATTGTCCCTTGTGTAATTGCCACTTGAATGTATTGCTATTGAACCACATTAATGCTTTTCTTCTTCAACAAATGAGGACAGTCACTCTAAAGACAACATGATAATGTACACTCATTGTAAGGACAGTCACAAATGAGGACATCTCACAGTGACTGTCCCTTGTGTAATTGCCACTTGAATTACACAAGGGACAGTCATTGTGAGATGTCCTCATTTGTGACAAGGACAGTCACACATGAGGACATCTCACAGTGATTGTCCCTTGTGTAATTGCCACTTGAATGTATTGCTATTCAACCACATTAATGCTTTTCTTCTTCAACAAATGAGGACAGTCACTCTAAAGACACCATGATAATGTACACTCACTGTAAGGACAGTCACAAATGAGGACATCTCATAGTGACTGTCCCTTGTGTAATTGCCACTTGAATGTATTGCTATTCAGCCACATTAATGCTTTTCTTCTTCAACAAATGAGGATAGTCACTCTAAGGACAACATGATAATGTACACTCACTGTAAGTGTACATTATCATGTTGTATTACAAATGGACCTTATGTTGGTCGGGATATAAGTGCAAAAAAAAAAAGGAACGTTGTCATTTGTGTTTTCAACAGCGCCGAGAGAGATTCCCTCCGCGAAATCAAGCGGGTTATCATTTGTGTTTTGAACAAAGCGGGTTGTCATTTGTGTTTTGAACAGCACCGAGAGAGATTCCCTCCGTGAAATCAAGCGGGTTGTCATTTGTGTTTTCAACAGCGCCGAGAGAGATTCCCTCCGCAAAATCACAGCTACAATTTCTGAGTACGTTGGGTTTATTTTTCTTTTGTCATTATTATTTAATCTGGTATTCAGCTGTTAGAGAGCTAAAATACCCAGAAATGAGGACATATCTGTGTTGAATTTATTGTTAGCGGCTTTGGTTATTTAGAATGCTTCCCCACAATACTTAATTACACAAGGGACAGTCACTGTGAGATGTCCTCATTTGTGACAAGGACAGTCACACATGAGGACATCTCACAGTGACTGTCCCTTGTGTAATTGCCACTTGAATGTATTGCTATTCAGCCACATTTATGGGCCCGTTTGGACCATGACACACAGTAGCATCTACAGAGAAGAATATCCCAGGTGTAACAAGTTGTAAGAATATACCAACAGTTCTAAGAAGTTCCCTAGCACGTAGTAGCATCTACAGAGAAGAATATACAACATGAGGGCAGCCACTGTAAAGACAACATGATAATGTACACTCATTGTATGTGTACATTATCATGTTGTCTTTACAGTGACTGACCTCATTCAAGTGGCAATTACACAAGGGACAGTCACTGTGAGATGTCCTCATTTGTGACAAGGACAGTCACACATGAGGATATCTCACAGTGACTGTCCCTTGTGTAAGCCACTTGAATGTATTGCTATTCAACCACATTTATGGGCCCGTTTGGACCACGGCACACAGTAGCATCTACAGAGAAGAATATCCCAGGTGTAACAAGTTGTAAGAATATACCAACAGTTCTAAGAAGTTCCCTAGCACATAGTAGCATCTTCTAATTGTCTATACCACTTCACAAGGTATTGTTTGCACACATTGTTTTTGGTTCTTTTGATGACCCTTGTTTTGAAATTGCTATTAGGCCTTGTAGCTTATATGTTTTGACTGCTGGAGAGCTTCTAAAGCTAAGCAAGAAGACCATTGCACGAGTTATAGCCGCGCGCTCAGGTTTGAAAATTGTATATTTTTTAATCTAATGTATATTTTAATCCTTTTTCCATGTCATGTAATATGTCTTGCCTTGTAGCTTATATGTTTTGAAATTGCTGTTAGGCCTTGTAGCTTATATGTTTTGATTGCTAGAGAGCTTCTAGAGCTAAGCAAGAAGGCCTTGTAGCTTATATGTTTTGTGTACTTTTGACAATTTTGCTTAGTCACTGAAAGTTGTAGACCGAAGTTTTCATAGCCCAATTTTTGCTTCCTGCGAAGAACGATCATGTCAGATAATATAAGTGAAGAACAAAATAGGGAGACAATCGCTAGATTGTGGTCTAGCTTGAAAAGAAAAGGTGATGGAAAATGTTATTGTCCCTGCAAAATTTGTAAGGGCTTAAACCGTAGAAGATTGCTAATCAAAACAGTTAAGAGACATTGTAGGGAGAATGGTCACATTGAAGGGGGGCATGACTATCATCCACTGGTAAGTTGTTCATTATATCATTTTAACAATTTATATACATATGAAATCACTTGATGATGAGTTGAAGATCATGGTTTATTTATGTTAATCAATTTTATATAGGTTGATCTCCCCAGGGAAGTACATGATATGGAGGAACATGGGGGTGCGAATATCCAAGGTGAAGATAATGATCCCATGGAAGATGACGATCATGCGCCAGAAAACACAATTGAAGATGATGGTATAAATACATTGATCCATGACACATTTAGTCCAAGCGGATCTGATCATGATGATGATGATAGCCTTGATGTACCTCTACTTGAGAAGGCATACGAGCCCCTATACAAAGACTCCCAAACAACTCTTCTCTCTGTTGTATTGTTGTTGTTGAACTTGAAGGTTATGAATGGTTTATCCAACATAACAATGTCACGTATGTTAAGGTATGTCATATATGTCTTTATAGTTAACAAAGGGTGAATAATGTACCACTAATATTGTTTATATTAACAACTTATATTTTTTGCTGTAGATTGATAGGCGAGTTTTTGTTACCACCATCAAATATTCTACCTCGCTCATATTGAGAATTATCTGCTATTATGAAAGATATTGGAATGGAGTATCAAGCAATACATGCTTGTCCCAATGATCATATTATATATTATAAAGAACATGAATTTGCAACACAATGCCCTATATGTCATACGAGTAGATATCGAACAGATCGAATAACAAAAAAGGTGCCTCACAAGGTTCTTCGTTACATCCCCATTATTCCACGGATGCGACAATTATTCAGGTGTACTAGCTTGGCAAAATTTATGGATTACCATGCACGCAATAGAAGTCAAGATGACATTATTCGAATCCCTGCGGATGGTTCAGCATTTATGCACATAGAGGAAAAGTGGCAACACTTCAAAGAAGAACCTCGTAATCTCAGGCTTTCATTGGCAGCGGATGGTGTCAATCCATTTGGAGAGATGAGATCTGTTTGCTCGGTGTGGCCTGTTTTTGTTATCAACAATAACATTCCTCCGTGGATGTCAATAAAGAGGGAGCACATTATGTTGGCAATGATTGTTCCAGGTATTTTATCATTTGATAGTTATTAATTTACATGTACTTACAAATCTTACAGTAAAATGGTCACAATAATTATGTAATGTTACTGTTCATTCAAGTAGGTAAATATCAAGTTAAAGATATGAATGTATATATTGAGCCTCTTATTGACGAGTTGGTGGAGTTATGGAACGGTGTCACTATGTATGACGTGTCTAGACCAATAGGACAAAGACAATTTCAATTCCATGCAATACTTGTATGGACAATACATGATGCCCCAGGGCTAACACATTTTTGTGGTATGTTATAGTGAATTCAAGTTGCGCATGATAATTCTAATTATAAAAATCAACATATTTAATAATCCAATTATATCATTATCTTGTAGGTCTTCAAACAAAGGGAAAATTTGCATGTCCAGTTTGTGGTCCAAAGATGAAATCTCGTCATTCAAAAAGTTTAGGAAAGCATGTGTTTGATGAGTACAGACACTTCCTCCACAGGAATCATAAGTATCGAAGTATGGAAAAACATCTTTTCAATAGGAAAGAAGAGACTACATCAAAGCCACGAAGAATGACACCTCGCCTATGGAAGTTGGAATATAATAGAATTAATCGTCGAGGTAATGTCGTTCCACTTAATGGTTTATGTTTGTAATTTATATATTTCTATTGTGATTTTTGTTTACTAATTATGTAATTGATGATCGTGAAGGTCGTCAAGGCACTACTGACAACCTTCCAAAGGGACTAAAAAGCTATCCCAGACAATTTAGTAGGTTGCCCTACTACGAGGACCTACAAATTGTGCATTTGTTTGATCTTATGCATGTTGGAAAGAATATAACAGAGACATTGTGGAAAATACTGGATGGAAGGCGTGACAAAGAAAAAATTGTCAAAATTTGTAATGACATTCATGAATCCAATCATGCACTGAAGAATTTCATTCACTCAAATAGCAATAGAGATCAGATTAATATAAGTGCCCTTCCTTGGTTATTAACGGAGCAGCAAAGTGATGCCATAAAAGAAGTCATACGAAAAATTCGATTTCCCACAGGATTTGCTGGGAACATAAGCAATCTCATATCAAAGAAAAGTGAATTTGGGCCAGGGCTCAAAACGCATGATTGGCATACTTTCATCAAGGTAAGTTATGTTCTTCTGTATTTACAATATATTCATAAACTACGTGTACTATTCATTATGTTATGTTAGAAAATAATGAAATGATTGGTTTATAATTACTGCAGTACGTGCTACCTCTATCTCTCCCAGAGCACTTCAACAATAACATCAAACAAGTGATATATGATCTTGGAAAATACATGAGGTAAGCAGTAATATCTGTTCAATTTGTTGTATATATTTATTATATTCGCGATTTGTTTTTCTTGCTATGTAATCTATTGTATATTATTTTGTAAAGTCTCGTATTTATATATTTTTTGTGACTTGAATCTCTTAATGTAGGTGGTTGTCATCTAAAGAAATCCATAAAGAAGATATAAACTATTGGAAGAGAAGAATTCCTCATTTATTGTGTGAAATGCAAAAGTGTCTACCTCCAACTTTTTTCAATGCACAAGAACACTACCTCATACACCAAGTTGAGGAGATTGAATTGTGTGGACCTGCACACACTAGGTCAATGTGGATGGTTGAGAGGCACTTGAAATCTTTGAAGGCTTTGGTTCGACAAAGAGCACATCCTGAGGGTTCTATGGTAGAGGGATACATGGTATACCAGACTATGGTGTACATTACTGAATATCTTCCTAAGTTTGCTTCAAATATCCATGTAGATCGCATTTGGGATCTCGACCCTTTTAAAAAATTCAAAGGGGAGTACTTGATGGGGAAAGGTAGATTGAGGAAAGTGACAGGTAATAAATTATAAGATGTTATTGTAATAAATTATTTCTTAATCTTCAAAATAAATCGGTTGTAAGTCGTCTATTTTTTTTTTGTACAGTTGCTCGAGAGTGGGATGCACTACATTTGTATATTGCAAACAATCTTGATTGGATGACGGTATGGATTGAACGATGTCAACATTCTGGTCACACATTAACATGGGAAGGTGTATCTTCATTGGTTAAAGAAGCTCATCGTAATGGAGATTCTAATGTTACGCAAAGGGAAATAGATTTAGCATATGGTTTAAGAGATTTCCAGGTACGTACAAAATTATTAATCACCCGTATGTTTATCAACTCACGATATAATAATTTTGACATGTTTCACATATTATTGCAGGTTAAACACCACAAGGGTATGTTCTGTAATGGTCAAAAATTTCGCGTCAAAGTGTTGGATGACACGAAGAAAACTTGTGATTCTGGAATAACTACAGTCTTTCAAGTGACTAATATTTCATCTAGAAATGACTTAGATCCTCAAGAGTCTAAAAATCAATACTATGGCATTTTGGATGATATACTTGAGTGCGACTTTAGTTCCTTCAAATTAGTACTCTTCGTTGTCAAATGGTACAGGCTACGACTTAATCCAAATGATCCTAATAGAACTGTTATTGAACATGATAATGGATTTACAATGGTTAATACAAGGTCGTTTGAGCCAGTTGGGGATGAGCCCTATGTTCTTCCAAGCCAATGTGAACAGGTATTTTACTCAGAGGTTTCACATAAACCGGGTTGGTCATTTGTTGTTAGACATGAACCGAGAGGAAGGCCGATAAAGTATAATGCGATGGAAGAAGAAGATACCGAAGAAGTAGAAGATGATGTAGATGATGATCACGATCGACAATTATTGGATGATGTTCCTGAGACAAATTTTCATGAAGAAGAAGAAGAAGATGATGCTGCTACTGATGATGATGATGAAGATGATGTTGATGTTGATGATGATGATGTTGATGATGATGACAACGACGACGACGACGAGGACGATGATGATGACGACGATGACGACAATGATGATGATGATGATGATGATGATGATGATGATGATGAGGATGATGATGATGAAATTTAAAGGTATGCCATCAATCCTTAATGTATTTAATATTCATTTCTTGATAGAAATATATTTGTCTTAAATGGTTACATAGTTTATTCATTATCTATTTAAAAGCTATAAGTGTTATAATGTGTACGTTTTAATGTTTTTAATTTTTATGTGATGCTTATGATGGATGTGATTATGATTATGATGTGATTATACTCACGATAATTGAATTACATTTGCAGGAAATTGAACCCCTTTCAAGAGCATCCCGCACAGTCTCATGGATCGACAGGTATAAGTCAATACACCTTATAGAAAGTCTATTTAATACACTTATCAATAGTAAGATTGATGTCTTCTAAGATCTCTCCCATTTGCAGGTACCAGCAAATAGGTATTTGTCAGAAGTGTCTTCCTCGAGTGAGGGAAATATAGGAATAGAAGAGGAAAGTGAGACATGCAGTTTATCTAGAATAGGGAGATTAACTAGAGGTCAAAGGACTAGAAGGAAATTCAATAAACACATGAAATTTTTCCTTGCTCAAGGGGGGTCATGTTCTTATGATGATGAGACGAAAGGTGACATCGAGGTGCCCTTGAGGTACCAACATCTACAGAAACATTGGGTACCCAAGGAACTTCCTCCAATAAACATTGATTTTTGTGTTAATGAGAGGATATATCGCATAGCACCATCATCATTACATGGTTTGGGCCTATTTTCTATGGATGGCATAAAGGTGTCTTACAACAAAGTTTCTGAATTGATGGAGTATGTTGGACCATGTTACGATTACAAAAGTTGGATGCATATTGTTCAATATAAAAAAAGTATGCGTAGGTATGCACTCTCGGCAAATTATATACAACAGCAAGACAATAATCAAAGTAAAAGTGTGGCTATATACATTGATGGAAGGCCAAAAGCAACAGGGAATATTGTGGGTTTTATAAATAGTACATGACCTGGGTCAACTATAAAGCAACCCAATTGCATATTTGAGGCGCGCGAGGGAAATCGTGTATTCATCTGTGCGATAAAATCAATACGTGCAGGGGAAGAGCTGCTTATTGATTACAATTTGAACCGCATAGATACAAACGAGGCTACTATCATGGGGGTGGTACATACTATTAAACCAACTTCTAATCAATGACTCCAACATACCATTTAGTTATTAAATTTTTGGCTAACATTTTTATACTTGATCTTTGACACAGGGGCACAATATGGAGCAACCGCCCGAAGGTGATGGTGACGATATTCCTAGCTCATCTACACATGAGCAGGTAAAATTCATTGTAATTGTGCAAACTAGATAGAAGCAAAATGTTATTTTTTTTAATGTTATTTTCTTCATTGTTTTGGAGTAATTTTGATAATACTAATACTATTGTTGTCACAGAGGGCCGGTGGTCGGAGAGAGGGAAAGCAACCTGCAGTCCCTCAGGAGTCCCCCCTTGTGGACCCTTTTTTTATTGATTTAGTAGAGACCGATGACCCGATCGGTTCCATTAAAAAGCTGCTAAAGAAAATTGGGAAAGAACTTCTACGTTTGGTATCCATACATCCTCAGACTCAGGAAATAAAAGACAGGGCAGCTGAGTTGTTGCGCACTTCTGAAAACTTTAAAGTAAGTATTAATGAAATTTTTAATTATTACAAGAGTTCAATAATGGTTTTTATGTTATGCTCTTTTATGACATTAATTAAAATATGGATGCATTGTCTTTACAGAGTTATTTGCGTAATTTTGAACCCCATTCCCATGATGAGGCCGGTATTGCAAGTGGTTCGGGTAGATCACATGTTCCATTCCCCACTTGTGTTTTCCACTGAATATATATAGGAATGATCATAATCATTGACAATACATGCTCGAACAATCTTTTTTTTTAATGCTCTAACAATCTTGTCCATGCTAGTCCACGCGTTCTATATTTATGCATGCTCTAACAATTTTATTCTTCAGCTCCTTTCCATGATGATATGACAACGCCGCCTCCATCCAGGACAGCCACAAATGTCTTGCTGACTGCCATGTCAACAACACACAGCCTAAATGCACCAACTGTTGCACCATCTACTGGTACACAAATCCCTCTTTTTCTCTCTTTTGTTATGTGTTTAAGTGTTATGTGTTTACGATGTAGATCCCTTGATTGTGTTTGTGCCATGGGTGCTCTGCACCAATTTATTTCCCTTGAAGTATTATTTCTTGGAGGCATTTGATAATGGTTTTCATTTTTTGCAATAGGAGATGCAACAAGTCCCGATGCAACATCATTTCCTGGATGTTCCCGTGTTCCTAGTACGGGAACGGTGAAGGATTGCGTATTGATCATCAGCGACGATGAAGGCGTTCCCTTAAAAGTATCCAAACTTCCAGGTACTTTAAAGTTATTATTATTCTATAGTGATATAATAGTAATTTAGTTTTTGATCACTCTTCATCGACTAATGATCCCATGATTATTTTGTAGGGAATGATATTTTTTGGCGAAAACTTGGTGACAAGTGTTTGCGGATATTCGGGCCCACCATACGTACATGGTGGAACATCATATCCTAACTAAAACCCCAAACCACTATTTTGATTTCATATCATTGCTAGAATAGTTTTCCTTTTCATCAATTTCTTGAACTATATTAAAGGTAGCTTCTCTTCATTTATGAGTCTAACATGTTTTTTTTTACTTAAAAGGTGGAATAACCAAGATAAAAAGTTGAAGGATGATCTTGTAGATAGTATGACCCAGCTTTTTGGACCTCGTGCATTCGAGAGAAACAAGCTCCTTGAAAGAGCTGGTTTATGTTTGAAGTATATTAGGGACCAGTACAGGAAATATTTAGAGGTTAACCCAAGGCACGAGCGTCCGCCCTGTGTTCTTGAGGCTGAGTGGCAGGGTTTGATTTTGGATGGAAAGTATAAAGCCGACATGAAAAAAGGAATTACGCCAGTAGAGAGTAGAGCAAGGTATGTGATACTTTTGAGAATGTAATTATGTACTAATTAACCTCTAAATTTTTCCTATATTGGTCTCTAACATATTTCAAACTTTTCATAGATTGCCTGACACATCAAAGGCAACAAAGGCAAGATTAGAAAAGCACGGGACACACAAGCTCGGCTCTGGTGGTTTTTCCAAACTTCAAGCACGAGTTGTAAGTATTAGTAAATGAAAACTTGTATCAATTTTTTTATATATTGCAAGGAAATTTTTTTTGATCAAACAATGCAAGTAAAATTCACCATACCAAGAAAAAATGTAGGGGTCAGAGTTCAATAGATGCCTCACAGAAGAGGACAAGAGAATTGGCTTCCAACAAGGCTATAGAGCCGTGGCTGAACGGCTACGAGCTGAAATCAGTGTGCAAGGTTCAAATAATGATGCATCTGAGCCACAGGTAAATAAGCTAAATGAAATTTGTTTCAAATTGAATACTTTACCAATTAGTCTATTTGATGTTAAGTTCTAATATAAAGTGAGTATATCTGTTTTAAGAAAGCAATGATAACAATGTGTAGGATATTGGAATGTAGCCTGACAATCCTTCTACACAATCTATGCATAATGAAGGTTCGCATGATGTGCATCCTAGTGGTGGAGGTATACATTTGCTATTAAAATTTTTATATGTAATTACAATTGGTGTTTGGATTAATGTAACATTTTGTATAGCAACTGTAGAGGATCGAGGGGTCGGTGCTCATGAGCATGTTGAGGTTGAGTCTAGACAAAATGATGTGGCCAGATCAGGTAATTAAAGAGCGCCACAGTTATGTTCTTTAAAATAATTAAATACTTGTAACAATTATAATTAAATATTTTAAATTTAACTCTTTTATTTGTTATTGTAGAGGACCCCCCTTTGCAGCAGCATAGGAATTTGAGATCATCAAGAACAAAGAACAAAACAACTGATGAGGGGGGTATTGATGATAACACTGATGCTCCTCTTAGAGCTTACATAGAAAAAAAAATTAGAAAGAGAAAAAAGAAATGATTGTCATCTAAATACCTTAATTGATAATGACTGAATTTTATGTCTCAATGAATTTAATTATGTGCTAATGAATGTTCATGAATTATGTGTTTATTTTCATATTGATGAATGTTGTGTGTTAACGAATCTAATGTGTTAATGAATGTTATCATGTGATATTGATTGAATGTTACATTTTATTAATAATTGAAAGAATGAATGAATGTTAGATGTTAACGGGGAATGTAGAGTGATGTTAGGGGGAGGGGGGTGGGGCCAAATGAGCTTCCACCTTCACGTGGTTGGCCCTGTTTAGTAGAGAATATTAAACTATATTCTCGAAACAAAGTGAAGCTCAATAAGATACTAAATGAGTCAAAATGGTTATCAAGGTCCTCTATCCATAAGATACTTGTAGTCAAAATGGTTATCTAGGTCCTCTATCCATTCCATAAGTTCTTCACCATTCAAACTTCCTCCATAACAAGGAATGTGCTCTAGGTTAGTCATGAAGCCTAGCATGGACTCTCTGTCAGATAGAGCCACTATTTCAGAGCCTTTTTTGTGCATTTCCTTCAAGCATTGTACAGTGTACGGATGTGAAAGGGAGGGCAGACCAGTGTGGAAGTTAGATTATTTATATCTTATGCTTTGAGAGTTTATTTGGTAGATTCAAGACACCTTATATCAAAGTTATTCCTTTTTCTTATCTGTTGTTCTGTCAAACCCTCATTTTTTGAGTTATTGCATTCAAATGGCCTTAACTTGCAAATAAACCATAGGATATCCTCTGTTCTTTGTAAAATGCAAGTTAAGGGGGTTTATTTTCATATTTTAAAAGCTTTGGAACAGGATACTAAGCCAGAGAATTTCAAGAGCAAGCCCTAGGTCAAGAATCTCAATGTTCTTGACTAGGAGTTGATGGATTATGCAAGATCAGAGGGTAGCGGCAAGTAAAGGACCTCAAACCTTGTTGAATCTAGATCTTTAGAGCATGGTGGACATCTTCAAACTCTGATCTTGGTTTCATGCACCCATTTTCAATGCCTTGTTTTGGAACCCACACCCAAAGGCATGCATTAGGTCTGTGGACTCAATAAGGACATTGATATGCTCTGGAGTGGAGTCAAGGTCTGGGAGTTGGAGGATTGTTAGAACATCAAAAAGGGTACTCAAAAAACATATAAGTTCATAAGGTCCTTTGTCAAATTGAAGAGTTATTGCTACAGAACAGGTTTTGGAGACCTACTAGAGTCACTAGGTCTATTTGGACCCGTTTGGACCACGACACACAGTAGCATCTACAGAGAAGAAGTTTGGTATGCAATGGTCTTGAAACCTCCTGAGAAATTCTTGGTATGCATTTGTGTGGTGCAAAAGCTTCGTTGAAAGAGAAAAAGAAGAAAAGAATAGAAATGATTTTTTTTCTTTTTATGTCATATACTGTAACCAGCTACTTATAACTTGCAAAAATTATTATAACCATTTGAAATTGAAACTTAGTTTAATGTGAAACTGAGAACTGCTTTATTAGAGCTTTCTGTGATTTAGATTCAGACATCAAGAACATTGTTTGCCTAATATTGTGATTAATGTTTATTTATTAATATCTCATACTGACAAACAATTGATAATTGTAGGGAAAACGTCATTGGGGGTCTTTGAGGATCCACCAGAAGCCAAGGAGAAAATGTATTCAAATGCTAAAGATGGTGTAACAGTCCTTATAGCTGTTGAACCTTGCTGTGTACTTCATCTCCGATTCTCCAAGTTCAACAGTACTGTGGTATTCCTTTGGATACTTCTAATGGTAAATTTCAGACATCAAGTTCTTTTCGTATGAAACTACTACATTTGTAATCTGTAGTTTTAAACTTTTAGTTTATAAATGTTCATCAGCTTTAGTTCGTATGCTGCCATTTCAAGTATGATTAATGAAGTTACCTTTATCACAGGATGAAAGTGAGCAGTCAGCATACTGGTACGGAGCTGGCAGCATTGATACGGTGACTAGGGCATCGTTTAATGGTGGTATTGTGTTTTCCTGTATTTAGGGCATCGGCCTTTTGAAGCATTGCCTTCATCTTTCTTAAGTCTGAGTTTTAAGTTTGTTTATCTCTCTCGGCGCTGTTGAAAATACAAATGACAACGTTCTTGTTTGTTTTGCCCTTATATCCCGATGTGATTTCGCGGAGGGTTACGGCGCTGTTGAAAACACAAATGAAAACACAAATCCCTTGTGTAATTGCCACTTGAAGGAGGACAGTCACTGTAAAGACAACATGATAATGTACACTTACAGCCCGTGTACATTATCATTGTGTCTTTAGAGTGACTATCCTCATTTGTTGAAGAAGAAAAGCATTAATGTGGCTGAATAGCAATACATTCAAGTGGCAATCACACAAGGGACAGTCACTGTGAGATGTCCTCATTTGTGACTGTCCTTACAGTGAGTGTACATTATCATGTTGTCTTTAGAGTGACTGTCCTCATTTGTTGAAGAAGAAAAGCATTAATGTGGTTCAATAGCAATACATTCAAGTGGCAATTACACAAGGGACAATCGATCACTGTGAGATGTCCTCATGTGTGACTATCCTTGTCACAAATGACTATCCTTGTAAAGACAACATGATAATGTACACATACAATGAGTGTACATTATCATGTTGTCTTTACAGTGGCTGCCCTCATGTTGTATATTCTTCTCTGTAGATGCTACTATGTGCTAGGGAACTTCTTAGAACTGTTGGTATATTCTTACAACTTGTTACACCTGGGATATTCTTCTCTGTAGATGCTATTGTGTGCCGTGGTCCAAACAGGCCCATAAATGTGGTTGAATAGCAATACATTCAAGTGGCAATTACACAAGGGACAGTCACTGTGAGATGTCCTCATGTGTGACTGTCCTTGTCACAAATGAGGACATCTCACAGTGACTGTCCCTTGTGTAATTGCCACTTGAAGGAAAAAAGCATTAATGTGGTTCAATAGCAATGTATTCAAGCGGCAATTACACAAGGGATAATCACTCTGAGATTTCCTCATTTGTGACTATCCTTACAGTGAGTGTACATTATCATGTTGTCTTTACAGTGACTGTCCTCATTTGTTGAAGGAAAAAAGCATTAATGTGGTTCAATAGTGATGCAGAGTAGTCAGGGCTTTTAGAATATACAAATATACATCCTTAACTCTCATTCCACCAAGGAAGAAGGAATTCCAATGGTTGAAACGTGAGTTAAGGTCTTTACATCAGTCAAACCCTGAAAATGAGGGTTTGTAAACAATGCACAGAAAATTTGAAATAACTTAGATATAAAACAAAGAGAATCAATCAAACCAACTTCCAAAGCATCAGATGTCACTATTACAACTTCCAGGCAAATTTTATCATCCAACCACCATCCGTACAGCCGTACAGAGTTCGTTTTTCACCAGAAATGCACTAAAACAGGGTTATTTTTATTTTTTATGAAAGCAAAATGATTACAATACTGGTTCTCTGTCTGTCTTCGACCATTTGAAGCCTAAAATAGGCTCTCCAAATGTTGGTTCAACCATCTAGGTGGTTAGAACAGTTTATCCAACAAATGTCAACTTTGCTAAGCAACTTTTAAAGTTGCATTACAACTTTGCAAACAACTTTGCCGAGAAGGTTAAAAATGTGTTGTGAAACTTTAGGAACCTTATTAAAGTTATTTTGGACCTTCAAACTTCTTAACAACATCTAAAAGACACCTAATAAACACTTACTATGCTCATTTCATCCAAGGACTCAAAAGATGCCCAAGGTTTATAAGTCACCAAGGGGTCTTGTGTCCAACAAGTGGATGTTTATAAGGAGATAAGATCAATCCTTAATATTTATTACAAACCAAGAAAACATCTAAAACTCCTATTCTAATTTATTGTCATTCAAAAAGACTCTGATTTGTCATTCAAAAAGACTCTGATTTGTCAATCAAAAGGACCTTTCACCAGTCAATCCTTCAAAGCTCCAAGGTGAAAATCTTATGTTCCAATTGATAGGATTTGACTCCTTGGCTTCATGGCAACTTCCTTCAATCATGGTGTCTTTGGCTTGCATTAGGGATGCCCCTGCATCAAATAGCAATGCATTCAAGTGGCAATTACACAAGGGACAGTACATGCCCATTAAAGTTGGTGTTTTGTTATCCAACATGACAATGGAGACAACATACTCTGTGTCAATTTTACTGATCAAATTTCCCTCCGCCAGGCAAAGAAACAATCTGGGTATGATAAGGTGAAATTTTGTAGTCCTTTTGGGTATGATAACAGTTCTAGTTTCCAATAAGATGGTTCATTTTTATAATCTAGCTTCAATTTCTCTTGTGAAAATCTTTTTTTCATTTTATGGGTGGTAAAATATAATTATTATGCTAGAGGTGTGTACTTATGGATGATAATGAAACAAAATGATAAGATTTAAGACTCCTGTTTTTTTTTTAAATAGCAATTTAAGTTTCCTTCTATTATAAATTACTGTTTTTCTATTTTTTAATGTATCTTTCCAAATCTTTTATATCAATTTTATTTATGAAATATAAATATATTAATAATGTTTTAGTGTTTTTAGGATTAGTTTATATCAATTCTATGTATCATCATTCGTCATTCAATTGTCAGTATTATTAATTTAGACTGTGCAATTGTAGAACTACTCGAATATGGGTTGGATGGATACTCAAGCAGGGGAACCCTCCTCAAATATCTCAAGCAGTGAACTTGGAAAAATGTGTCCTGAAGGAACCCTTTCCATCAGAGAGATAAAAGTACAAACAAGTAAAAGAAGCAGGCTCTGCAAATATGTTTTTGAGAAGAAAAATGATAGATTATTCGAGTATGGTTCATGAGGTATATCTAAAAAGACATTTTTTTTCTTATTATAATAAAAGAGGAAGTTGTGAATGTCAAAGTTGAGTGAAACAAAAATTATTTTCATCAAATTTTATTAGGCTTGCTTTTGGGAATAGTTTCTTACAATATTGCTATTAAGATTTTTATTGTGTAGTTTTTAGATTAGGTTTATAAAATTATATTTCATGAGTAGTGATTCATATTAATCAATTAACGATACTTTTGGAAGGTATTTTCAATGTGTCAAATTTTGATATTTTTACAAGAATTAGATTGTGTAATTTTTTTAATTAAAGTCATTGACTCATATTTCATAAATAATAGTTCTCATGAATCCATCTCTTATAAGATTAAATAGTCTATTTAGGAAGTATTTCTGATAGTATGTCAAATTATGATATTACTATTACCATTAGATTGCATGGCTTTGAAGTCAACCTCGTTGACCCATATTCTTCTCTGTAGATGCTACTATGTGCTAGGGAACTTCTTAGAACTGTTGGTATATTCTTACAACTTGTTACACCTGGGATATTCTTCTCTGTAGATGCTACTATGTGCCGCGGTCCAAACGGGCCCATAAATGTGGTTGAATAGCAATACATTCAAGTGGCAATTACACAAGGGACAGTCACTGTGAGATGTCCTCATGTGTGACTGTCCTTGTCACAAATGAGGACATCTCACAGTGACTGTCCCTTGTGTAATTTCCACTTGAATGAGGATAGTCACTATAAAGACAACATGATAATGTACACTTACAGCCCGTGTACATTATCATGTTGTCTTTAGAGTGACTATCCTCATTTGTTGAAGAAGAAAAGCATTAATGTGGCTGAATAGCGATACATTCAAGTGGCAATCACACAAGGGACAGTCACTGTGAGATGTCCTCATTTGTGACTGTCCTTACAGTGAGTGTACATTATCATGTTGTCTTTAGAGTGACTGTCCTCATTTGTTGAAGAAGAAAAGCATTAATGTGGTTCAATAGCAATACATTCAAGTGGCAATTACACAAGGGACAATCGATCACTGTGAGATGTCCTCATGTGTGACTATCCTTGTCACAAATGAGGACATCTCACAATGACTGTCCCTTGTGTAATTCAAGTGGCAATTACACAAGGGACAGTCACTGTGAGATGTCCTCATTTGTGACTGTCCTTACAATGAGTGTACATTATCATGTTGTCTTTAGAGTGACTGTCCTCATTTGTTGAAGAAGAAAAGCATTAATGTGGTTCAATAGCAATACATTCAAGTGGCAATTACACAAGGGACAATCGATCACTGTGAGATGTCCTCATGTGTGACTATCCTTGTCACAAATGAGGACATCTCACAATGACTGTCCCTTCTGTAATTGCCACTTGAATGAGGACAGTCACTGTAAAGACAACATGATAATGTACACATACAATGAGTGTACATTATCATGTTGTCTTTACAGTGGCTGCCCTCATGTTGTATATTCTTCTCTGTAGATGCTACTATGTGCTAGGGAACTTCTTAGAACTGTTGGTATATTCTTACAACTTGTTACACCTGGGATATTCTTCTCTGTAGATGCTATTGTGTGTCGTGGTCCAAACGGGCCCATAAATGTGGTTGAATAGCAATACATTCAAGTGGCAATTACACAAGGGACAGTCACTGTGAGATGTCCTCATGTGTGACTGTCCTTGTCACAAATGAGGACATCTCACAGTGACTGTCCCTTGTGTAATTAAGTATTGTGGGGAAGCATTCTAAATAACCAAAGCTGCTAACAATAAATTCAACACAGATATGTCCTCATTTCTGGGTATTTTAGCTCTCTAACAGCTGAATACCAGATTAAATAATAATGACAAAAGAAATATAAACCCAACGTACTCAGAAATTGTAGCTGTGATTTTGCGGAGGGAATCTCTCTCGGCGCTGTTGAAAACACAAATGACAACCCGCTTGATTTCGCGGAGGGAATCTCTCTCGGTGCTGTTCAAAACACAAATGACAACCCGCTTTGTTCAAAACACAAATGATAACCCGCTTGATTTCGCGGAGGGAATCTCTCTCGACGTTGTTGAAAACACAAATGACAACGTTCCTTTTTTTTTTTGCACTTATATCCCGACCAACATAAGGTCCATTTGTAATACAACATGATAATGTACACTTACAGTGAGTGTACATTATCATGTTGTCCTTAGAGTGACTATCCTCATTTGTTGAAGAAGAAAAGCATTAATGTGGCTGAATAGCAATACATTCAAGTGGCAATTACACAAGGGACAGTCACTATGAGATGTCCTCATTTGTGACTGTCCTTACAGTGAGTGTACATTATCATGGTGTCTTTAGAGTGACTGTCCTCATTTGTTGAAGAAGAAAAGCATTAATGTGGTTCAATAGCAATACATTCAAGTGGCAATTACACAAGGGACAATCACTGTGAGATGTCCTCATGTGTGACTGTCCTTGTCACAAATGAGGACATCTCACAATGACTGTCCCTTGTGTAATTCAAGTGGCAATTACACAAGGGACAGTCACTGTGAGATGTCCTCATTTGTGACTGTCCTTACAGTGAGTGTACATTATCATGTTGTCTTTAGAGTGACTGTCCTCATTTGTTGAAGAAGAAAAGCATTAATGTGGTTCAATAGCAATACATTCAAGTGGCAATTACACAAGGGACAATCGATCACTGTGAGATGTCCTCATGTGTGACTATCCTTGTCACAAATGAGGACATCTCACAATGACTGTCCCTTCTGTAATTGCCACTTGAATGAGGACAGTCACTGTAAAGACAACATGATAATGTACACATACAATGAGTGTACATTATCATGTTGTCTTTACAGTGGCTGCCCTCATGTTGTATATTCTTCTCTGTAGATGCTACTATGTGCTAGGGAACTTCTTAGAACTGTTGGTATATTCTTACAACTTGTTACACCTGGGATATTCTTCTCTGTAGATGCTACTATGTGCTGGGGTCCAAACGGGCCCATAAATGTGGTTGAATAGCAATACATTCAAGTGGCAATTACACAAGAGACAGTCACTGTGAGATGTCCTCATGTGTGACTGTCCTTGTCACAAATGAGGACATCTCACAGTGACTGTCCCTTGTGTAATTGCCACTTGAATGAGGACAGTCACTGTAAAGACAACATGATAATGTACACAAGTACCGTGAAGGTAGTTGCAAGTTACGGCTATTTCATTGCATACCTGAAACAATGAAGATGTTACGGTCCACAAAACGTTTGTGCTTGAAAGATGAACAAATAAAATTAAACTTCTAAATAACCAGAGCCGCTAACAATAAATTCAACACAGATATGTCCTCATTTCTGGGTATTTTAGCTCTGTAACAGCTGAATACCAGATTACATAATAATGACAAAAGAAAAATAAACCCAACGTACTCAGAAATTGTAGCTGTGATTTCGCGGAGGGAATCTCTCTCGGCACTGTTGAAAATACAAATGACAACGTTTCTCTACATTATCATGTTGCCTTTACAGTGACTGTCCCTTGTGTAATTGCCACTTGAAGGAGGACAGTCACTGTAAAGACAACATGATAATGTACACTTATAGCCCGTGTACATTATCATGTTGTCTTTAGAGTGACTATCCTCATTTGTTGAAGAAGAAAAGCATTAATGTGGCTGAATAGCAATACATTCAAGTGGCAATCACACAAGGGACAGTCACTGTGAGATGTCCTCATTTGTGACTGTCCTTACAGTGAGTGTACATTATCATGTTGTCTTTAGAGTGACTGTCCTCATTTGTTGAAGAAGAAAAGCATTAATGTGGTTCAATAGCAATACATTCAAGTGGCAATTACACAAGGGACAATCGATCACTGTGAGATGTCCTCATGTGTGACTATCCTTGTCACAAATGAGGACATCTCACAATGACTGTCCCTTGTGTAATTCAAGTGGCAATTACACAAGGGACAGTCACTGTGAGATGTCCTCATTTGTGACTGTCCTTACAATGAGTGTACATTATCATGTTGTCTTTAGAGTGACTGTCCTCATTTGTTGAAGAAGAAAAGCATTAATGTGGTTCAATAGCAATACATTCAAGTGGCAATTACACAAGGGACAATCGATCACTGTGAGATGTCCTCATGTGTGACTATCCTTGTCACAAATGAGGACATCTCACAATGACTGTCCCTTCTGTAATTGCCACTTGAATGAGGACAGTCACTGTAAAGACAACATGATAATGTACACATACAATGAGTGTACATTATCATGTTGTCTTTACAGTGGCTGCCCTCATGTTGTATATTCTTCTCTGTAGATGCTACTATGTGCTAGGGAACTTCTTAGAACTGTTGGTATATTCTTACAACTTGTTACACCTGGGATATTCTTCTCTGTAGATGCTACTGTGTGCTGGGGTCCAAACGGGCCCATAAATGTGGTTGAATAGCAATACATTCAAGTGGCAATTACACAAGGGACAGTCACTGTGAGATGTCCTCGTGTGACTGTCCTTGTCACAAATGAGGACATCTCACAGTGACTGTCCCTTGTGTAATTGCCACTTGAATGAGGACAGTCACTGTAAAGACAACATGATAATGTACACAAGTACCGTGAAGGTAGTTGTAAGTTACGGCTGTTTCATTGCATACCCGAAACAATGAAGATGTTACGGTCCAAAAAATGTTTGTGCTTGAAAGATGAACAAATAAAATTAAACTTCTAAATAACCAGAGCCGCTAACAATAAATTCAACACAGATATGTCCTCATTTCTGGGTATTTTAGCTCTGTAACAGCTGAATACCAGATTACATAATAATGGCAAAAGAAAAATAAACCCAACGTACTCAGAAATTGTAGCTGTGATTTCGCGGAGGGAATCTCTCTCGGCACTGTTGAAAATACAAATGACAACATTTCTCTACATTATCATGTTGCCTTTACAGTGACTGTCCCTTGTGTAATTGCCACTTGAAGGAGGACAGTCACTATAAAGACAACATGATAATGTACACTTACAGCCCGTGTACATTATCATGTTGTCTTTAGAGTGACTATCCTCATTTGTTGAAGAAGAAAAGCATTAATGTGGCTGAATAGCAATACATTCAAGTGGCAATTACACAAGGGACAGTCACTGTGAGATGTCGTCATTTGTGACTATCCTTACAGTGAGTGTACATTATCATGTTGTCTTTAAAGTGACTGTCCTCATTTGTTGAAGGAAAAAAGCATTAATGTGGTTCATTAGCAATGTATTCCCAGCATCTGTACCTGCATCTCTCTTATATACTACAAGTTACTTGCCATTAGAAATTGCAGTTCCCTCACGTGACATTGATGGTGAAGTGTTCTTTTCAAAACCATCATCTGTGGTTACCAATGCTCCTGTTTTAGGCAATAAGTTTGTTGCATTCCATGAGCCATTGGTCAAGTTTCTTCTACGAGCTTCTGATGCCTCAAAATCTAAGCAGCGCCTACGCATGCCTCGTTGTGGTTGATTATCATTCTGTACATGAATTATAATGAGTAATCAGTTTTGGGCCTTGGAATCTTGTATGTAACATGCACAGGCATTTCATGGCTAAATGAATCTATTTAAAAGCATCAACTTTTCTTACATGATGTTGGATACATAAGTAGAACAAGCGTATATCAAATTGGAAGCAATCAGAACTCCACAATGACATATTATTTAGAGTACTCTTCAGTTTAAGTAATAATGCATATATTGACACTGTAAAGACAACATGATAATGTACACTCACTGTAAAGACAACATGATAATGTACACTCACTGTAAGGACAGTCACAAATGAGGACATCTCACAGTGACTGTCCCTAGTGTAATTGCCACTTGAATGTATTGCTATTCAGCCACATTAATGCTTTTCTTCTTCAACAAATGAGGATAGTCACTGTAAAGACAACATGATAATGTACACTCACAGTGAGTGTACATTATCAACATGATAATGTACACTCACAGTGAGTGTACATTATCATGTTGTCTTTACAGTGACTATCCTCATTTTTTGAAGAAGAAAAGCATTAATGTGGCTGAATAGTGGCAATTACACTAGGGACAGTCACTGTGAGATGTCCTCATTTGTGACTGTCCTTACAGTGAGTGTACATTATCATGTTGTCTTTACAGTGGCTGTCCTCATTTGTTGAAAGAAAAAAGCATTAATGTGGTTCATAAGCAATGTATTAAATTAATTTTTTTTTTTTAATCCACCCACGGGCGTCGCAATTGCGACGGAAACCCGTCGCAAGGCGATGCAGGCGCCCGTCGCAATTGCTTGGGAGGTCCGTCGCGATTGCGACGGCCCTCCGAAGCCATGCGACGGGGGGGCGACGGCCATGCCGCTTCTTAAATCTTAGCCACATTGCGACGGATAGGTGTCGCAATTGCGACGGAGACCCATAGACGTCGCAATTTGCGACTAAAAAACAGCGACGTCTATGGGTGTTGCTATTGCGACACATAGCTGTCGCAATTGCGACACATAGCCGTCGCAAAATGGCCCAAAATGTATTAGTGAGTGCTATAAATATGTCTAAGAATCTTGTGATGCATTCCAAGACAAAGCATATATATATTAAGTATTACTACTTGAGAGAACAAGTTCAAGAGAAGCAAGTACAACTGGAATTTGTAACATCTAAGGAACAACTTGCTGACATCTTTACTAAACCATTACCGAAGGACACATTTGAATATTTGAGAACTAGACTTGGGGTCCATCCCCTGTCTACTGATCACTGAGGTGATCTGGAGGTTGCATCAACCTACACTTATCAAAAGATCATTCATGTTGATGCACATAGCTCACACTTTGGATTTTGTCTAAGGTAGTGATAGATTGTAGAAGCTAGGACAAAAAAAAATTTATCTGTACACTAAAGGTACATGATATGAACTGAACAATAGAGAAATACTTGGCTACTGTAGAGCTATTTGTATATTGTCTTTGGCATTTGTTGTCAAAGGGAGAGAAAATGAAATATGGAAAATCAATTACTAAGAACACAAACAGAGAGATTGCAGAAAAGGAGAGACTTGAATATTTTTTGTTGAGAACAAAAGGGAATCTGAGAACTGAAAAGATCAAATCCGCAAGGAGATTCTCCACTTGTAATGTTGTTATGTTTTGTAGTGATTAAACATATTAAATTTGAGCTTACCGAGCTACATCATTTTCTTACATAGTTGTAGAATACATGTTTGGTAAGTGTATGGCATATTTTCATATTGCTTGTGTTGTCATTGATGCCAAAGGGAGAGATTGATGAACTACAACTAATTGAATATCTGAATGAACTAAAGAAATAATGATTAGAGATCATCAAGTACTGAAATGATATGTAAGATGATTAAATAAGTCAATATGTTGTCATTGATGTCAAGTAGTCTTGACAGTACTTATCATGTTAGTTACAAACATCTGAACATCTATTGAAGGAAAAGATGAAGAACTGAGATATCTACATGAGAAAAAGATGGATATGATAGATAAAGATAAGGTAAACATTGGCTAACTTATTGATGATTCTATGGCTTTATATTGTTGACTTGAGCATGTTACATTGATCTATTATGAAGAAGATATTTGAAATTGAACAAGTCAATGTGGTAGGTAATTGAAGATTTATGTATACACCGAGCCAGTGCAGTGTATATCGACTGACAATATTAACTGAGTTAGTTTAACTAGTTATCACCAACGTATTTCTATATTAACCGAGTATGGATGAAAACATTAAATGCAAAGAATAGCTGACTAAATTTGATGAGCTGGAAATTGTTATGGCTTTGAGGTTAAGGATGAAGTTTGTTATGAGATTCACGACTGACAAAATTTAGAGAAGATCTAAAGGATGAGATTGAAACATGTTAATGAAATATCTGTCGAGGAAGTTTTAAGAGGCAAAATGGACGAAGGAGATTAAGCGGAAAAATCTAATGGCTGATATGAAAATGGTTTACTTGTCTATATAAGAGATATGAGTTTCATTATTGAAACATGCCAGAAGAAGAAGACTATAGAGATTTCGCGTGAAGACTTTCTTCATGCATGCCTGAGCAGACTGGTTATTGAAAGAACCAAGTTGTAGAGTTTACTGAGCGTCAGAGAACCATTTACCGAGTGAAAGTAAGTTGAAGAATATTGAGGAAGTGATTTTGATTAATGATCAAAGGATTTGTATAGGCTTAGCATAGATCTGAATATTTTCAATTGAGTTGTATTTGAATCAGATCATTACTATATCAGTTTAACCATTGATTTTGAAAATCTCTTAACCAAGTGGACTTAATAGTCTTATGTTCTACCCTATGAAATTTGTTGAATGTAAAGTGTTATCTTGTTGACCCCATAGTGAATGTTGGTTAAAGTTTAACTGTTAGTGATAAATCCTCTAACCAAGTCACACTTAACAGTGTGTATTGTAACCTTTAATAGGATTGGCTCTTCACCGAGCTCACTTCAGAAGAGTGAATTATTTTGGGTTACCGGTTCCAAGTAGTTTTTCCCTTAGCAGGGTTTCCACACTAAATCAATGTGTTATGTGTTATTTGTGATGATTGTCTTGCTATCATACTTTACATACTACATAATTGATTTGGTCGGTAATCACAGTTAGATATTTACTGGTAATCAGTAAAGTGAATAGACAGATTGATATTTTATGTTACCGAGCTACATAATTTGTTGGAATTGTTTTATAAGGTACATCTTTGTATTTGAGACTGTATGATAACTAATCTAACTAATTCACCACCCCCCGCCCCCCCCACTCAGTTATTCTACAATTGACTCCTTTTGTAAAAAAAATTATATGAAAATAAGGGGTACACCATTTAAAGAACTTGTTGAAAATGAAAATCATATTACCAAAGTAATTCGGGATTTGTCAAAGTCAGCAAAAGAATCATTTATAGAATAAAAATAAAGAGAAGGGTATGGCTACAAATTTAGTTGAGTTTGAAAATTTGAAGAATTTTTTAGAAGTGTGTAAACCACATACTATAGAGAATACAAAAAATTGATCAAAAAAGGTCTAACAAGTGTCGTTAATATTGTAATAAAATAATAAATATAATAATATATGTTTTTAATATTGTAATAAAAGTAATAAATATAATAATAGTTGTTGTTAATATTTGGAGAGTTAACAATAGAAATTGTTAATATTATAATAAAAGTAATAAATATAATAATAGTTGTTGTTAATAGAAAGTGACATTACATTAAAAAAAAATAAGATATATTGTAATGTTATCCAATTATATTCGACTTATCTAAAAAACTAATTTTTAAAACATATATATTTTAATTATTTTATTAACAAATTATATATTACTAAATTGTATAATAAATCTAATCTAATTAAAATAATCTATAATATCAATAGTTATAGAAATAAAAAATAAAATAGAAAAATAAACTATTTCAAAATTAAGTAGTTCATCCATATGACTTATTCAGAATTAAAGAAATGTGACTTATTCCCAAAACTTCCTAATACCAAAATGGGTCGTAACTAAATTTTGTTCATCTGAGCAAAACCAAAATAAATGGCTAAATTTATGCAATATAACTAAAAAGGTGGCATTAAAATTGTGGGTCTTTTATATTCCAAGAATTTTGTGTATAAGACTCAATTTATTTTAACCAATCATATCATCGATAAATAATTTTCACAATTTATTAACTTAAAAAATTGTATGTCAATTATAGAAAATATAAGTTTTTTCAGAAATATATTTAAATTTAATTGAAGGAGATTCGTCCAAAAATAATTCATTTAATCAAGACTAACAATCCATAAAATGATGCAATATACCCACAAGTACTAACAAGTGTCATGTAGTGGTTGGTATAATTCTATTTAATATAAAATTATATAATTATAAATCTAGTTTACTTTATAAATTTCAGTTTTAAATATAACTAGAATAAAAATTATGAAGAAGTTATAACTAATTATTGTAATAAAAAATTTTGAGTTAGTTTAATATTTTAATTTATAGGTTATATGTATTTGTCCAACAAATATATAAATTGTTTCACTTTATAGGTTATATTTATTATGGGGCGACAAGTATTTGTTTATGTAGGCACCAATTCTGCGGAAAACCATGCAATATGGAATGAGTAATACAATTCCAGAATTCTCGTCTAATAAGGCTTCAAATAATTTAGCCAATCAAATCATCAATAAATAATTTTTAAAAATTATAAACTTAAAAATATTTCATTTTCATTATATTAAATATTAAGTTTACAATAAATAAAAAAAGTGGTAACTTTCAATTGATTCACATGTATGGTTTTAATGACTTGTTAAGGGAGGGAATTCAAAAATGATGCAATAGTACTTGCTTAGCCTATCTACAAGTACTAATAAGAGTTTAAATAATAATATTAATATGTAAACACTTCAATATTGATATGTTCAAACATATCTTAGAAAACTATAGTAATTAAAAAATATATATAAAAAATTAAAAAATTAAAAATTAAAAAATATATATATAAATAACTTTTTTATGAAAATTAAATTAACAAAAACAAATTGAAGATTTTTTTTTCCTTATTATAATTATTTGGCAAAATCGTCACATTTCGAATGAAAACTTGTTGATTTCATACTTTCAATAATTTTTTATTATTATTTTTTTCTAAAAATTATTATTATTAGTATTAGTAATGATTATGATTTCCCAAATAAAAGATTTATAGTAAACTTTAAATTTTACTTTTTATATTTTTAATATTAAATATAACTATTACCAAATTCTATAATTAATTAAATTATTTTTCATTTAGATTAATATATTTACCATTTCTACAAATTGAATTAGTCAATAAAATTGACAAGAATTTTTAAGGCCTTTCTCTTACGTTAATGAAAATTTCCCATTTGGGTAAACTGCACAGCTTCAAAGCAAATTAAAATCTCCAATAAACGCCTTCCATTTTTCCAAACATGTATAGCGATGCCGGTGATTTAAACAATAGTTGACTGGAAAAAAATATATATTTTAGACAAACATGGGTGCTCATTCAAGATGATTGTCGACTAGAAACTATAAATATAACATATTCTGTGATCTCAAAACATTGTTGCTCACAACAATAAGCCAAATGTTGGGATTTAAATTTCAAACAAATATTTGAAAATGTTCATTCTAAATAACTAGAGAGAATGGCCAGATTCCACGTTTTGAGAGCCTAACAAAAGAATACACCTCTGTGATCTGAACTAAATAATACAATTAGTTTATTAGTTGATTCATCCTTATCAGTTGATTAAAAGGAAAGCATCTTTAATGAACCATTATAATTATATCTGAAGTCAATTATTTGCAATACAAGAGAACTAATGAGTGGAATTGTAAATATAATTATATATTTCTTGTGACTGGTGAGACTAAAATTAAAAAGAAGTTGAAGAAAATTGGAAGACAACAAAGCCATGTCTCCCTATGGGGGAGATTAAAAGGAGAGTTTGCTTACTAAAAATTGGAGATTTATCTCTGGTTCCAATAAATAGGGTTTTTTCTTTGGCTTCTCTTATTTTAACGTTTGGTTGGAATGCTGTAAGGCTTTCATGCTGATGGTAATATTTTGTAAGTTAATATTTTGTAAGTTTACTATTAGTCATGGTAAGTTGTTTAAAGTTTTCGATTACTATGGATTGGCGTGGTTTAAATGTATTTTTATTGTACGAAGGAAAGTAATATTTAGAGTTGCTAGTAGAACACTGTTTCTTTGTTTGTTGTTTTTTTAAGTTATTGTTCTGAATGCCTATTTTGTTTCTAGATTCAGAATCCTTTCCTTCTTTATATAATCAAAAATATTTTAAACTAGTAAAGAAACTAAATAATAAATCAGTTTGCTTATTGAATATAAAAGTTAGGACAAAAAATAAACAATTAAATTTGGACAATTTCTTGTAAAAAGTGTATCATTTTCTATAAAAATATAATTAGTAATTTTAATTTTGTGAAGAAAAAGTTATAATTAAGGGTAACCAAGTATAATAAACTTATTGAGAGTACAAGATGGAGACGTTTTAAGAAATAAGGTTGCAATTTTGATCAAATAGATATCGTTCTCAGACAAAACATTTAAATCTAATAATTAAGTCAGTGGACTTTTGGTCTGCTGGTGAAGTTGTTTGGTTCTGAATGAGCCCACCGGAAATCAAGTCTTGCTGAGTGCAAAGGCTCTGACATCATAAGATATGAAGCCGGGATTGTACCACCAATGAATTTTAAGAAAATGAATATCTCTCAGTTCTTAACTCTTAACCGAAAAAGTTCTCTGAACCTTCAAAAAAAAAACCTAATAATTAAAACTCTCATATAACTCTCATATAGAATAGCTTTAAAAAAATACTATAAATGATATACAATCCTACAAGAACTCAACAGTAATGCTGGATATTTACAAACTGAATCGGTTGTTGGAATTCGCAAAATGGATTGTAATGCAGAGAGTATCGAAACAATAAAAATTAATACCATTTCAACTTTCCATGAATCTTGGCAGGTGGGCCATGATGTTTATGAGCTTATTCGTCGTCTTTTCTGGATTGTGCTTGACTGTGTGACAAACATTTCAATATAATATTACTTCACATGAACGTATTCAATTTCTTCGTACGAGATTTGAAATTTGATGTATAAAATAGTTTGATGTATAATATTACTTCACATGAACGTATTCAATTTCTTCGTACGAGATTAGAAATTTGATGTATAAAATAGTTTGATGTATAATATTACTTCACATGAACGTATTCAATTTCTTCGTACGAGATTAGAAATTTGATGCATAAAATAGTTTGTAAGACTGACATCTCTTAAAGGAATAACATATTAGCATTGATTTTGGAGCAACCATGGAAGCCGCTGCGACTTGGAATAGAAACAACATGTGAGACACGCAATGAGATGTTATTCGTGACACGGTGGTCGACAACTGCTCCATATTCCCAAGACTTATGTTCAATAGGAAGACTCCAATTTGAATATGATATACAAATTGAAATTTCCAAGAGAATGGTTGCCAACATCAGTATTTCTCAATAACTATTACATTATACATAAACATGTTAAAACTCATCGAATTTGGTATATTTAATCTCTTATAGTTTATTAAACTAGTAATTGCATTTTGGTATACAATAAGTATCCCGAATTAATAATTTGGGTAGTAATATAAATATCATTTTAAAATATTATATGAAAGATATATAGCAAATACTTATATTATTATGAATAAGATGAATTGATTGATAATAATTTTCTATTCCTATGAAGTTTTTTTTACTATTTTCATTTGTTGGATTGAATAGTGAAATGTTTTCTTCTCTATTTTCTTTGAATCTGATTGATGTCTATTCTCCCAATCTTTTTTTTGTAATCTAGAATTTGGTTATGTCTAAAAACTAATTTTGTAAAACTAAATTTTTGTTAGTTTAAAAGAAGACATGTTTCTAGGTCATCTCAAAAAATATTTTGAAAAAATATCAAAGGCAAATTAGATTTTAATTGTGCAAGTATTTCATGGATAGAATTGTACAAGTATATTCCTTCATTGTCTTGTAAACCAAATTTGAATGAAACTTCCTAATGATCAATTAAAATCAATTGAACGTCTTTAAAATAGAGATAATCATAAAATTTCTCAAAGTTGTGTCAAGTCACACCTTCCTAGAAAATGACTGATTTGAATTTAATAAAAAATATTTTTAAATTTTAAATTTTAAGAAATATGATTGTGATTATGCAGTCAATCTCATTTGCAAAATGATAGGAAACATAAAAATGATCAAATAATGATCAAAAACAAATATATCAAAATCAATAGTTATATTAATATGAAAACTATACTCTTTAAATACATATCGAAATCAATAGTTATATTAGTTGCCTACAAAAGAATCAATTCGCAAGACGGTCGTTGATCGCCTTAATTCAGGCGGATGCATCTTATATAAGAAACCCCTTCGGGGTAATTATGTTGATAATTAATTATTTCTTGTAATACTGAATTGTTTACTTGTTTTTAGTGTTTTAAATTTTGTACTAAATAAACTAAAATTATAAAGATTAAAAGTTATTAATAGGTTGTTGAAACAAATTTAAAATGATAATCGAATAGAAGAATGAACATTGAAAATTCTAGTAAATTTATCTAATCTCTAATTTAACAAAAATATTGATGAGATTCAATGCTTAGATTATACTTGATGGAAATTTGTGGTTGTATGCGAATATATAAAATAAAATGTTGGACTAAAAAAAATATGGAGTCACAAAAACCATAATTTTAACATGCTTAATAAATCTTTCTTGGACAAACAAAAAACATCACGTAAATGAACATTATTTCACCATAAGATAACAAAAATAAAGAAGCATAAATCAAAAACACAAGAAGAATATCTCACAATACATGATTTACTTGGGGAAACTCTTTCAGCGAAAAATTCCACACTCTAAGAGATCCATGATTGTTTCATCAATTGAGTTATATTGATACAACTTCTAGCTTTCGATCACTGTGACACTTTATTATTTCAACAACTTGTGCATTTACTTGATTTTCCTCCACCTCAAGCACTCAATAGATAGGCATGATAGAAAGCACAAATCACAAAATGTTTCTAAAATTATTTAGGCATAAATTACAAAATAAGAAACTTTCTTTTTCTAGCTTGAAATTTCATCCACCTTTCAAAATATCTTCAGTATATTGTCCAAAATCTCATTTGACTTCTACTTTTTATGCTCTTTATATCTTGAAAACTAAAAATTACCTTACAATATGTCATAGTTACATTTACGAACTCTCATGATAACTAAAAGATAATTAAAAATTCCCAAATAATAATTAAATAAAAATATAGTATAAGAAAGGTTGAATCATTTTCTCAACATTCTCCCTCTTGTCAAACACTTTGCAAAAAATATAAAGCTTCAAGCCAATGATTTATACTAAAAACCAAAGAGAAACAACAAGCTAGTGCCAATGTTCCAACTATAGAAACATGGAACATATCATGACATCATGATCTATCATCTCCTTAAAAAAAATATCACATGCGAGCCAAAGAACATATCATGGTCTCAAGAGATCCAGCATCATGACAACACTTAAACTAGAATCTTGATATAATACAAACCATACTCTAGACATAAAACAACATCACCAAACATATGGAGATAACTATCCATCATCAAATAGTTAATCGATATTTCCCAAAACTCATACTAAATTGTGTAACCATGTTCTTGATACATTATAATAACCATTACCTAACCTAGGATCTTCATGGTCCCAACTATTGAACACACCAAGGTTAAAATGAATAAGGGAGGTTAATCAATCTTAAACCAAAAATATTTAACTTTTAATCCAAATTCAAAAGCTAATTAATTCTTATTGTTTGTAGCATTAGAAAGAAGATAAAGAAATAAACACCAAGCACAAGAGAACACTAGATTTATGTGGAAAAACTAAGAATGAAAAAAACCACAGTGAGAATTATCTTACAATATCTAAAATAAGCATTACAATATGTATTTTAGGATGGCTACTAAGGAAGCGTACTACTTCTTAGAATTTTAGGATAAGGTGCACTTACCTAAGGAAAGATACGAACAAACTTGTAGATTGAGATGCACTAACCCAGAGAAAGATATAGAGCTTTCAAGGATGATACACTAACTATGAGAAAGTCACAAAATTTTATGATTTAAGATGAATAATTATTTAGCACACTACCTCCTACAAATATCCCTATATGAAATTTTTCTTGAATCTCTGTCTCAAGAAACCAACTTCGCAATACCATTACCACCTCCATCACCAAAATCTGTAAGTCTTCAATTTTCACTCTTTCATCTTATCCACACACTATTGCACATGTTTCATCTTTAATTTGATCTTGTATACAAACCAACATCTTCATTGCAAAATATCAATTACAACGGCCAGAACAGAGGACAAACATAAGACTTGACAAGTCAACCAATAAAACATAATTATAGTTAAAGATGGTCCATTCTAGGAGAAAGGGCCTAAAAATATATCAACACATCTTTCACTTCTTTAAATATATTTCACATGCTATCGTACATCTTTCATGGTTCACAACAAGGTAACGTTTAGATAGACCAAGCAATATATATCACTAGTTAGTCCAAAATACAACTTCTAGACATTGAATATACTCAATGTCAATCCCAACACACCAAGATAAGACTGAAAATTAGTGAGGCTCAACCTTCAATCCAATTAAAAAAATTTGAGGATTCACCACAACTTGAAGAATAACTTGTTTCATCTAGACTAGAGAAGTTACCTTGAAACACACATTCAAACACAACACATCAACAATTAGATCACCTAGTAGTATGTGGAGAATACTAATACTTTCCTTGAACATCTAATAGTTTCTTGAATCCTTATTTATTCTTCTTACTTCAAGATCAAACTAACATAGCATATAGAATTGATAAAACCCAGAGCATTACCATCACTACTTACAAACAACAATTCTAGCTTCTAAAATATTAACTAAAAAATATCACAAACATTATAAATGTGTCCTTCAAACCATAGAACCTTAAAAATTAATTCAGAGAAACATGGAGCATTTATTATACCAATTCTAATAAATTACCAAATTGTCAACCAACTACATACTTGAACCATATTACTCACAATACTAAAGATGTAAAAATAGTGTACTCTAATGTACACAAATCATATAATGTTCTCAAAGTTACAAGACCAAATTCTTCAAACATCGAGGAATAAAAAAACATTTATTTTTAGTTTTCTAAGACAAACTCTTCTAAAAATTCTCAGTTCAGAAGATCTCCAAAGACTAGAGAGATTTGGAACCAACGAAATGTCATCTTATCTCAAAGAAACTAATATCCACTATTACATCTAGAAAGAAGGGAGAGGAAATAAATTTTACTTCCTTCAATATCATGAAATATTCTCTCCTTCCATATTTTCAATGTTCTCTCCTTCCATAAGATATAATTATTTTGTACAATATTCTCTCCTTCTATATGACTAACCCTTGTATATTCATCTTAGCAACACTACACATATCATAAATATTGACATGATAATTGCAATATTGCAGTTATCAACTATTATTAATCATCTCCATCATTAATTATCTCAACACATATTGTTGAATATTAGGTTGGCATTAATTACAACACATAATGGTAAAGTTTTTGTACCACCGCATCGAAATAGAAAATTAACTATCTTCAAAAGGAAAATTGATCTTTCCATGAAACTTTACTAGTAGGTCAATACATCCAAAATGAACCCCCAATGAAGAAAATCAAACAATCTCTCCTCAAATAAGTAACTTACTAAAAATGGTAAACTTTCCAAAAATAATAACTCTATCGATAGATAGCCCTTATTGAAAACTAGACAATATGTATGAGTAATGCAAGATTTCTCTTACGACCTAGTTGCTCCTGCATCAAAACATCCTTATTTTTTAACCAAAACTTAGGTTTATCATTATTTTTATTGTTTTTTTTTGTTATTTGTGTTGGTATTATTGTGTTTGATGTTTTTGTTGGAATTGTTTGGAAAGCCTTTTGTGTCTTAGTATAGCTTCAAATCACCTTTTCTCACTAATGCTTCCTCAATCTTAATACCATTTTCTATCATCTTGTCAAATGATGAAGGAAATTGTAATTAAATATGATAATTAATTTCACTATTCAATTTGTGTAGGAAGATATACATCTTTTCCTTTTCAGGTACACTATGTGGATATTTTTCCAAAATGTTTCTCCATCTTTTTAAGAATGTAAGGAATTCTTCACCATTTCTTTTTTTGGAATTGCAAAGGTATAATATAGTAACCAAATGTTTTACGTTATAGTAGTATTGGGATACAAATTTGTTGACCAATTCCTCAAAATATTTTATCCCAGGTGGTAGTTTTGAGAACTAGTCTATGGATTGTCCTCCCAAGCTTCTAGGGAATAGCCTCATCAAATAGGTTTGTTCATGAATAAATTCCTTGCTCAAAGTAAAAAAATTCTCTTATTTGATGTTGTAGATCTATGGTACCCATATATTTATCATATTCGAGCATTTCTATATGGTAGGTGGAAATGGTATCATGTTCAACTTTTTGTCAAAAGGGAATGGACAAATGTCCTCCAAGGTGTACCTTTTTATGCAGGTTCCTCTTTTTATATCTTGCAAATTTTTTTGTAGATATTGTATTTTCTTAATTAAGAAGCCACAAGGTTAGATTCATCTTCCATTGCTTTAAATTGGGTGAAATCATAATCATGAGGAATTTTCAGTCCTAATTGAGCTAGAGTCATAAATTATCTCTCCTTATTAGCATCTATGCTACTTTCCATGATCTTGTGAAATCTTCCATCTTGTTGTGCTTCTATTACATGTTCATCCATTATTTATTCATCATTATTTTAATTAATGAGAGTTGAATCTACCACAAATATTTTCATTCTCATCCATGTTTTATTGTGTTCTTTAGGTTTCTTTACCTTGTTTTTGCGGTGGTTTCTTTTGTCTTGGTATTTTATCTTGTTGTTGTGCTTCCTTATCTTTTGGGTCTTGAAGTTTTTTGAAGTGAAATGATCTAGTTTGTATAGACATGAAATATATTTTGAGTCAACTTTGAATTGATGTGAGAAATATCCTTTTGTGATGTTTGATATTGAATTATGAATGAGGTCAGTAAGAAAATGATAAATGTGTGTTCCAATTTTTAGGTTTTCAATGTGAAGTTTTCCTATGGTGAGAGAACCTACTAGAAAATGATTTATTTGTATGATGAAGGCTCAAATTAATTTTGAATTCTTGGGATCTAGATGAAGGATAGTAAATCATTCATAGTGAAACCTCAAAAACCAGATATCTATGATGTTTTGACAAGACTTCAACAATCACTTGGGTATTGAAACAATGTAAATAGTGACACTTGTTTGACATAGGTATCTGGAGGAAGAATTTTGTGAGTGTGATGAGTGAAATGGATAAAACTCTAAAATGGGGATCTAGATCTTCTTTCAAAATTTCTTAAAATTATATAGAACAACCCACAATTTTATATGTGATAGAGTGTATGTGACCAAATAAGTGGTGAATGTGATGAAAATATAATAAAATGCGACAGTTTGGTGAACGTAATATGGACAAAAAAATTTCTAAAAATTTTGATAACGCAATGGTTTGCGACAAAACAAAAATTTCTTGCAATGTATAACATGGTAAATGTGACCAAACAAACTCTTTATGCAATGAAACTCTAGGTAGATCTGATATAACAATAATTAAATGCGATGGAAATTCGAAAAAAAAATACACTAAAACTTAAGTTAAGTGTGCTAGAGTTTTGTTTCAATGTGATAGTACTTTCGACATATCTAATAAACTTCATTGTTTTCCACAATTTTTCAAGGTTTTATGTTTTAATAGTTTTAATGTTTTGTTTTTTTTCAATGAATTCTTTTGATATTTTGAAATCATGAAAATATAACAAATAGATTCTAGGTAGATGTGATATAACAACAATAAAATGCGATGGAAATTCAAAAAAAAATACACTGAAACTTAAGTTAAATGTGCTAGATTTTTGTTTCAATGTGATAGTACTTCCGACATATATGATAAACTTCATTGTTTTCCATGATTTTGACAAGGTTTTATGTTTTAATAGTTTAATGTTTTGTTTTTTTAAATGAATTCTTTTGATATTTTGAAATCATGAAAATATAAAAAATAGATTCAAATAATTATTTTTCCTAAGTCCTCTATTAACATTTAGTGTATGTTCAAATAGTTTTCATAGGTTTAGCACAATAATACACTTCAAGCAATCTACCTAAGGAAATTGGCTTCAATGTATCACTTGTATGCCCACATACATGGAAATAAATTTCTAAACTTGATACTCATGACCTAATGCTCTGTTTCCCTCCTTATGTATGGGGTAATCTCATGCAGAGATGATGAGAAAATAATTCACTTCAATAGGCCTTCAAGGGGTGGATGAGAAGGGGATCACTTTTGGGGTGTTCTCAATTTTTGGTAATGACCTCCAAAAACCTTTCATCTCACAACTAGGGGAGTATATGTGGTGAGTAACTTCCAAGGGGGGTGAAACTCTAATGCACTACAAATGATACACTGTGGATAAGAGATAGGATGCTAGCTAACTAGCATGTAAAAAGCATTCTATTCAGAAAGTTTGAGTATAATATCCATTACAAAGGTCTCACACCCTTGATAAATCAAGGTTTTACAAAATTAAATAAGTATTAGAGGAGAGCTATTCCGAAGATCATTCTCTCAATCATGCCATTATGAATGACTAAATTTTATTTTATAGTCAGTCAGATGGTATGGCTTTGGTTGCATCTCACTTGTCTTGTTTCCTCTCACCAGCCTATTAGAATGATTTTAGAATAACTGAGAGGGGGGGTGAATCAGTTATCCTCAGGTCTAGATGTGCCAATTGAACTTTCAAATACTTCAACAATCATAGATCTATTAAGAAATTCACTCAGTCTCTATAGAATATATCGGTAACATAAAACTTGCAATCCTCTGTCCAAAAGTAATCAAATTGCAAAATATAAAACTTTCAACAACATAACACATCAAATAACATTCACACAAGTATGACACTAGGATTTAACGTGGAAAACCAATATGGGAAAAACCGCCAGTAACATGCTACCAAATTTTTACTCTTCTAAAGTAAGCTCTATGAGAAGCCAACCTTGTTAAAGGTCTACAATACACACTGTTAGGTGTAACCCTGTTAAAGGATTTAATCACCATATTAAGAGTGGCCTGGTTAGAGGGCTTAAAAACATTCCATCAGAATTTCACCTTGATTTCAAGGTTTATAATATGACTGTTAGGTCAACCTTGATTAAAGGATTTTAACTGATACAATGGTTAGAAAGTAACAGTAGGTATTGATTCGAAATATATAACTCACTTTGCAAATAAAGATCCAATACATTCATGAACTGCATTATTAGTCTTCTCACAGAGAATGAAATGTGTCATCTTTAAAAATCTATCAAATGCCACAAAAATTTAATCATGTCCTTGTTGAGTCCTTGGTAGACCAAGAATAATGTCCATACTAATATCCTCCCATGGCTTCTCTGGTATAGGTAATGAATGATACAACCCTATATTCTTCTTTGCTCCTTTTTCCATTTGACATACTTTGAAACTCTGTACAAACTTCTTGACATCTTGCTGTAACTGTGACCTGTAATAATTCTCACTAACCAAAGCAAGGGTTTTATCTAGACCAAAATGTCTAGCCAATCCTCCACTATGTTTCTTCTTGATTAGATTATCCCTCGTAGAACTTTGTGGAATGCAAAACTGACTCCCTCTAAATAGCATACCATCTTGGATGATGAAATTCAACTTCATTCTATCTAGAGTAACAGATTCTGTATAAGCTTTCCAAGCTTCACCAAAATCAAGGTCCTTTGTATACAAACTCTTGAGTTCCTTGAAACCAACCCCCTCAATCTACATCTTTGTCGGCAAAATTTATTTTCTGCTAAGAGCATCTGCAACCCTATTAGACTTTCCGCTCCTGTGTTTCAAAAAAAATGTGTAACTTTACAAAACCTCAACCCATTTCAAATGCCTTTGATTCAATTTTCCTTGACTATTCAAATATTGCAAAGCTTGATGATCAGTATACAAAAAAAAATCCTTAGGAAGCAGATAGTGTCTCCACTTTTTCAATGCCTGAACTATAGCATAAAATTATTGATCATAAACATAATATTTTCTCTTGGCATCGTTTAAATTCTCACTAAAATAAGCAACAGGTTTACCTTCGTGGCTCAAAACAACTTCTATTGCAGTACCACTAGCATCATAGTCTACTTGAAACACCTTATTAAAATCTGGATGTGCTAAAACAGGTTGTTCTGTAACCTTTTTTTGCAACAGTTTAATAATCTTATCTGCACATGTAGTCCACTTAAACTCTTTCCTATCTCCTCTCATTGTTTCAGTCAAGGGTCCACAAACACTACTAAAACTCCTAATAATTTTTTTGTAAAAGATATCCAAACCATGAAAATATCTTACCTCTGTAGTACTCCTTGGAGTAGGCCATTCGAGGATAGCCTTCACTTTCTTTGGGTCCATTTTTAGACCTTTTTCTAAAACTACAAATCCTAGATACATTAACTCCTTCACAAAATAGCACTTCTTTAAATTAATCAACAATTTATCTTCCCTTAAATTCTCAAAAACCCCACAAATATGAATTATATTAACCTCCAATGTCTTACTAAAGATCAAAATATAATCCAAGTAAACAATGACAAACTTGTTGGAAATTGCAATTGAAACAATTGTTATATTGTCATTGATGTCAAACCTTAATTGGTAAGACTGTTGCTACTTAGGAAAGTACTATATCTATTTGAGTGTTGCTAAGGGGCTAAGCAAGGTTGGTAACAATAGCACCTAGGGAAAGGTTAAGTTAGTAAGACTGAAGACTAAACTGGTAGGCTTAACCAAGCAAAGAATGGAAAAATCATGTTTAAGCCAAGTAATGTTAGTGTCGACCGAGTTAGTATATGCCGAACAAAATTATAGTGTCGATCGAGCATCAGTAAATTGCCGAGGAAGACAGTGTAAGCCGAGGAAATAGTTTTAGTAATGACCGAGCTTTCTACATGAAGACCGAGTTGACAATCACAGTATTGACCGAGCATCAACAATTTTATATTTGAAGAGAATTTAATTTTGGAGCCGACATTGTTGAATTCTTGGATTATGTAAAACATGTTGACTTTATTTATTGATTGTTTGGAAGCATTAATTGCATTGTAAAATGTTTTATTGTAAATCTTTAAGAGATTTGAGATTATTCTAGAAAAGGAGCCAAAGAACATGAAGCGGGTAGATTCAATGAATCTGACCTAACCCTAAGATATACAATTGAGATTGAGCGGCAAAAGATGAGTTAACCTAATTGAGGAAAATATAAGGGAACCTGAACATTTTGATATGTGTACATGGAGAACAGAGAATGCTGGAAGTGGAAAGTTTTATTGACTGAATAAGCAAAAAAGGCTGAAGGAGAATTGTGGTGATTTCTTGAAAAAAAGTTTCGAGCAGATCAGAGATGGAAATAGAAAAGTTTCAAAGTCAGTAAACCAACATTAGTGTACAGAATCGTATCTGATATTTGCAAAGTGAGTTGTATATTTTTCAGATAATACTGCTGCTACTTTCTAACCATTGTAACAGTCACAATCCTTTTAACAGAGGTTGACCTAACAGTCATATGTTAAATCCTTTGAACAAAGTTGCATTCTAATGGAGTGTATGTAAGTCCTATGACTAGGCTCACTTTTAATAGGGTGATTGAAATCCTTTAACCGGGTCACACCTAACAGTGTGTATTGTAACCTTGGACAAGGTTGGCTTTTTACCAAGCTCACTTCTGAAGAGTGAAAATAATAGTAGCATGTTACAAAGTGGTTTTTCCCAAATTGGGTTTCCACTATAAATCCTAGTGTTAATACTTGTGTGAATGTTTTGGTTTGAACATTACTATGTTTTGCAAGTTAAGTTACAGCTGGGTAGTGGACTGCATTGTTAGATGTTTTTATTATTGAATCAGTGATGACCGAGTTTGTTTTGGTTATTGGATCTGATTTAAGGATAAGTTGTTTGAGATTATCTTATACATCAGGACCTGAGAACAACTGATTCACACCCCCCCCCCCTCTTTGTTGTTCTAAATCATATTAACAAAACTTATGTAGAAATTATTTAAGAACCTCATTCATGAGCCACATGAAAGTGCTCAGTACATTGGTTAGCCCAAAAGGCATGACTAACCACTCATATAGTCCTTCATTTCTCTTGAAGGCAGTCTTCCATTCATATCCTTATCTAATCCAAATCTGATGATATCCACTCTTAAGATCTATATTTGAGAAATACACAGCTCCACTCAAACAATCCATAATATCATCCTGTAGACACTGAAAAATCCTTCAGAAAATAAATTATTTTTGTTTTCTGAAAATCCTTGATGACATCATCATTTATTAATTAATTAATTATTTAATTAATTAATTTATTTTTATGGCATTAAATCCCTCTCTCTTAATTAAAAATCTTTAATTAAGGAATCTAGCCTAAAAATGTCATTTGGACATTATCCCTAATTTATTAATTATTTAATTAATAAATTGCCCAAAAACCTTCAAAAATAAATTAATTTATTTTTAATTTATTTTTTATCCCAAACTTGGCCAATTTCCTCTAGACCACTAACCTCTTCCAAAATCTTCTAATCCCTTCTTGATTTCGATTAAAAGGCTAATCCCATCTTTTCTAACCCTAATCCCAAGGTTAAATATTTAATTAAGGTTAAATATTTAATTTCCATATTTATTGAAAATACTTTAATAAATATTCCTAAGACTTAGGCTTTTGGAATGAATAACCTTTTATTCCATGAAACTAAGGAGAAATCTAGACTCTTCTAGAATCTTCTCAAATCCACCCTCTTCACCCATCCTAATCCTTTTCTTTGTCCTAATCTAATCCTAATCCTACCCTTAAACCTTTGTGCAATCCTAACCAAGCTTAAGACTTTCCTAAACCAAAGCAAAGTCTTTCCCTCCAAATATCTCAACCACAAAGCATTTATTGCTTCCCCAAAGTCTTCAAAGCCTCTTAAAGCCCATTCATTGCTCTTACAAGCATTTATTTGGAGAGTTATGAGCTTGGAGCCCCCTTTGTTGACTCCTCTTTGCCCTTCCCTTCATCCACTCACCTTGTGACATGTGTCACCTCCTGATTGGCTGAGAACTAGCACAATCCATGTGCTTCCCTTTGAGTGAATCTTGGCCTCTCTTAAGGATTTCAATCCTGGCCATTCATTCCTCCTACCCCAAGCCTTAGAAATCCTATAAATACCCTCACTTCCTAAGGCAAATCATCCTTCAACTCTCAAACTCAATAGCAAAGTTATAATGCCATTTTCATTCTAGCATAAGCATAAGTTCATCTTTTTTAGATCATTTTCAAGCTTAAATAACATCTAAATTAGCTTTAATGGGATTAACATAGATTCATTTTCTTGTTTTAATCTTAGTTCAATCATTTAGCTTTGCATATTTGTGTGTTCTTGAGGCCTTTGAGGCAAAATAGGTTTCTCATACCTATTTTGTGTCATTTTGGGTCTTCTTGATCCTCAAATCATCCTATTTTGCATGCTCCAAGTGCTTGAGTTTGCACACCCACATCCCTCTATATCTAAGCATATCAAACGGTGCATGGGCGCATCCGTTTTAAGCTTAAACTGAGGTGGCTTTGATTTTAGTTTGCTTACCTTTTGAATTTGATTTGATTATATGCTATGACATTTGTTTGTCTTTGGCCTTCAAAACAGGTTTAGGTGCACTCACAAATCCTAGTCTACATTCTGGCACGCCCGGTGGGACTCAAACCACAATCATTTTGATGAAATTACACTTTATATGCTTTCTTTTTGCAGGAAATAAAGAAATGTCGCCTTCATGAAAAGAAATGACGCCTACAGCAATTAAATGTCGCCTTCAAGAAAATAAATGTCGCCTTCAACAAAAGAAATGTCGCCTACAAACAATCCAGTCACGCCTTCATGAAAAGAAATCACGCCTTTGAGGAAAGAAATGACGCCTGTGAACTCTGTTTTCACGCCTGCATAACTGAGAATTTCCTGTTGTCGGCAATTTCTGTTCCGTCTTAGCATTCTTTTTCTGTCGCCTGTAACAAAAGAAATCACGCCTGTAACAAAAGAAATCACGCCTCTGGTTTTTTATCTGTCGCCTTTTGAGGTACAGAATGTCGCCTGTAGGAATTAAATGTCGCCTCTGCACTTTCCAGCGTCGCCTATAAGCTGGACAGTGTCACTTTCTATTTTTTGCTTGGAACTGGTTTTTTCTTTTCTTTTACAGCAAAGGTCAAAACAAAATCTTGAATGACATTAAGGAAATGAACTTAGGTCCTAAGTGTCATTGTCAATTTAAAAATCAAACCAAATCTTGAATGCACTAAAGGAACAAACAACTCTATTCCCTCAATCTGTTTCAGTTTCCAAAGCAAGCAAACAAATTCAATCTTGAGTGATCTAAGGGACAAAACAAAGCTTTTTCAAAAGTTCTTAAGACAACTCGCTAATCAAATCTTGAATGCCCAAGTCAAAAAACTTGCAAACGCTCAATTTACTTTTTGGAGAAAGGAACAAATCAAAAGCTAATCAGGAGTGTCTTCATTTTCAAAAGTTCAAACATCACTTAATCAAATTTGGAAAAATGAACAAAATCTGCTTGATGTGCATGTAGGAGTTTTTCAATTCTTGCATAAATCCTTGTTAGAGTAAGCAACGTGGAACATTTGAACTTGGACAAGTTCACTTGTTCTACTTTTAGCGAGGCCTGTCCAAGGAGAAGCGCTTCCTCCTCGGAGAACGACCTCAAACCGGTATCCCCCCCGGCCGGTATACAAATAAGTGAATACCAAAAGAATCACTTACATCTCCTAATCGCCGGGCGTTCGTGCCAAACACGTGACTGGGGATGGTAAACATTCCTCTCCCCCAGCATAATTGGCAAGGCTCTTAAGTGAGTCACGGATGATCAGCATAACCAGGTATGGAGACACCACGGAATCATTAGCAACCTGATAAAATAGAGGCTACCCTATCTACATCCGAAAGTATCAAAATCCTTGTGCAAGGACCGATTCCAAGGGGTTTACCGGGTCGCCTCAAGATTACTCACCATTTGTATTCCCTTCTGAGGGATACCAAGCTGTGGGCAAGCGATTTTGATACTCACCTTCCTTAGGTAGATCTGTTTGAAGTGCTTGACAGTCAAAGACTCCGTGAAAACACTTGTTGAAACATACACTTTCAAAGCTTTGTCAGAGTCAGTTGCCTTTGTTTGTATCCTGCAGGGTTGCTTTGTCCCTTGCAGAGATTGCTTTGACTTTAACCTTTGCCATTGGAAACCTTTGCCTCAAAATCAGAAACCTCTTTTCAAGTGATGCCCAGCAAGAGCAAACATCCTAAAGCAAAGTTGCCCAAATCCCAAGCCTATCAAGAGCAAAAAGTTGCCAAGAAGAACGCCAAGACCTATCAATCCATTATCCAAGCAACCCAAGCAGAAGAAAAGTCTCAAGCCAGACTTGAGAACATTGCCCATAACGCCCGCATCAAACAGTTCGCCTTCCGTTTTCGAGTTAACCATCACTTTGTCAACCTTGAGCCAGAAGATTAGCCAATCCTTGTTCATGTCTTGTTCCATCTTCAGGTCTTGAAATCTTGTCTCCAACATGCCTTGCATCTTAGTTTCATCCTAGTTTCACCCTTTGCATCAGCATTAAAACCTTAGTTGCATATCAGAACATCATAAAGTTGCATATGCATTCATCTTCCTACCAGCATTCTAGAATCAATCCTTGTCATTCGCATAGAGCATTGTCCCTTCAACCTTTGATACCTTTTTCACCAGCATCCCCCCATCAGCTTTCCATATCTTTTCAGCAGATCCATCATCCTTGTTCCAAATCCAGAGTTCCACCAACGCTTAGTGTTCTACCTTTTGAGTTGTTCCTATCCTTTACCCAAGATCAGAGACCATCATCCTCTTTTTGACACAACGTGTTGTCATAAAGAAATCAAACCTTGTCCTTGCATAGCCATCATCTCGAGCAAGAGATTGGAGTGTATTGATAAGAAACTTGTTGACCGAAGATCATCAGTCTATCTTAGGTTCACCCCATCATATCTCTGATCCTCCATTTGGAAAAAACAGCAGCTCATTTGTTGACCACTCAGTAATCTTTCACCAGCTTTCCACCAGCAACCTATCTTTCCTCCACCATCTTGATCCATATCAGTTCCATCCAGCTTCCATCATCGCCATCTTGATCCATCTTTGCATTTGCATCTTAGAAGTCATCATCTTTAGAAGTTCATCAACTTTGCATCCATCAACATCTTTTAGCCAAACATCTTGCATCCATTTAGCACTTGCATCTCCATGCCTGTTGAGACCAGATCTCGGAAAAGAAGAAGCATGAATCCTTATCCACCAACAACCTCATCCGATCCCAACCTTTTCACCAATGCCATGATGACCTACAATCCCCAGATCCAAGCCAGTAACCCATGTGAAGATCCAAACATCCCTTCATCCCCGTTGGCAATCCAAGCATTCGCAAATCCTCCAGAAAGCCCACCAGCAACCAATGCCCTTGTACCACAACATCAGCAAAGCATGTTTGCCCACTATCTACCAGAAAGTACCTCCATCCCACCATCTCTCTATCCACGCATCCCCATCAAAACTATCCAAGTTCCGGCCCAAGCGTATTCTCCATTTGTCCAATCATTCCCCAATCCTATCATACAAACATCCCAAGAGCTTTCCACCATTCCCCTTTTCTTGCAAGGAAGCCTCACCAGTCCTGTAACACAAGCTGCAGCACCATCCGCTCCATCTCATACCCCTTTTGCTTCATCATCTGCTATGGCTGCCCAAGCCCAAATCCAACACTTAACCCAAAGTCAGCTTCCACCTCTCACACAAGCTTTTACACCGCCAACATCCACAAGTCAAGCAACGCCTTTCACCATCAAAGGAGCACCGTCACCCTTCACCCCCCAAGCACCCGTACCTTCTTCTTTGGGGTTAGTGCAATCGCTCCCCATTCCAACCTCATCTTTCTCTTGGGTGTTTCCTTCTTTTTCCTCCTCACAAGCATCCATTCAACCACAACCTCAACAAGCTCCTTTCTCCCAACCATCATTCATGTCTCAATCTCCCGTTGCTCCTACCATTCCATCATCCGCTGCAGTGCACCCTAACACAAGCTTTCAGTGGGGCCTTACACAAGAAGAAATGAAGGCATGGGGGATCCCATCTCAATCCCCTACATCTATGGTTGCAAGTCAACAAACCACCTTCGCCCAAGCAGCACAGCAGCAACTACCCCAAACACCGCCGGCTTCAAGCTATTCATCCCAAATCCCAAATACCTTCCAGCAAGTTCCACCACCTCAACAGCCAACTTTCCCCAGCTATCTTACCCCATCACCCTTTGCTTCTAGCTTTCCCACATCTGTTCCACCTTTAAGTAACGCAGGCATGCACCTAGCTTATATCGGTCAAACCCAAAGCCAACCTCAGCAACTACCACCATCATACCCACAAGCAGCATCGTTCCAACATCCTCCCCCACAGCAGCCACATGCCCCCTTTCAGCAAACAACCATCATTCCTCAACAACAGCAAGTCCCTTGCTATCAGCCTCAGCAACAAATCCCTATCATCCCCCAGCAACAACAAGTTCCCACCTATCAGTTACAACAATAAGTTCCAAATGACCACTATCAGCAAGCAGTCCCACAACAACCGCCAGTTCAACAACGGCAAGTAGCCCAACAACATCAAGCGGTCCCATATCAATATCCCCCTATGCCACACCAGCAATATCCCCAACAACCATTGCCCCAAAATCAGTTCCAAACCATTTATCCACAGCAAGCACCATATCCAGTTCCACAGCTTCCATCACAAGCAGAGGTTCCAGTTCCCTCGCCACTCAATGCTGAGTGGGAAGCAATGAAAAATTCTCTAAAAGAGCTACAAAGTGGAACAGAGAATAAAATCTACAAGTTCGAAGAGGTGTGCTCATATCCCTTCGATCGATCCATAGCAACTATCCCTTTCCCCAAGCATTTTGAGATGCCCAAGTTCGACAAGTATCGGGGGAAAGGAGATCCAGTAAACCATATCAAAGAGTTCTACATGGCGTGCCAAGAAGTGGCTTACAGTGATAACTATCTCCTGCGCCTGTTTCCCAAGAGCTTGGGAGGAACTGCTGTTGAGTGGTTTTACAAAATACCACATGGGACAATAAACACCTTTGCTGAACTCTCTGAGAAGTTCATCACACACTATGCCCATAATGTGGAGAATGAGTTGTCCTTGCTAGACCTATGCAACTCAAAGCAGAAAGACGGAGAAAGCCTTGCAGAATACTTGCAAAGATGGCAGAATCTTACAACCAAGTTATCATATCAGCCGCCAGAGAAGCATCTAACAAAGATCTTCATTGATAACCTGCATCCAAAGCTATCCCATCACATGCGAATGAACTGTCTCCAGACATACCAAGACATCAAGAGCAAAGGCATAGGCATCGAGAAAGCTCTCCTAGACGAAGGCACTATTCGTCACTTCAAGGATGATTCCAAGAACAAACCTAACAATGATAAATCTCGTTACTGGAATCGTAACAAGAATGTTGTTACAGATGGAGCCACTGACACTAAGAATGTACAATTCATTGTGGCTAGTCCTACACCAGCTCAAACATACCAACCGCCACAAGTGCCCATCTATCAGCAACCCCCAGCTCCCGCATATCAACCACCTGTGCAACAGTATCAGCAGCAATACCAACAGCAGCAGCCAGCACGTCAAGGCAATCCTGTTAATGCAGTTAACGTTGCCCCAAGGCAGAATAAGCCCAACAATCAGAACAATCCAAAGAGGACTTTCACACCTTTGGGTGAGCCTCTGGATCAGATCTTTTATCGGCTAGCCAAAGCAAATATGGTCACATATCCGCCCATCCCACAGAAGGATGACAATGCACCAAAGTCTGATTGGTATAAAGAACATGAATACTGTGATTACCATCGTGTAAAGGGGCACACAACATTAAAGTGCATGCGGCTTAAGCACTACATCCAGGATCTCATCGATCGCAAGGAAATCCAGGTCGATGCACCAACTCAAGCTTCACCCAATGCCGGTTTGCAAATATATCAAAATGTGTTCCCTCAACACGATACCGGGAAGAATCAAGCCAATGCCAATCAGCCCCAAAATCGTGGCAAAGGCAAGCAAGAAGATCACACAGCGGCCTACATCAACTATGACAAGTATGTCGGATGCATAACTCAAGTTGAGCCCATCCAAGATGAGCCCACCATCAATACCATCCACGTCAGAGGGTCGGATCGACAATGTGCTGCAACTACCCGCAGTGGTAGGATAACTGTTGCCGGTGCTCCTCCGAGATCAGCTGCTCCTCCAAGGCCAACATCTACTGCATCCACAGCACAGTCTAACACCAGGCCAGCATCAAATGCACGCGCAAATGCACCAAGAGCACAATACAATATCATAGAACATCTTGGGAACATGCCAGCCCAAATATCTATCTTGGATTTGCTCCGCACATCACCCATCCATCAGGAGATCCTGGACAAAGCTCTAAAAGAAGGCCATGTCCCCACAGACATTAACACAACTCAGTTTGAAACTCTTGTGGGACACCTATCAGCAGCATGTGCCTTGTCCTTCAAAGAATCTGATATACCAGATGTTGCTCTTGACCATACTCTCCCCCTCCGCATTGCCGTCATGGTCAGAGATTTTGCCATCAAACGAGTTCTGGTGGATAATGGCTCAGCCCTCAACTTGTGCACATTAAAATTCATCAAGAAGATCGGGTTCACGGAGGCCGACATACAACATGAGCAAATTACTATCAAAGCATATGATAACTTGGAGCGTACCTCTGAAGGTACTATGACTTTGCCTATCCAGCTAGGCCCAGCAACGCAAGATACTCTCTGCCACGTTGTTGATCTTGACCTACCATTCAATATCCTCCTCGGTCGTCCATGGATCCATTCCATTAAGGCCGTACCATCTACTTACCATCAGTGCATCAAGTTTCCACATCAAGGCACTGAGGTTAGCATCCACGCTGATCCAAACCCCTTCGCATACTGCCTTGCGATGGAAACATCTTTTCCTCATTCTACTCATTGTCCTGGAACCGATATTGGTACTTCTATTGCTAGCTCATCCCGATCCCATCGCGATCCAGAGACCATCCTCTCTTCCACCTTATCATCCATCAAGATCAACAACCAGGGTTGTGGCGAATACAGCCTCAGTGATGCATTTGCTGTAGGGGCTCTTCCACGTGATCCACATACTCAAGGGCGCCCAAGTTGTCAAAACAAGCCTGTTGAGGAACATTATAAACTCAAGCAAATCGGAAACATGACTTTTGAGTCTCATGGCAACATCAACAGCAAAGAAATGGATCCAGATATTAACAAATGGTTATACAAAGATCCCCCATCACGTGACACACAACTTCTTGAGTACTTCCAAGAGAAATACCCAATCCCCTACAAAAATGTCACAGAACACTATAATTATCAAGGTGGTGGTCTAGGACCACAAGAGGACGGAAATTTGTTTCCTATCATACCATCCCAAAATCTAGAACAGCAAGGACTTGGCTTTAATACCTCTCGCCTGCTTGAACAAGAGCCCAAAACCATAACTGCAGACACTAACATGACCAACATGAACTTTTCGAATAGCCGGGATGACCTCGTGGAAATCGAAGACATCCCCGAAGAGAAAGACATCCGACCCTACGATGATATCTTTGCCGACGACACCCTCCTGGGGACTTCTGTCCTCCAACAACTATCCATCAACCTCATAGATCTTCCCCTCACAAACCCCGACCTCATAGATTGGGACCAACCAAGCATCGCACACATCGACGAGTTCCAAAGCGCACAAGCACTCCTAGAATTCATGGGGGCATCAGGTCCAGCAAGCTATCAGGATCCAACATCAACCTCTGTCTATCAGCTTCACCCAGAAGGATATTTTGGGGAAGAGGCAAGCTTTAGTCGCAAAAGTGAAATAGCAAGAGAACATCATGAGTCTTTATGTGAAAACCCCCTTGGGGCACATTCTGATTCCAAAATAGTAAAAATAAAGGGCGTATCTTCTAGTGAAAACCTAGCAATTCAGGCACTAGAAGATGAAGCCTTGCCTCTTCCCCCTATCCACGATTATAGACCAGAGCAGTCGCCGATCATCATAGAGGAGACCAAGCCAATCAACTTGGGAACAGAAGAATGTCCAAAGATCACCTATATTGCAGTCAACCTAACAGAAGGAGAAGAAATCGCTCTCAGTGCCTTGCTCAAGGAATCAGTTATCAACTTTGCATGGTCATACGCCCACATGCCTGGGCTTGATCCTAATCTTGTCGTTCATCATCTAGCAGTGGATCCTAATATCAAGCCAGTGAAGCAAAACCTAAGGAAAATGCATCCAAAGGTAGCATTGCTCGTTAAAGCAGAGCTTGAGAAGCTCCTCCAAGCTAAGATCATCAGAGCAATAGACTATTCAGAGTGGATCTCTAACATGGTGCCCGTCACAAAGCCTTCTGGTGACATCAGAATATGCACAGATTTCAGGGACTTAAACAAGGCATGTCCTAAAGATGACTTCCCATTGCCAAACATAGACATGCTTGTAGACCTCACAGCGGGTCACGAAATGCTATCACTCATGGATGGCTTTTCAGGCTACAATCAGATTCATATAGCAGAAGCAGATCAACATAAAACAGCATTCACAACCCCATGGGGTACCTTTTGCTACAACATGATGCCATTTGGGCTAAAGAATGCAGGGGCCACATATCAGAGAGCAATGACAGCGATCTTCCATGACATGATCCACAAGATCCTTGAAGACTATGTGGATGATATCCTTGCAAAATCCAAAACAAGAGATGAGCACCTCGACATCCTAGAACGTGTGTTTGATCGTCTGAATCATTATGGCTTAAAGCTTAATCCTAAGAAATGTGTCTTTGGTGTTACATCTGGCAAGCTTCTAGGCTTCATCGTCTCTAGACGAGGCATAGAGATTGATCCTAAAAAGGTAAAAGCAATAATGGAGATGCCTCCACCAAGAAATCTCAAACAACTCAGAAGCCTACAGGGCAAGCTTCAATCAGTTCGGCGGTTCATCTCACAACTAGCAGACAAGTGTCAACCATTCTCACATCTCTTATGCAAAGACACCAACTTCAAGTGGGATCCCATATGTCAAAGAAGCTTTGATAAGCTCAAGGAGTATCTAGCTAACGCTCCAATCCTAGTACCACCGGTTTCAGGATGCCCACTCATCCTTTACATCTCAACAACAGCTACAGCACTAGGGGCACTCCTAGCACAGCATGATGATGAAAATAGAGAACGAGCTATCTACTACATCAGTCGCACTCTTGTGGGCTATGAGCTTAACTATTCACCCATGGAGAAAGCATGCCTAGCAGTGGTCTTTGCCACTCAAAAACTTAGACATTACATGCTTAGCCACGCAATCAAGCTCATATCAAAGGTGGACCCTCTTAAGTATCTGTTATCAAGGACAACCCTCACAGGCCGTATGGCAAAATGGGTCATGTTACTCAGTGAATTTGACATTCAGTATGTAGATCGCAAAGCAATCAAAGGGCAAGTCATTGCCGATCAACTAGCAGAAGCACCACTGGTGGATGCCTATCCACTAATCATGGAATTCCCTGATGAACATTTATGCATGATTGAAGAGCAGCCCATGTGGAAACTATACTTTGATGGTTCCAACACATCCCATAGCTCTGGGGCAGGAATCCTATTCGTCACACCTCAAGGTGACTATATTCCAAAATCATTCAAGTTGGGATTCCCATGTACCAATAATATTGCAGAATATGAGGCACTCATCTTAGGTCTCAAAACAGCTATCCAATGGAACATCACAGAACTACAAGTCTTTGGAGATTCACAGCTGATTATCAAACAAGTCCTAGATGAATATCAGACAAAGGACGACAAATTGCTACCCTACAAGCAACTGGTGGATAAACTGAAAGAGCATTTCCTACATCTACAATTCAATCAGATCCCAAGGCTTCAGAACAAAGCAGCAGATGCAATGGCAACCATCGGATCCTTATTGGAAATACCACGAGACGCATCACAGTATGAATTTCTAGTCGAGCAGCTACATTCACCAGCTTATGAGAACGTCGATGCAGACATGGTGTGTGTCTTGGTTGGTCCTCAATCCCCATGGTACCACGAAATCCATGCATATCTAAAAAATGGTATCATATCTCCCCATCTCACCAATAACCAACGCCAAAACCTTATTCGCAGAGCTTCCCGCTACACTCTCGTAGCCAACACCCTATATCGTCGTGGGTATCATAATGTCCTATCTAGATGTTTAGACTCAAACGAGGCCGTCCTGGCCTTACAAGAAGTTCACGCTGGAATTTGCGGTGCCCACACGAGTGGCATGGTTCTAGCAAAGCAGCTGCTTAGAGTTGGATATTATTGGCCAACAATGGAACATGATGCGTGTGAATTTGTCAAGAAATGTCTCCCATGTCAACAGCATGCCAATTTGATACATGCACCAGCACAGGATCTACAGCCTATTGCACCACCGTGGCCTTTTTCATGTTGGGGCCTCGACCTCGTTGGCTTGATCATCCCCCTCTCTTCGGATGGACACAAGTATATCATAACAGCCACAGAGTACTTTACCAAATGGGTTGAAGCGATTCCGCTCACCCTTACTACTGGCATCCAAATATCCAAGTTCATCCTCTATCATATCATTTGCCGCTTCGGCATACCATCTACCATTTTCACAGACCATGGCACACCTTTTGAAAACCAGCATGTGGATGATCTATGTGCCAAACTCCACATCCATCACCGTTTCTCCAGTCCATATTTCCCTCAAGGAAATGGCCAAGCTGAGGCAACTAACAAAACTATCTTGAAAATCCTCAAGAAGGTTGTCAATGATTCTGGTCGTGACTGGCACCTCCAAATCAATCCTGCCCTTTGGGCCTACCGCACTTCTTATCGCACTCCCACAGGCACCGCCCCATACTCCCTTGTATATGGTGTTGAAGCCGTTCTACCGATCGAGGTTGAGCTCCCATCCTTGCGCGTCTCCATGAAGAACTATACAACTGATGAAGACTATCGTGTGGCCCGGCTCACACAGCTAGATCTGCTAGATGAAAAGAGACAGCAAGCCTACGATCACTTGGTTGCATACCAAAATCGACTCAAAAGGAGTTATAACAAAAAGGTCCATCCTAGACAATTCCAAGTCGGTGACATGGTCCTTAAAGAAAATCAGAAGGTCCTAGCAAATAGAGAAAAGAAAGGCAAGTTTGAGCCTACTTGGTTGGGCCCCTATGTTGTCACCGCATCCTTCGGCTCGGGAGCCTATCAGCTATCAACACCAGAAGGCGAGCCCTTGAATGATCCTATCAACATCATCCATCTGAAGAGGTTCTATGCCTGAACCTGATCCTGCATATATCAGAAAATCCAAAAACATTCAAAAAAGCAAAAAAAGCAAAAAAAAAAGCAAAAAAGAGAAAAGAAGAAAAGAGAAAGAGAAAATAATCGTCCAAACGGTGAAAACTTGGCAATTCAAGCGCCTTGGACAAGTATGTTGGTGAAAACCTGGTAAACAGGCGCCAACATAGTAAACTGAGCTATTTATCTATTCAGTTGTCCTTTCAGCTACCGTCCTCATCCTCCATCCATAATAGATCTCCCAGCAGTTCCATCTCCCCTATCTTTCAAGCATTCAGCTTCCATCTTCCTCCAACCCATCTGCAATCCATATTATGTTCCAAAGCTTTGTACCATATCTTGTACCATATCCTTATCCCTTTCCTATACAGCGCAATCCTTTCTGTAAATATCTTTCTTGTCTCCGTCCTAGTGAGAGTCCCGCCGAGTGTGATTTTCCTATCCCCAATCCTGAGCTTCTGTACATATCCCTTGTGTATATCGTTCCTCCTTGTTGTACATAACCTTTGTCCGTCCTGCAGCAGCATTTTATCAAATATCTTGTCCCATCCCCAGCCTCAGAAAACTTTTAGTCCCACTCGGGCCTTGTGCTTCAGCAACATCAATTGTCGACTTATCCTTGCTTATCCTGATTATTCCTTGAACTTCAGCTTTTGCCAGCGAACAGCTACACTTATTCTCTCACCAACCCATGGGTCCTTGAGGATTTATCGTTCCTCCTGTCCGACCTAATCTTCCATCCTGGTCCTTGAGGATATATCGTTCCTCCTGTCCGACCAATCTTCCCACCATCAATCAAACCTAGTCTCTCTCCTTGGCAAAGGATGTCTTTTTGGAGTTATCATTTTGATCTTGGATTTTTGTCCTTTGGGTCTTGTTAATCTTTTTGGCCTCTCATTATCCCATCAGGGTCACCACGATTCATTATATCACGGTGTGCTGCGTGTGCGGATAATCTGGGGCAAGGTCTTTTGATCTTTCGCTTCTGCCTGTGAGTCAGTTGTGTGTTTGTGGTTCCTTCAGCATCGGTTCCGCCATGTCGCCTCTGCGCTTCATGTGTGATGTTGGGGCAACCCTGTGTGTTTGTTTAGCGTCAGTCCTCGTCAGTCCTCTGCAACGCTGGTGACAAGGCCTCGTGATCCCAGTATCCTTGGCAGGTCTCTAGCATTGCTATATTAAATCTAGGTTGTGCACTCCCGTTTGCACTTGGAGCTATCTGGTCCCTTGCATTTATCATATAGATTAATCTTGCATCCTCATGTCGCTGCATCCTACATCTTGCATTTCCATCTCATCTTGCATATCATCCATATTTGTTCTTAGAAGTGAGGTTATTTATCTCCCCTTTCTTCCTAGGCCTTTCCTTCCTCGTCCCGCCGGGCACACTCTGTCCTAGGGCGTAATCCCTCTTTCTCCTTGTCCCACTGGGTGCATCTTCCATGATTTTGTCTCACCGGGGCATGTTCCTCTTTCTTCTAGTCCACCCGGGCGTCATACCTTCTTCTTCTGATTCTAGCCTCGGCATCTTGTTTTCTTGTCTTTGAAGCCATGCCACTTGCGGCATCGCATCAAAGAGGGGCAAAATGTAAACACTGAAAAATCCTTCAGAAAATAAATTATTTTTGTTTTCTGAAAATCCTTGATGACATCATCATTTATTAATTAATTAATTATTTAATTAATTAATTTATTTTTATGGCATTAAATCCCTCTCTCTTAATTAAAAATCTTTAATTAAGGAATCTAGCCTAAAAATGTCATTTGGACATTATCCCTAATTTATTAATTATTTAATTAATAAATTGCCCAAAAACCTTCAAAAATAAATTAATTTATTTTTAATTTATTTTTTATCCCAAACTTGGCCAATTTCCTCTAGACCACTAACCTCTTCCAAAATCTTCTAATCCCTTCTTGATTTCGATTAAAAGGCTAATCCCATCTTTTCTAACCCTAATCCCAAGGTTAAATATTTAATTAAGGTTAAATATTTAATTTCCATATTTATTGAAAATACTTTAATAAATATTCCTAAGACTTAGGCTTTTGGAATGAATAACCTTTTATTCCATGAAACTAAGGAGAAATCTAGACTCTTCTAGAATCTTCTCAAATCCACCCTCTTCACCCATCCTAATCCTTTTCTTTGTCCTAATCTAATCCTAATCCTACCCTTAAACCTTTGTGCAATCCTAACCAAGCTTAAGACTTTCCTAAACCAAAGCAAAGTCTTTCCCTCCAAATATCTCAACCACAAAGCATTTATTGCTTCCCCAAAGTCTTCAAAGCCTCTTAAAGCCCATTCATTGCTCTTACAAGCATTTATTTGGAGAGTTATGAGCTTGGAGCCCCCTTTGTTGACTCCTCTTTGCCCTTCCCTTCATCCACTCACCTTGTGACATGTGTCACCTCCTGATTGGCTGAGAACTAGCACAATCCATGTGCTTCCCTTTGAGTGAATCTTGGCCTCTCTTAAGGATTTCAATCCTGGCCATTCATTCCTCCTACCCCAAGCCTTAGAAATCCTATAAATACCCTCACTTCCTAAGGCAAATCATCCTTCAACTCTCAAACTCAATAGCAAAGTTATAATGCCATTTTCATTCTAGCATAAGCATAAGTTCATCTTTTTTAGATCATTTTCAAGCTTAAATAACATCTAAATTAGCTTTAATGGGATTAACATAGATTCATTTTCTTGTTTTAATCTTAGTTCAATCATTTAGCTTTGCATATTTGTGTGTTCTTGAGGCCTTTGAGGCAAAATAGGTTCCTCATACCTATTTTGTGTCATTTTGGGTCTTCTTGATCCTCAAATCATCCTATTTTGCATGCTCCAAGTGCTTGAGTTTGCACACCCACATCCCTCTATATCTAAGCATATCAAACGGTGCATGGGCGCATCCGTTTTAAGCTTAAACTGAGGTGGCTTTGATTTTAGTTTGCTTACCTTTTGAATTTGATTTGATTATATGCTATGACATTTGTTTGTCTTTGGCCTTCAAAACAGGTTTAGGTGCACTCACAAATCCTAGTCTACACATCCATCTATGGCAATGGAAATTTGTACATGCTTGTGATCTTGTCGATAGCCCTAGAATCTGTACACATCCTCCATTCTTCATTTTTCTTTAGTGATGATATTGTTGGTACATCACATGGACTCGAGCTCTCTCGAATCAACCCCTCCTGCAACAACTCATGTACTTATCTGTTAAACTCTTCACTTTCTGCTGGTGTCATTCTATGTGTTGTCATATTTGGAAACTTGGCTCCTAGAATCAAGTCTATCCGGTGACTGATCTTCCTTACAGGTGGTAATACATCAGGTACCTTATCGGATATAATATCATGAGACTCATTCAACAAATCTACAACTTTTGCATGTACATCTTCTACTTCCTCCTTACCAGCTTTTGGAATTAAAGAAAAATATATGTCCTCATGCTTCATACCCTCTAGGAATTTTCTTCCATCAAAAAAACTTATTCTTTCATTTTTACATACCTTTTCATCTATGGCCTTGAATGGATTTAGCTTATGTCACACTCCATCCTTTGTCAGGGAATAGATATTTGCATGACCATCATGCACATCATGTCTGTGAAACTGCTACAGCCTACCTAGAAACATATGGCATGGATCCATGGGTATAATATCGCATAGTACCTCATCATGGTATCTCCCAATCTTGAGCTTTACTAGGAACTATTCATTGACGATGATCTTTTGGTCATCCTACACCCAGGCAATCCCATATGGATGTGGGTTTTTCTATCTCTTGAGCTTTAACTTTGTGACCATCTCTTCTGACACCAAATTTTCATTGCTTCCACTATTGATAATTACACCACAATATTTATCCTCACACTTGCATCTAGTGTGAAATAAGCTCCTCCTTTGCTCATGTTCATTCTCACCAATTAGCAGTTTTCTTCTATCAATTAGAGTTTCTCCTCTTTTAGCATCTTCAAAATGTGATGATTTGGCATCTTCATCCACATGTGCAACTCTAGTGTGGCCTTCAGTTCTCCTATCTGTCCTTCCTTGGCATTGTGGACATTCATATGCCCTATGACCTTCTCCACCATGAAAAAATGTTTCACGAAGCCTCCTCTTCCAGATCCTTGTCCTCTTCCCCTTCCTCTCTGATCTCTATTATTTTGATCATGGAAATGATTGAAATTATTTCCTCTCTAATTTTGACTGCTACTCACCTCATCCTTCATTTTCAGATCTTCATTTCGGCCTCCATAAGACCATTTGTTAGATCTTCCACCACGACCTCTTCCACTTTTCCTACTCTCAAACTTCTTGTTCAGCTTTTCCTCTACCTTTAAGGAAAATTGGTATGCCTCTTCAATACTGTTCATTCAGACCAAATTTAACTCCTCTTGAATGCTTTACCTCAACCCATTAAGGTAACAGGTAACTTTCTCTTTATCATCTTCTGCATGGCTTGTTCTGATAAGGATTCGATAGAACTCCTCCATATACTCCTAAACAGATCTCCCTACTTGCTTCAAACCTTTCATTTTCTTTAGTAGATCTAGCTCATAGTCAATAGAAATGAATTTTCACTTCAATTTATCTACCATCCAATCCCATCTTGTGATTTTCTTATTTCCTCTTCTATTTCGTTCCAATTGAATTTCTTGCCACCAGATCTTCACATGACCCTTCAGTCTACCCTTTGCAAACTTGACCCTATCAAGATCCTCAATATCTTCATACTTAAAATATTCTTCTAATTCATTGATCCAATTGATCAACTCTTATGAGTTAAGATTTCTTGAAAATGTGAGAACCACAATCTTAGGTCTTTTCCCAATCTTGGAGATGGCTCGGAAAAGCCTTTCTTCCTCTTGGTTTATAATTTTGTCTTCTCCTTCCTGATCAAAATTTCCTTCTTCTTCAGCTTCATCCTCACTTTCCTCTCTTACAAAAAGATTTGTGCCTCTGTGAATCTCTTCCTATAATGCTTGCTCTTGTCTATTGAGGGATTTAACCTCAGGTGACACACCTCCGACTCTCCTACCACGTTCCATTCATGGAGGCATTTTTTTGCTTATTGTTGAAACACTAAACCATGGTCCTAGTGCAAACTACCTCACATTCAGCAATCTTTCTACATACTCGGGAACTCATGCTCTTATACCACTTGATAAAGGGTGCTCCCCTTAATACCACAAACATATAACAGAAACAGAGAAACCGCAACAATTTGCAAGAACAGAAAATGGGCTTCTTATTATTTCCACAAGTGTGAAATTAGAATTTTTAGAATTACAATATGCAAAGCCACATGACCATTTCCCTTACAATATTCTATAGGAAAAAGCATTGAATCATTACTTTAAACTACTACCCAGACTACCCTAGAAATCACTACAAGCCTTCCTTATATAGGCAATTTTCTACTGCCCGAGAAGGTTCCAAAATTTATGCCCTTAAGGCCGACTACCCCTAGAATTATTTTATTTTTCATAATTATTACATAGGGTCAGCTCAAAATAATTACAAATTACGTTTTGAGGTAGCCCAACTTTCAGAGGCCATAACTTTTTAACTGTAGTTTCATTTGGCTGTTATAGCCACTTTTCAGAAATTGCAGGACCTGATCTACAATGCCTGACTCGCTCAACCTCCAGTCAATCAAGGTTCGATCACGATACGAAGGCTCTAAGGCCTTCAAAATTGGGCTCAAAGATTTTGAACCCAAAAACCTCAAAAAATTCACTAATACAAATGATATAGCAATGAAACTCAACTGGTAGATCGATATGACTAAGATGAACCTCCACCTATGAAATCATAATATTTTGAGCTCGTATGACTGACTTACTAAAAATAGTAAGTCTACATAAATAGAAGCTCTACACAAGATAGCCCTTATTGAAAAGAAACCAGAAATATTTTTGGGTGATGCAAGATTGTCCTTACACCCAGGATGATCCTGCATCAATTTGTGAGCCAAAAGGGCATTACTAACCATTCATAAAGACCTTTTCTAATTTTAAAAGTTGACTTCCATTCATCCCCCTCTTTCATCCTAATTTGACGGTACCCACTCTTAAGATCAATTTTAGTGAAGTACGTAGACCCTCTAAGACAATCATAAGATCTTCTATTCATGGGATAGGAAACCTATACCTAATAGTTATCCTATTTATAGCCCTAGAATCAGTGCATAACCTCCATTTACCTCCTTTCTTGGGTGCTAAGACCATTGGTACAACACATGGACTTATGCTCTTCCTAATTAGTCCTTGATCAAGTAGCTCTTGAATCTGCCTTGCAATTTCCTTGTTTTGGTCTAGTGTCATCTTATATGTTGCTTTGTTAGGCATGAATTCCCCTGGTATGAAGTCTATTTGGTCACTAATTTCTCTTTGAGGAGGTAGAGTGGCTACTGTTACCATCACTGATAATATCTTTGAACTGCTCCAATAGCTACCTCATTTCCTTTGGTATAATTTTTTGTTGAGGTTTGACCTCCTCCTTAGGCTTAACAACTATAGCTACTCCAACACCTTCCTCCTCATTGAGTTCATGCAAGAACTCCTTACCACTCATAAGGATTACATTAGTGTCCCCTAAAGTTGTTGCTCCTTCTTCAACAAGTGACTATATCTTGTAGGTGATCCCATTCTTTTTGAAGGTATACATATTCTTTTTCCTATGGTGGACTACATCCCGGTCATATTTCCATGGTCTGACCAATAACAAGTGACAAGAATCCATTAGCAAGATATCAAATAATATTTTGTCTTAATATTCACAAATAAAAAAGCCAACCCACACTTGTTCATTCACTAATACATTTTGCCCTTTGTTTAGCCAGGTGCCCTTGTTGGGGTGTGTATGAGATATCCTAGTGCACTTTAACTTTTGGACTGCCGCCTCTGATATTATGATGTCTATTGAACTTGAGTCAATAATGACCTTTCATACCTTTCCAAGGATCTTGCACTTGATCCTAAATAAGGCCCTTCTCTATCTGGGTTCTTCCTTGACTGGTTCTTTGAGCAAGACCCTCCTATACATGAGGTTCTCCCCATTCTCTGAATCAAGACTCACCTCTGGAGATGTTACACAACTAACTTCTTCTTGTGCAAAGTCTATTTTCTTCTCCCCTTGTGAACTTGAGAATTTTTCAGGGAATTTATATGCAGGGTGACCTAATTGACCACAATTGTGGCATTTCATATTGGAAAAGTGTGAACCTCTGCTGAAGTTACTTGATCTGCCTCTACCACCTCCATGAAATCCTCTTCCTCTACTATAGTTACCTCTACCACTTGGCTCACTACTATGTTCAATCAACTTGGAGTCTCCTTGGCTTCTTGGTTCAATACTTCTACCACCATATCCACCCATGTGTCCTCTAGAGTCTCTTCCTCTTCCTCTACCCCTAGGGTTAGAGTCTTGCTTCTTTTTATTTTTATCTTCCACCTTAAGTGCCAACTGAAAGAACTTATGAACATTAGTAGGGGTCCACAAGCTGATCTCTTCTTGAATACTCCACCTCAATCCACCTAAGTATCCTGCCACTGTAATGCTTTCCCCTTCTTGCGCCTTAAAATCTCAGACATAATTTTTGGAATTCTTCAGTATAGGATGAAAAATCCATGTCTTTCTATCTTAAACTTTGTCTCTTCTTTTGCAATTGGATCTCATAATCCTTTGGCAGGTAGTTCTCTCTAATTTTAGTTACCATAGCTTTCCAATTGGTTGTTGGCCTCTTTCCTTCTCTTTCCCTCTCTTCTTGTAGGAATTTCCAATTGGTTGTTGGCCTCTTTCCTTCTTAGAGGAATTCTTCCACAATCTCATCTCTCTCTCCAAAACCTCACTACCAAGTCACAAGTCATCACTATTTCCTTGTACTCTCCATGGAGTCATCTTCCTAAGCCCATTACCTAATACCATCAAATTGAAAGTCTTTGCAATTTAGATGGAAGGCATTATAAAGGTTCTCCTTGAATAATTTTCAGGTTCTCTAGACTCCAACCCCTTTGATCAGGAGTCGATCTCACCAAACTTAGGAAAAAAGGGCTACCAGCCCCAATTAGGCCTAATTAGGTCTTCTAACTCACCTACCGGGCTATAACCATGCAACCCTCCAAATAAGTGCCTAACAATATTTGATATTATGACACACTTTTTGAAGACCTTGAAGATTTTTAGGATTTCTTGGCCTCATAGAATCCATACAACACCTTTCTATTTTTTGGCCTAATTTTAATGGCTAATTACTTTTCTCTAATCACTACGTTGTACTGGATCTTCCTCACTCCACAAGTTTTATCAAGACTTCTCATTCATAATAGGGATTCTTTAACCTTTTTTCTTCACTTCCTTATCATTGGATTGAGTCTACCAATCCTCGAAGCCTTCCATCCACTATTTGCAATAGTCAAGCTCACTATGACTCGCCTAGGGCTTGATGATAAAATTAGCTTCCCTGCACACCTAGATATAAGACTCTCTATTTACACTATATACACATTGCTCTAGTATTTCCCACATGGTTGTATAGTACTCACTAATGGATTTCATGCTAGAGCAATTTTTGGTCTCTCAACCCTATTCAGACAAGTGGACTGGTCACAGAGGAAAGACTTATTGAAAAAAAGAACTAGCCTAATCCTAAATACACACACACAAAAAAAACTAGATACACAAAACTAATTTAACATGCAAAGATTAGGTACAAATCAATCCATAGCACAAAGGGTAATCAAGCTCTTCACACTATTTTGGATTTGCAGAGAACACCGGTGAATTAACTTCAAAAAAAAAAGATTACAAAACTTGCCAACCTTCTTCTTTGGTCATAAAATGACTTAAATAGGTTAGGAAGACCGAGAAAAATTGTCCAAATGGATCCCTAACTGACTCTATCCTTCTTGATGCATTTTGTCAATTCTTGTCATGACAACTTTTTAAAAGTTGTAAAGTTGTCGTTGATAACTTTGAAAACTTTTTTTGTCAGCTTCCTTGTGACCCAGTCAAGTATGGTGGATCTAATTAAGGATAGTCCATCCTTGTAGCCAACTACCAACATAGTGGAATAACACAACAAGATATGCTCAAATCATATTTTCATTAACATGCCCAGCTATAAGGCCTTCCAAGTTAGGGCCAATTACAATCAGAAGCAGTTCTGCAAGATCAACAAGATCCAATCCAATACTAGCTAGTCCAGTTCTGAAACAAATCAGCAACTGATGGAAACCCTAAGGCAGATCTGAACTTGAGCTCCCAAGCCACCAAGCAATATCCTTATCTCCAAGAAAATAACCACTACCTCTGTTATTAAAAACTATCAGAAATTAATCTGATCTTCAAGAACTCGCAGGATCCAGATTTCACTTCTATCTTCTCCCAATCTACTCATGTCCTAAATAGCTATCCAAACACTCCTTAAATACTAATCTTCAACCACAAGTCGGCTGGATGACATAGTTAACTCCTAAGCCAAGTTGGCTCTTATTACAAGCAAATATTAAATGCAATACAAGTTAGCTCTCAAATAGCCTTACAATTATTTAATTCTCCATGTCAGCCTCTAGATCTGCATAGGAGAATGTAACGATGGTTACCAACAATAAATGCACCAAGTCGGCCAACCAAATCACCAAGAACTCCAATTGGTAAACAAGGACTACTGAGCACCAAAGAAACAACCAAGCACCAGTGAAATAACTAACCAAGACAAGAAACACTGAGAAATATAGGCATCACTAAGCACTAGTTCCATCGAGCACCAGAGGTTCCATTGAGTTCCTTCAGAGACCGAGCTTCCTTCAATAATCAAGACCATCGGTTAAAGCTGCAACCAAGTACCATAGAACCAAAACAACACACCTCCACGTAGATTCACCGAGTATCCTAGAATTCCCCTACATCAAACACCCTAGGTTTGAAAAGATGTTCATATGATGGAAGAACATCTTCCAGGATTCATCACATAAACCCTGTACTGGTTCTTCACATATAAGTCCTCCAACTTTTCAGCTTGCATACTCTTCCACTTTAATTTCCTCTGTCTTTTCAAGTCTTTTCTTGATAACACATAGGCTTGTTCTCCATGTTGATCATCCATACCCTTGGGATCTACCAATCCAACTCGGCTACCAATACTTAGACTCCTCCTACCAAGTGTTGTATCTAAAAAAGGCATTAGGGAAAACTTCATGTCATCCTTCTCAACAGTAAACACATTCTTCACATAATCATACATAGCTCTGCAATCATATTGCCAAGGTCTACCAAGCAATATATGACAACTATTCATCTCCACAATATCATATAACACAAGATCCTTATACTGGCCAATCTGAACATCAACAAAGCACTATTTTCTTACTTCTAGATCATGATCATCTTGTAACCAGCCAATCCTATAAGGATAAGGATGCTTCATTCTATTCAAACCAAGTTTTTGAACCATGTCCTCTGCTACAAGGTTATCAGTACTACCACTGTCAACAATTACATCACAAATTTTACCTCCAGACTTGCACCGAGTCCTGAACAAGTTACTTCACTGACAAGGTTCCTCCTTTGTACCAAGCAATGTTCGTCGAACCAGAAAGTTCTTAGATTTAGGTTCATTCTGAATGTTCTCATTTACCACAGCAATTTGTCAGTCACCAAGCTTCTTCTATGTGCACTCAAAAGAATGGTGTCCTTCTTCACCATAGTTATAACAAGTTCCCTTAAAGATAACTCTACATATCTTCTTCTTTGATTCTACACATTTTCGTTCATCTTCTGCAATCATTTTATCCTTCACCAAGTGATCAATCTTTTCCTTCCCTCAGGGATTACTATGTTGTCTCCTTTGCAACTTATCTTCTACCTTCAGAGCATATTGATAAGCATCTTCAATAGAATCAATCTTCAACATACCAAGCTCATCCTAAATATTAAATCTCCAACCATTCACATACCGAGCAACCTTTTCCTTAACAAGTTCTCTGTGTCTAGACCAAATAGTAAGTTTGTAGAACTCCTCGGTATAATCTTACATAGTCAAGTCTTTTTGCTTTAGATTCTGAAACTTCTTAAACAAGTCAAGCTCATAGTCGGTGGGTATGAACTTAGCTTTCAATTTAGGGACCATCAACCTCCACCGATTGATCTTCATTTCACCTTCATCTTCTCTATCTCTTTGTAATTCTTTCCACCAAAGAGTATCATGTCCTTTTAACTTAGTATGTGCCAATCTTACTTGAAGAGGATCTTTAATTTCTTCAAGCTCAAAGAAATCTTCTAATTCACCAATCCAATCAATCAAGTCCTCGGGTTTCAAAGTACCAGAGAAAGTAGAAACTTCCATTCAGTAACTATTACTTAACTAAGGTCCAGATATATGCAACCAAGTAGTTTTGTCTTCACCAGATCTGTATCTCTAGTCATCACCACTAGATCCAACAGCTTCAAAGTCCTCAGCAACTTCCTCATTACCATCCTCAGTACCAACATTTTGAGGTACACCAGTCATAGCCCTCATGATCTCAATGATCATGTCATTCTTCATGAATTCCATCTTAGATCTGAAATCATATTTCACTTTCTCTGTAATCTTTGATTCCATAGAATCATAGATATCTACAATTGCTCTAGGGTCCAATCTTCTTAGAGGCATCCTTCACGATTTTGAAAACCCAAGCAATAAATCACCAACAAGGTCCTAGTGCAAATAGCCTCAACTAGTTTACACACTCAAGATTGTCAAGCTCTGATACCACCTAACACAGTCAAGTATGGTGGATCCAATTAAGGACAGTCTAACCTTGCAGCCAACTACCAACATAGTGGAATAACATAATAATATATGCTCAAATTAGATTTTCATTAACATGCCCAGCTATAAGGCGTTCCGGGTTAGGGCCAATTACAATCAAAAATAGTTCTGCAAGATCAACAAGATCCAATCCAATACCAATTAATCTAGTTCTGAAACAAGTTAGCAACTAATGGAAACCCTAAGGCAAATGTGAACTTGAGCTCGTAATCCACCAAGCAATCTCCTTGTCTCCAAGCAAACAACCACTAGCTCTTCTATTACAAACTGTATGCAATAAAAAAATGGACCTATTTACTGCAAATGAAAAGACCAAACAAACACATTAGATGTTAGTAATCTCAAATGCAACAAAATAGGTAACTTTCATTACAACCTCCGATGAGCTAAAACAAGGGCACCCAAAGCCTTGTTTGATTTTCTCTTCAAGATTAATGTGGGTATGCTCTCCCAACACAAATGAAATGCAAAACTAATGCAAAACTAAGAGATGCAAACTAGATGATGGTGAAGGGATTGAGAACAAGTATGAGGAACTTGCCCCAAGCTTCACAAATGATAAAGATTAAGATGATGCAAGATTGATTTTAGATTATGATAATGAAAATAAGATTAAGAAACTATGCTAAATATGAAACAAGATCTAGATTAGAAACAAGATTAGAATGCAATGAACAAAAGAACTAGAATGATTAAGAATGTTAGAAGATGTAAGATCTAAGAGATTAAGAAGAATAAGAACTTATAATAATTAGCCTAAAATGAGGAGTGAGGCCTCCTTTTATAGAAAATGAAAAGAATTGGACGGTGGAGATTAAGAGGCAAAAGAATGAGTGGCTAGGGATAAAGGTTAGGTAGGGTTTGGAAAAGATGAAGAGGTAAAAAGAAATGATTGGATAGGATTAAAAGGCAAAAGAAATGAGTGGATAGGATTAAGAGGCAAAAGGAGAAGTGGCAAAAGTCAAACTTCACTTTTAGAGGAAAAGAGAAATTTAAAAATGATTGGTGGAGAAAAAAATGGAGAGGTGGCCACCTTGGAAAAGGTGATTGTGTACATGTTTAGAGGTAATCCACCATTTAATCAAGATTAGAGGAATATTTAGAAAAAGGTAAGCATAGGAAAAGGGGGAAAGGAATTAAATTAAAATAAATTTAATTTAATCATGCTTTAGAAGAACTTTAGGCTAGTGGAGGAATAAAATAAATAAAATTTATTTTATAAAGGGAAATGAAGGGATAATATATTAAATTGAATTTAATATATTATAGTATTTAAATAAAATTTAAATACAAAGGGAAAATGAATTTATTTAATTAAAGTAAATTTAATTAAATAAATAGAAGAATATAATGATTATAGTCAATTAATAAAATTAACCATAATTTTAAGGGCAAATATTAATAAAAAATTAATATTAGTTCGAAGGATTATTTTAGGTGTCTACACAAACTATCATAAATCAATCTGATCCTCCAGATCTCACAGGATCCAGATCTCACTTCTATCTTCTCCCAATCTTCTCATGTCCTAAACAACTACCCAAACACTCCTTAAATACTAATCTTCAGCCACAAGTTATTTGGATGACATAATTACCTCCTAAGCCAAGTCGTCTCTTATTACAAACAAAATATTAAATGCAATACAAGTTAGCTCTCAAATAGCCTTATAATTATTTAATTCTCCATGTCAGCCTCTAGATCTCCATAGGAGAATGTAACAATGGTTACCAACAATAAATGTACCAAGTCGGCCAACCAAATCACCAAGAACTCTAGTCGGTAAACTAGGACTACCAAGCGCCAGAGAAAAAACCAAGCACCAGTGAAACAACCGACCAAGCCAAGCAACACTAAGCAACACAGGCATCACCAAGCACTAGTTCCACCGAGCACCAGAGGTTCCACTGAGTTCCTTCAGCTACCGAGCTTCCTTCAATAACCAAGACCATCGGTTAAAGCTGTAACCAAGTACCACAGAAGCAAAACAACAAACCTCCATGCAAATTCACCGAATATCCTAGAATGCCCCTGCATCACCTTAGGTCACTCAAATGAGTTCTAAATGACCTAAATGGTATAACTAACCCTATTAAGACCTTTTCCTCCTTCATTCCCACATTTTGGGAAGTCAAACTATCCTTTGACCACTTAGCACACTAAAGGTAGCAATTTCACAAAGAAACCAAGACTAGTCAAGTCTTGAGAAGGCCTAGACAAACACCTACCCAATCTTCCTAATGACTTGTTAGGCTTCACACACACATTTGGGACTCTTCATAGTCCATATTAATCATTGACTTGGATAAGGTCACTATAAGCCAAAATATTTGGACTAGGATAGCCTAAGGACCCTAGGTGCTCTTGCACCAAAAGGTTATAGAACAATCTTTCCAATGATATATCATTTTCCCAAAATAGAGTTTGGATGCGCAAAATAGAGCTCCTGGAGTGAAAAAATGAACCTCTAGCTTTGACAGTAAAAAATATCATCAAAGAATAAAATTTAAAAAATAAAAGTTAAAACCTCCAAATTCGGATAAAGCTCATAAGGAGCTTTGCACTGATATCTCGTTTGCCCAATTTCAACACCATATGCTCAAGTTATGAGCAAAAAACCACAGGTATATTGATGGGCCCAAAAAATGGTGTCTACGAGTGCTGACATGTGCTGATGTTTTCATCTGGTGGGCTGAAATTTGACGGTCATATGACTGTCATCACAAAAACACAATAGGACCTAGTGGCCAAAATTTTTGGGCCCCTAGGCACACGGGTGAAAAAAGGGGCTAGCTCCTAGGCCCTAGTAGCTAGGGGTTTGTCCCCATATGTCCTATGGCTGAGAAAATTTGGGCCAAAGTCCTAGCCTAGCCACCGATTAACCCTAGGTAATTAGTCGAGACCACCGACGGTCACCTCAACAGTCACACTAGCGATTATGTCACTGCAGCCACTGGCGGGGCTACTAGTGGTTCCCTCTAGCACAAAATTTATTTATTTATTTTGGATTGCATGCCATAGTCATACGGTCTAGCATGCAAAAAAAATTTGCCTCTTCTGCAACTTCATCCAAATTGGATGAGCCTTATATCAAGATAGGGGTTCTTGGACGTTCTAAGATCAACGGTGAGGTCCGTTTGAGCCAAAAATGCTCCAAAAATAGTCACTACCTTGGGATCCATGTCTAGGCCGGGTGCAAATTTTATTTGCCACAGATTCCAACTTTGTCCAAAATAGACAAACTTTATATGGATTTAGGGTTTCTTAGGTGTTCTAAATGCAACCAAGAGGTTTGTTTGAAATGACAATGAGGTTTCCATCTTACCGTTGTCTATTTTAAACATAAATGGTCCATCTGCCTTGTAAGTGCATTGTTTATTTATGGGTAATATTGTGAATGGTAATTGGTGTAAGTTGAAATTTTCTTTTAGCTCTTTTAATTTCTAACTACAAGCTAACAAAATAGTTTTTCTTTTTTGGGGGAGCAAGGGGGGGAGGGGCAAGATAAAAAAAACATAGTGGGTATTGGACCCCCTATCGATTAGTAGTACTCTTCACCTAATATTATTGTAAAATTTTAATTCACACAATTTTTAGCATATGATTCTATTATAGCCATTTTTAAAAATATATACATGAACTTTTTCTACAATATTGCCAAGATAATCGTCTTCCTCCTCAAACTCATGAAAGTATCTCACATCGATAACTTGATCGTTTACACCTTTAGGGACTCTAAAACAATTTTCTTTTCCAGTAGGTGTCTTAATATCAAATAAACATACATTATAATTTTAAATAATATATAATAACATATCATGACTTTTTTCTTCTATGTATTCACACATAGATCTAATCTCATCTAAATGATCTTGATCTTGAAAACTTTATATATGGGTAAGTGGACCAAGATGGTGTGCAAAAAAGAGGGTATAAGTGGCCACTTTTTTTTCTAAAATTAGGTCAACCTAAACATGGAAGAGAAATTCGAGAGTCATGCGCTCAAAAATAGATGTGAAAAGAATAAGAATTATAGTTGTTTGAATCTAGTTTCTAAACTACTAAAGTTTTTTAAAATGGATGAGATTAAGAGGGTCAAATCATATCCATACATAAAATTGTTCTTGATCTTTTTAGAAAAGTATAACATAGTATCTTGCATGCGCATAAAAAAATCCATAGTTAGATATAGTATTTTAAAAAATCCTTTGGTAGAAAGATAGTTAAGAGTGAGAGCTATATAAGTTTTCTATTTTTCTATTTTTTTCATAATTTTTTGATGATTTTTTCAAGTGGGAACATCCTAAAATAATAAAAAGTAAAAATTTCTTCTTTTTTTTAAGTGTAAAAAATCAAGTGCAGAACAATTATGTGTGTGTGTGTGTGTGGATGCGTATGTGCATGTGCATGTGTATATGTATATGTATATGTATATGTAGATCAAAGGATTAAAAAAAATGTTATGCATATGTCTCTAAGAAATATAGAGACATTGGTAAAATAAATCAAACTATAATATGTTAATGTTGTTCAAAAATACAAAAAAATATATGGTTGGAAAGATTAGAAGATGTGTGAAATTAAGGTGGTACTTTTACAAATACCCAATTGATGATGTTTAAACACAATGATGAAAAAGTTGATAAACATGTTTTGAAGAACAAATATGTAAAAAAGGAGGGAAATAGAAGGAAATGAAGCTCCTAAGACTTAACCTTGCTATCCAAGCCTATTAATTAGCCTTGTCCTTGGAATAGTAATTTACCAAGCCTAAGTCTAATCATTTTATTTGTATTTAAAGTAACGTGATAGTGTTAGGGGTGTTTTGTTGCTTTTTTGAGTGGGTGGAAACTTTTTTGCACACCATCTTGGTGCACTTACTCATACACATGATGGTATCAATTAAAATAATTTAAGATTTGTTGAGGTTTGAAAATATCACCCTAACTCAGGCATTAGGGTTCACAGATTTTTCATCCTAACAATGGAAACCTTCTCTAGTTGTGGGTGGACTCTGATTGAGAAGGAGTCTACAGATTCTAGGCCAGTTCCTATTTGATTTGAAATATCACCTGAACTAAACTTTGATTAGGAAAAGGGAAGAAATAAATGCTTTTAAAACTGAATGAAAATGGGTTGATACACCAAAATTGAACTCAGACTTATTTGGAGTGTAACTTAGCTCCACGATGCTCATACGAATGAGATTGGCACTATCATTCACTGATCAACATATAGGTTAACTTAATCTCACTATTAGGGTATAAAGCACAAACAATAAAATCTATTAACAAACATACAAATTCCACACAAGGTTTGAATTTTGATCACTTAGAGGAGGAATATGGTTAATTCACTTCTCATTGTTACAAAATAGATAAACACTTAATGCAGAATGATGAAAAGGATTGAATTCAATACTCCAAAAATATGAGAAAATATGAGATACTTGCATTATTTTCCTCAAAATCTAAAGTGTAGGTTACAAAAACATAAGCTAAGGCACAAAGGAACAAAATAGTTCACTAAGTCCTCCACTCCACAACCTTGAACCCCTAAAACTGATTAAGAAAATCAATCTTATAGCCTCCTAGAGCCCCAAATTCAAAAATCATGCCCCCTTAATTTAGCCCTAAAACAACTCCAATCTAACTCCTAAATCTTGCCAAGAAACCCTAATTCAAGCCTACAAATATTACCACTAAACCATCCTCTAATGTTGGTTTTTAAAGATAAATATCCTTTTACAATATACCAACATATACAATATAATTGGGCCTTACTTCAAAAATACCACCTAGCCTATACAAGATCAAAACTTAGATTTAAAATAAAATCTACATACTAATACTATGTTGAATTCATAGAGGGTTAACATGACCAGCTCTATAGAACCCGCAACCCATGTGAAATATCTCTGACACAATATACAAGTTGGCACTTTGGAAATCGGAGCACTACTATTGTACACTAGCTGGAGTTAAGGCAATAACTGCCTCTACCACCGAACTTCAGATTTTATAAAAATTGTGTTTGTTCTTTGATTTTTTGCACTTCATTTGCTTTTGGGGAAAATTGCAACATCAAACCCTAGATCATGGAAAAATTCTATGAGAACTATGATTGGAACTATGGCATTTTCTTGATTTGGAGATTTGGCATGATTGAGGTAATCATGAAGCTTGAGCCTCATACTCGTGATTGTATCCTGAGCTTAAAGCTCAGGTTGAGCTATGACTGGAACATGAGCTTAGCTGGGAATATTATTGTGATCAAGAGCTCGACTGTGACTGTCATATTTTAGTCACAACTTTAGATTGAGCTTTATGCTCGAACTTGGGTTGAACTTGAGTTGTGATAGTGAGATCATCTTTAAAATAGTGAGCTCAGGCTTTAATACGAGCATGGACATTTTTCCTGGCATAAATCTCAAGCATAAAGCTTGGCTTGTGAACATGAACTGTGATTATTTCATCAGTTTACAATGCTCGAGCTCTAACAGTGAAGCTAGGTTTTGAACTTTTTTTGACTACGAGCTTGAGTTGGGCTCGACTGGGACTCCACTATGACATCGAGCTCACCTTTGAAGGTTGGAACCTGGGTTATTCACTGAGAGCTTATCTTGTACAGTGAGCTCAAACTTGGGCTTCTTGGTTCTCCTTCAAGAAAAACTTGACCTAACACGAAGATAAGTTCATCTTTTCCTCTTTTCATTGCTCCACTTGAATAGTTTGTTGATGTTGAGTTCACTGTCATTTTTTCCTTGCAATGATTTTTGGGGTTTATTGTTTTGCTGAAAAGATGTAAAGAAACTAAGAATTTTTTTTCATTATCTGACACAACATTGCTTGTTAATACCAATTCATGCTTTACAGATCAAGCTTTTGTGACACTCCAGTTTGAAGTTGACTTGGGTTTCTTGCTCTCTTGATTTAGGGTGTCTTCTTGTTGAATGTCGACAGTGACTATTGCTTTCTTTACCACTATTGTCTTGTGTACACTAGTAATTTTCATTGTAACCCATCATTATATTAAAATATGTGTCGATACTCTACTATGGTGGCCTCCACTAATCTTCAGTTCAGGCATTACTATGTCCATTGTTGACTGACAATAGTGACCATGCTAGCTTTAAACTCAAACTTCTCTTGTGTCAAAACCAAGACCACCATGTTTGATTTGCAATGCTACACATTTTGCTTTGACTGTGGCTTTAGCCCTATGCATGAAACTTGAATACAAAAAGATGTTTGAATACTATGTCGTCGTCTGGTTTGAAATATAAGAAAATTAGTAGTTTGTGAGGTTCGAGCACGAGCTCGTGACTCTCACAAACACCAGGCTTGCAATCTGGACCTGATTCTTTGAACAATGAATCTTCTATTGTATACAGCTCTATTGTTTGGACAAAAACCATCAAGTTTTGATATATGTTGTAGACTATGACCCTTTTGAAAATTTTGTTAACTTCAAAATAGTATGTTGTCTATTACATGCTGACTGATTTTTACATAGTTAAAATGACAGAGATCAGTGTATGCGTATGTGCATGTTCATGCTATACCAAACTATGTCCTTAAGTGGCAATGAAAAATCAAAAAATCAGGGTTAGTCAACTTGACGTAAAAGGTTGAACATCTTATGAACCTTATGTGAAAAAGTTGTAAGAGTAGAATCTGTAGGAAATTGAATGTAGTTTCTAAACTACTAGCCCTTGTTTGAAATTTTTTTTGTCTAATTATTTAAAAATTTAGATTTCAATGCTGTACTATGAAAATTTTAGGGAAAAGATAAAACGTACATGTATGTCTGACCACTTTAATCACAATCAAATGATGATATATTTTCCCAAGATTCTAGATATAAGTAGTAGAGTCATGCCCAGATCTGACGCATATTTTTTTGTAATTTTTGGTCAAATAAATAATTAATTATGAATTTTCTGCTACAACTTTTTCAGAATTAAAAAACTCTCGTGTCTAACCACCTTAACTAATTCAAAATTTTACCAAATTCAAAAAAAAAAAAATTCTTATAGTAGCTAAAGCATAGAATGTGACGCATGTTTCGAATTTCAAAAAGGTTAAACGGTTTGAAAGTTATAGTTGTTTTTCAATCAGTATGTCAATTACGACTTTAAAGATAACTCAATTGAAAAATAAGTAATAATTACTTACTGAACTTGAAATTTGACAGCAATTATATTGATGGAAAGCTAATAATGCCTTTAAGAAACCCTTTTTATTTCATCAATTTCGGGTGAAAAAATAGTCGTCAACTACATGGTCGAAGTCTCAGTATAAAGAGCTATCTCCTGAAACACGCCTAAAGGGTTGACCACCCATGTTTGGTAATGCCCAAGCAAATACCAAGCCTAATAGGATATCCGATCCAATTGGATAACCAATAATATCAGATATCTGATATTTTCAGATATCCAATAATATCGGATATTCGAAAAAGCCCGCCTATTTTGAAATTTCAATTGCCCCACTTTTCCCAAATTCAAATTTCATAAAAAATGTATTTTTTTAATAGTAATATTAATTGTCTTATAAATTAAGTTGTATTCTTTTTATGTTAATATTAATTCAAGTTTCATATTAAATTATATTTTTGTTATGTTAATATTAATTTCATTTTAAATATTAATATTAAATAATAATAGCATAGCATAAATATTATAATATAAATTTTTATATTAGTATGTATTATATTATTTGATATACAACATGATTTCAAAAAAATACCTCCAAAGTTGATTTAAGGACAAACGGTTTTAGCCCAAATCCTCTTGAAAGTATCCAGCACAGGATTTTTCTACAGACTCCTTGTAATTTTGGTGCTCTAACTCTATTGAATAAGTAGATGTCAATGGACTTCCCCTCGATTGAATATAATCCATTATTTTTTTAACTCTCAAAAAGAAATTTCACACAAATGTAGAACCACTGTACGCACATCATCTGTTCTAGAAACTAACACTGGCATAAAAATTGATATAAGAACATTTAAACTACATTATCCACAAAAGGTATATGAAATATGTAAATATACATTAAAAAGTGGAGCTGAAGGCTCTAGATCTGAGAGAGAGAGAGAGATAGGGGTCATGAGGACTTCTTAGGATTCCTAACACATCATAAGGCATACTAGGACCCCTAGGAACTCCCCATGACCCCTTTCGACACATTGGAATCCTCATGTGTGTCCTAAGGGGTCCCACGACCCCTTCGGACACACTTGAGCATTCAAATCTGTCAAAAGGGCTCATCGGGACTTCCCAGGACCCCTAGCAAGTCCCCATTATCCCTTTCGACACATTTCAATGCTCAAGTGTGTCTAAAGGGGTTGTATGACCCCTTACGACACACTTGAGGGTTTCAATGTGTCGAAAGTGGTCATGGGGACTTCCTAGGGATCCTAGTAACTCTTATAACAAGTTAGGACCCCTACGAAGTCCTCATGACCCCTTTCAACACATTGGAAACCTTAAGTGTGTCATAAAGGGTCCTACGAACCCTCTAGACACACTTAAGCATTCAAATGTGTCAAAAGCGGTCATGAGGACATCCTAGGAGTCCTAGTATGCCCTATCACATGTTAGGACCCCTAGGAAGTCCTCATGACCCCTTTCGACACATTGGAAAACTCAAGTGTGTCCTAAGGGGTTCTACGACCCCTTCGTACACACTTAAGCATTCAAATGTGTCAAAAGGGGTCATTGGGACTTCCTAGGGGTCCTAGGAAGTCCTCATGACACCTTATCATATGTTAGGACCCCTAGGAAGTCCTCATGACCCCTTTCGACACATTAGAACACTCAAGTGTGTCCTAAGGGGTCCTATGACCCCTTCGGACATACTTGAGCATTCAAATGTGTTAATAAGGGTCATGAAGACTTCCTAGAGGTCCTAGTATGCCTTATCATGTGTTAGGACCCCTAGGAAGTCCCCATGAACCCTTTCGATACATTTGAATGCTAAAGTGTGTCCTAAGGGGTCCTACGACTCCTTAGGACACACTTGAGAATTCAAATGTGTCAAAAGGGGTCATGGAGACTTCCTAGGGGTCCTACTATGCCTTATCAGGTGTTAGGACCCATAGGAAGTCCCCATGACCCCTTTCGATACATTTGAAGGCTCAAGTGTGTACTAAGGGGTCCTCTGACTCCTTAGGACACACTTGAGCATTCAAATGTGTCAAAAGGGGTCATGGGGATTTACTAGGGGTCATAGTACGCCTTATCATGTATTAGGACACCTAGGAAGTCCAAATGATACCTTTCAACACATTTGAACCCTCAAGTGTGTCCTAAGGGGTCCTACGACTCCTTGGGACACACTTGAGCATTCAATTGTGTCAAAAGGGGTCATGGGGACTTCCTAGGGGTCCTAGTATGCCTTATCACATGTTAGGACCCCTACAAAGTCCCCATGACCCCTTTTGATACATTTGAACCCTCAAGTGTGTCCTAAGGGGTCCTAAAACTCCTTAGGACACAATGGAGAATTCAAATATGTCAAAAGGTGTCATGGGGACTTCCCAGGGCTCCTAGTATGCCTTATCAGGCATTAGGACCCCTAGGAAGTCCTCATGACCCCTTTCGACACATTAGAACCCTCAAGTGTATCATAAGGGGTCCTACGACTCCTTAAGACACACTTGAGCATTCAAATGTGTCAAAATGGGTCATGGGGACTTCCTAGGGCTCCTAGTATGCCTTATCATGCGTTAGGACCCCTAGGAAGTCCTCATGACCCCTTTCGACACATTTGAACCCTCAAAAGTGTCCTAAGCAGTCCTATGACTCCTTAGGACACACTTGAGCATTCAAATGTGTCAATAGGTCTCATGGGGACTTCCTAGGGGTCCTAGTATACCTTATCATGTGTTAGGACCCCTAGGAAGTCCCCATGACCACTTTTGATACATTTGAATGCTCAAGTGTGTCATAAGGGGTCTAGAAACTAACAGTGGCATAAAAATTGATGTAAGAACATTTAAAGTACATTATCCAGAAAAAGGTGTATCAAACCTTTAAATATATATTAAAAAATGGAGGTGAAGGCTCTAGATCTGAGAGAGAGAGAGAGAGAGAGAGAGAGCGAGAGGGGTCATGAGGTCTTCCTAGGGGTCCTAACATGTGATAAGGCTTACTAGGACCCCTAGGAAGTCCCCATGACCCCTTTCGACACATTGGAACCCTCAAGTGTGTCCTAAGGTGTCCCACGACCCCTTTGGACACACTTAAGCATTCAAATCTTTCGAAAGGGGTCATGGGGACTTCCTAGGACCCCTAGGATGTCCACATGACCCCTTTCAACACATTTGAATGCTCAAGTCTATCTGAAGGGGACGTAGGACCCCTTAGGATACACTTGAGGGATTCAATGTGTTGAAAGGGGTCATGGGGACTTCCTAGGGAACCTAGTACATCTTATCACATGTTAGTACCCCTACGAAGTCCTCACAACCCCTTCCAACACATTGGAATTTACAAGTGTGTCCTAAAGGGTCCTATAACCCCTTCAGACACACTTGAGCATTAAAATGAGTCAAAAGGGGTCATGGAGTCATACTAGGGGTCCTAGTATGCCTTATCATGCATTAGGACCCCTACGAAGTCCTCAGGGCCCCTTTCAACACATTGGAACCCTCAAGTGTGTCCTAAGGGGTCCTATGACCCCTTCGAACACACTTCAACATTCAAAACTGTCAAAAGGGGTCATGGGGACTTCCTAGGGGTCCTAGTAGGCCTTATCACTTGTTAGAACCCCTAGGAAGTCCTCATGGCCCCTTTTGACACATTGGAACCCTCAAGTGTGTCCTGAGGGGTCCTACAACCCCTTTGGACACACTTGAGCATTCAAATGTGTCAAAAAAGGCCATGGGGACTTCCTAGGGGTCTTAGTACGCCTTATCATGTGTTAGGACCTCTAGGAAGTCCCCATGACCCCTTTCGATACATTTGAAAGCTCAAGTGTGTCCTAAGGGGCCCTACGACTCCTTAGGACACTCTTGAGCATTCAAATGTGTTAGAAGGGGTCGTGGGGACTTCCTAGGGTTCCTAGTATGCCTTATTAGGCATTAGGACCCCTAAGAAGTCCCCATAACCCCTTTTGATACATCTGAAGGCTCAAGTGTGTATTAAGGGATCCTCCAACTCCTTAGCACACACTTGACCATTCAAATGTGTCAAAAGAGATCATGGGGACTTCCTAGGGGTCCTAGTACACCTTATCACATGTCAGCACCCCTAGGAAGTCTCAATGACCCCATTCAACACATTTGAACCCTCAAGTGTGTCCTAAGGGGTGCTACGGCTCCTTAGGACACACTTGAGATATCAAATGTGTCCTAAGGGGTCCTACAACTCCTTAGGACACACTTGAGCATTCAACTATGTCAAAAGGGCTCATGGGGACTTCCTAGGGGTCGTAGTATGCCTTATGAGGTATTAGGACCCCTAGGAAATCTTCATGACCCCTTACGAAACATTGGAACCCTCAAGTGTGTCCTAAGGGTTCCTATGACTCCATAGGACACACTTGAGCATTCAAATGTGTCAAAAGGGGTCATGGGGACTTCCTAGGGGTCATAGTATGCCTTATCATGTGTTAGGCCCCCTAGGAAGTCCCCACAACGCATTTCGGTACATTTGAAGGCTTAAGTGTGTCCTAAGGGGTCCTATGACTCCTTAGGACACACTTCAGCATTCAAATGTGTGAAAAGGGGTCATGGGGACTTCCTAGGGGTCCTAGTACACCTTATCACATGTTAGCACCCCTACGAAGTCCCCATGACCCCTTTTGATACATTTGAACCCTCAAATGTGTCCTAAGGGGTCCTATGACTCCTTAGGACACACTTGAGCATTCTAATGTGTCAAGAGGGGTTATGGGGACTTCCTAGGGGTCCTAGTACACCTTATCAGGCATTAGGACCCCTAGGAAGTCCTCATGACCCATTTTGACACATTGGAACCCTCAAGTGTCTCCTAAGGGGTCCTACGACTCCTTAGGACACACTTGAGCATTCAAATAGGTCAAAAGGGGTCATGGGGACTTCCTAGGGCTCTTATAATTCCTTATCACATGTTAGGACCCCTAGGAAGTCCCCATGACCCCTTTCAACACATTTGAATGCTCAAGTGTGTCCTAAGGGGTGAAGAAATAAATAGTGGCATAAAAATTGATGTAAGAACATTTAAAGTACATTATGCACAAAAAGGTATATGAAACCTTTAAATATACATTAAAAGTGGAGGTGAAGGCTCTAGATCAAAGAGAGAGAGAGAGAGAGGTCATGAGGATTTCCTAGGTGTCCTAACACATGATAAGGCATACTAGGACCCCTAGGAAGTCCCCATGACCCCTTTTGACACATTGGAACCCTCAAGTGTGTCCTAAGGAGTCCCACAACCCCTTCGAACACACTTTAGCAATCAAATCTATCAAAAGGGGTCATGGGGACTTCTCGGGACCCCTAGGAAGCCCCCATGACCCCTTTCAACACATTTCAATGCTCAAGTGTGTCCTAAGGTGTCGTAGGACCCCTTAGGACACACTTGAGGGTTTCAATGTTTTGAAAGGGGTCATGGGGACTTCCTAGAGATCCTACTATGTATTATCATGCATTAGGACCCCTAGGAAGTCTTCATGACTCCTTTCAACACATTGGAACCCTCAAGTGTGTCCTAAAGGGTCCTACAACTGCTTCGGACACACATGAGCATTCAAATGTGTCAAAATAGGTCATAGAGATAGCCTAGGGGTCTTAGTATACCTCATCACGTGTTAGGACCCCTAGGAAGTACTCATGACCCCTTTCAACACACTAGAACCCTGAAGTGTGTCCTAAGGGGTCTTACGACCCCTTCAGACACACTTGAGCATTCAAATGTGTCAAAAGGGGTCATGCAGACTTCCTATGGGTCCTAGTATGCCTTATCACATGTTAGGACCCCTTTCAACATATTTGAACCCTCGAGTGTGTCCTAAGGGGTCCTACGACCCGTTTGGACACACTTGACAATTCAAATGTGTCAAAAATGGTCATGGGGACTTCCTAGGGGTCCTAGTATGCCTTATCACGTGTTAGGACCCCTAGGAAGTCCCCATGATCCCTTTCGATACATTTGAACGCTCAAGTGTGTCCTAAGGGGTCTAGAAACAAATAGTGGCATAAAGGTTGATGTAAGAAAATTTAAAGTACATTATCCACAAAAAGGTATATGAAACCTTTAAATATACATTAAAAAGTGGAGGTGAAGGCTCTAGATCTGAGAGAAAGAGAGAGAGAGGGCGGTCATGAGGATTTTCTAGGGGTCCTAATGCGCGATAAGGTGTACTAGGACCCCTAGGAACTCCCAATGACCCCTTCCAACACATTGGAACCCTCAAGTCTATCCTAAGGGGTCCTACGACTCCTTAGGACACACTTGAGGATTCAAATATGTCAAAAGGGGTCATGGGGACTTCCTAGGGGTCCTAGTATGCCTTATCAGGCATTAGAACCCCCAGGAAGTACCCATGTCCCTTTTTGACACATTGGAACCCTCAAGTGTGTCCTAAGGGGTCCTACGACTCCTTAGGACACACTTGAGCAATCAAATGTGTCAAAAGGGGTCATGGGGACTTCGTAGGGCTCCTAGTATGCTTTATCATGCGTTAGGGCCCCTAGGAAGTCCCCATGACACATTTCGACACATTTGAACCCTCAAGTATGTCCTAAGGGGTCTTATGACCCCTTAGGACACACTTGAGCATTCAAATGTGTCAAAAGGGGTCATGGGGACTTCCAAGGGGTCCTAGTACACCTAATCACGCATTAGGACTCCTAAGAAGTCCTCATGACCCCTTTCGACACATTGGAACCCTCAAGTGTATCCTAAGGGCTCCTGTAATGCCCCTCCAACCCTAACAAGTATTGGTTATGCTCACCAGGGAGTTAGATCATGCTATAAGTGATTTCATGGTTAGTTTGTAAGAGAATGATCCCTCGTGAGATGGTTTCTTACTAATCATGATAACTTCACATTTTAATTTGGGAGATAACAATATTCACATAAGTAGGTCCTTTATATCTTCTTGTGTGTCAATGATAGTTTAGGATCTTAATACTAAAAGGATCACCTGATAGACTTATATGCTTCTTTGTGAAATGCTCATTATTAATATTTATGTTACCTTAGGTTAATTGATTATAATCGCTTAAGGGTTGGATCTATTATCTTCGCTAAAAATGTTACTTGGGATTAGATATGATTAATACATTTGGGGTTATATGATTTATTTAGCTTGTTCGGATAATGGGACATTTTGAGTACATGTCTGATGGTTAAATGGGTTTGTGAAAGATAATAGATGATTTATGTTTACATGATTATGTTATGATTCATTATTATTATTTTTATTTAAAGTAAATTCAATGAAGTGTATTAAATAAATGTATTAAAAAGTGAAAATAATATTAATAATAGTAATAATAAAAATAAATGCTCTTTATAGTAAAACTAGCTATTTAGGAGGGAGTTGAACTCGAGACCTCCTAGAAGTTAGGCTAGTTGGTTTCCATGTGTGCTATGCGGTTTTCTTGAAAGTTATTTGTTGAATGTTCTTGTTATGTTTTCCTTCGAAGTTATTTTTAGTTAAATTCATTAAAACTTATTTAAGTGCTTACAAGAATAATTGGTTTGATTTTTCAACCAACTATGGAAGTTGGAGAAGTTGATTCCTGTAAAGTAACTCCTCCAACCACATAGCTGGAGGATAAATGTTTGAAGATTTTTTGTGCGGGGGGAGGATAATTATTGGGAAGATTTGTTTTTCTTCTGAGTTGTCTATAAATGATTTCTCCAAAAAAATTTGGTGAAAGTTATGTGAGTTTGAGAGTCTCTGGTTGGTGAATTCTTATGTGTGAGGATTTCTTGGAGTTGATTGCCTGAGGAAGAGTTTTAGAAGGATATCTACTCAAGGCTGGAAAGTTTGCAGAGAGTCTCCAACCAAGCGAGGATGAATCTCCACATGACCCCAAGTAGGATCTAAACTAGAATGAATCTCCATTCTTCCCATGTGCATGATTATGTATATGAATGATATGTTACTCGATGAGAATATGATGGTTTATTTTTGTTTGAAAATGAGAACTATATATATATATGTTTTGTTTTTCTATGTATTTGAAGTGTGTTTCCAAGAAGTGATTTTTATGAATGCTTGTATGTTCACTGTGGTGAAATCTTCCTGGGAGGGTAGAAGTGGTTTTCATCATGTAGGATAGTGTATTATATTGTTATTAAATGTACTATGAATGTTTCTGAAATTTAGAACTGTAATTTCAACCTTACTGGTCCTTGTCAGTTTGTGCACCACCTTTCTTTGTCCAGATCTAGAACAGATTTTTTAGATAGATAGGATGGATTGATAAGTTGTTTCTGAAGGGAAACTGAGAGATCTCAAATGGGTCGTGCTCAGATTAGGAAACCATAATCCCCATAATGCCCAGTTTTACCTGCAAGACATAGTTGTCAGTCACATTTTGTAGTTTTTGTCAGTTTAGTATTGACTGAGCAGGTCAATTTAGTGTTAACCAAGCAGGTTGGTTTAGTGTTAACCGAGCTAGGTTGGTTCAGTGTTGAATGAGCCAGGCCGGTTCAGTATTGACCGAGCTAGGTCAGTTCAGTGTTAACCAAGGGAGGTCGATGTAGTATTGACCGAGGCAGGTGGGTTCAGTGTTAACTGAGGGAGGTCGATGTAGTATTGACTGAGGAAGATAAGAATGATAGTGTTAACCTAGCAAGGCAGGAATGGCAGTGTGAACCGAGCTCGATAAGAAAAATAGGCTTTGTAGTATAAGTTTACATACTTTAAATTCTTATACTTTAAGTTATACTTGTATAAAGGGTTTAGGTACCTTCTGAGATGATTGGGATAGGTTCTAGATTCATAGGAGTTAAGATGCAATTTCTAATTTTGAGATTTGTTAGAAAAAAATCAGACTTAGCCAAATTTCAGGCACATGAGATTTTGCAGAGCATGGTGTTTTGGCCTATGAAATTTTGTGTGAACTTTAAATATGTTCATTGCTTGTTTTGTTGGGATTATATGGTTCATTTAGATGCTTGAATAAGTTTTAGGATGTGTTTTAGGGATCAGAATTAGAGTTAGGGTTGTCCAATGGACTAGGACTGCTCTAAGGCCTCCTAAATTTTCCCCAAACGTTCCTAAACTTTCCTATTCTTTTCTATGTTTTGATTCTAGTTCTTGAAAGTGTTTATGATGTATTTGTATTTGTGATGTATGAAGTTTGTATCACCTATGTACATTTGTTACTTGTATTATATGGCTTACTTATGATGTGTTTGCACTTGTCATGTACCTGAGTTTAGTTTATGAGGCTAGGACTTGTCTTGGTGGCCTGTGTGCACGGGAGGGTTCCTTAGACGTATAAATGAGCCTTGGAAAAGTTCAACTTGTACATGTGGAAAGTTTTATGTTTTTCTTTGAGATGTCTTGTGATAGACATTCTTCCAATAGTTCCTATTATGCATATGGCTAAGGTTAGGACTCGCTTTGAGGGCCTGAGTGTGCAGGGGAGTTTCCTAAACCTATGAATCAGGACTTGGAAGTGTTATCTTGTATTTGTGGCTTGTGATGGGGTAAGGGAATAGGAACCTTAAGTGAGTGGCTCACCATAGGTGCTGGAACCCTAGAGTGGTTGCCGAAGGATCCTATGGGTGGGTTTGTAAAAAGTGATAACCTTAAAAATTAACCTAGGAAGGGGGGATTCAAAAGATAATGAAAGAAAATATAATAATGGCCACACAGACATGATTGGAGTACTGGGACTAGGGATAACTGCCAGGATGGATCCCTATTCATAAAGGGGGGATCGGAGTTACATGGTTGCCAGGAAGGATCCCAATATACAGGTTGTGTGATGACACTCACTTAGGTGGTCTCCTAGAACCTTAACCTCGGTGTTATAATACGATGATATTTTTATGTGCCTTATTCTTTTTATTTTAGTCTTGGTTATATTGGAATTTGAGACATAGATTGCCATAAGGTCTTGAGAGTACCTTGGTTCTATCTCCTAGCATGGGGGGTGGAAATTTATCAGTTTCACATGGTTGGGTGGAAAATCTCTTTCAAGGTATTGTTCATAGTTCATGTCATGGCTTGGATTCTGAGTTGTTTAGTGGTGAAGATTTTGTTCTTGTATCATCTATCTCTATCTTTTGTTATCAAGATGTAAAGATGTATTGTAATCCCTTGGGCAACTTGATGTAATTATCTTTCTATATGCCTTCAGGCAATGTGCAGTAGCTGTAATTATGTTTGTAAAAGGAAATTGTAAGGAATAAGTTATGTATATGTGAAGGGTAGAATTGTGAATCTAAAGAAGTGATTGAATATGGTTAAATCAACGAGTAATTTCTTACCTTATATCTCTTGTGAATTTTAAAAGAAATTGAAAGTAATGGTTCTATGCAAACCCTTGTAATGAAAGTACTTATGGATGTAAACTTCTTTAAAAGGAAACTTGTTTTGATATTTGGTTAGTGAAAAGATATGCTAAGGGTTGAAGGGTATCTCCAGGTGAAATAATAAGGGAAAAAGGAAATATGTATGTTATTGAAAGGAGTAATGAGGTGTGACTTCTTAAATGTATAGGTCATTGTGAGTAATGTGTGATTATTCAAACAAGGTTTTAATCTCAATTCTTAACTAGGCCTATTAAAGGTTATAGATCATGATTTGTGGAAGTTAAACGTATGGGAAAAGAAAGATTCATTGAATGGTTTGTGTTGGTTAACAATATATGGTTAATTACTTTACACTATTTCTATTATTATATTGAAAGTAGAAAGTAGGGACTCTTGTTGTAAAAGTTTAATTGAGTTTTGATGGTGCAGTTGAGTTGAGCATAAATAATGTTAAGGAGTAAATAAACATGAAAGAATAAATGTTCTTAGTGGATGTGATAAGTAACATGTGCTTGTTTCACTTTTGAAGGTAAATTACGTGTTAGTCGGTGAGGGAAATTAATTCCACTAGTTCATTAATGTAATTGGTTATGATGTGAAATGGAATTAATCTTAATTGAAGTTGTAATGGAAATAGAATAGTATTAGATTAAGTAATTAAATGAAATACTTGATAATGGTAATTGAATTCATTAAGGGAACCTTAAGGAATGTACTTGTGAATGGTAATGATGATATGTTAAAGTGTAAAAAACAAATTGTTAGTTGTAATTTTAGGCCATTGACCTGATTCCTTATGGGTTCCCTAGCAGGGACATTACATTTGGTATCAGAGCCCTAGGTTTCTACACTGGGAGCTCTAGGGTTTATTTGCATTTAATTTAGTTCTTCTTCTCTTATTAAGTTATGTCAACTCAATGGCTATACTTATGTTGTAACATTCTTCGTAGATGCTTTCCAACACCGTAGAGGATCTTAGGAGAGAGATTAATATTCTCCCTCACCATCTCAACATGAAAATTCCCTATAGAGAATGTGAGGAATCGAAACATGAATTATGACTTAGAGGAGTCTCAGATAAGACAACTCTAATGACTAAGTTGGCTAAAGCTAGAACCCATCGAAAGCAAAGTTAGCCCTGAGGAGGCAACATATTCTGACCATTGTGATAGAGATAGAATATAAGCCCTAGGTTGTTCTACTAATAATCTTGGGAATCATGCTTGGACTACTCTTAATACTTGAGTCTATTGTGTTTCCCCATCTAATGTTTTCTTCTAGCTTACCGAGCTTGAATACATTTTGTGTTCTCTTCTTAAAGTATCCTTTATGTTAACACACTTGAGCATTGGACTTAAAAGGTATGTTTTCTATATTTCTACCATAACATCATGCAAGAAAGGAATATGTGAAATGATTATAAGATTCATGTGGTTCAATAGATGGTCAAGAATTATTGATGCTTGAGTGTTGTATTTGTATCCTTGTTCTAGAGATGTTATAGAATTGTAAGGAAAAGTTGTTGATCTTAATTCCTGAGTTTATGAAGATTACTATGAATAAATGCCAAAATATTTTTTTGAAAAGTTATATACTTTACTTCCCTATAAACACTAGATAACACCATGATTGTTATGTTTAATTAATTAAAAACTAGTAATGTAAAATTTTGAGATAGATTTGAAACATGTTGTAGGAAATGAGGAGTGAATTTGTTCCTAGGATGAAAAGGATTGTAATATTGGATGGTTGTCAAACATGTTTTGTAGATGTATCCTTATCCCTTCCTTGAGAACTTAGGAACTTACAAACTGACATTTTTGTGAAAATGAGATAATGTGTGTTGAAATTAGGTAATATCTGATATTTCAAAATATGGCAAGAATAAGAATCATCTCTCTTTTATATACCCTCTTAAGTAATAAATTAAATCTATTGTGGAATCAGATGTGTCTCTCCCTTCTTTCTCAAGAAATATGTTTAAAGGGCTAAAAGGGAAAATCAATGTGTCAATAAGGAGAATCTACTTTGCTAGATGAAACCCTTGGGTAAAGGACCTATGTTGCCAAGGTGTTGTAATAAATAGGATTAAAATACTCAATTAGTTGAAAGGAGAAGTGTTTGATTATATGGTAAGAATTTGAAATTATATATGATCCGCGTAAGTGGTGTGAATTGAAACAATGAAAAATCATCAACTATAAGGAAAGAATATGATATTAACAAAATTATGTAGTAATTATTTACTTTATTGGAATTTTGTGTGTGAAATAAGATTTGAATCTAACAACATTGCTAGTATATAGGAATGATGAGTTATTATGAAAGGAATAATGATATGTTTATTAGAAGACAAACTTTCTAACTCTCCTAAAATGGAAATATTAGAAGAATGTGAATTTGTAGGTAATATTACAGATGTCATATGGAAGATGCATATAAGGATAACAATACTTGCAATTACTCCGCAAATGTTCTCTTATTTGAATGTGTGTACAAAAGGTTAGTGGGTTGAACATATTATTTTGATTGAATAAGAGGGTAGCCGTAGGACTCGTGTATTTCTCTCCCTCTATTAAAGAATCTATAACTTTTTGGAAAATGGTATAAATCCTAACAAACTTGTTAAGGTTGGGGAAGTATTTTCGAAAGAAGCTTATTATGAATTTCTGGGAATTGGAATTGGTTAAATATTGATGAAGCTCTAGCTTAATAAATTATGTTAAATTTCTTCAGAGTAAATTTATGTGTGTTGTTGTAATACACCACTAATAAATTGTTATAATAGAATCCTTAAAAGTATCTTAGGTTTCATTATTTTAAAAGGATGTGTATTCCATCTTGAGTGTAAGTTTGATATTAGTGATTCCCCTATAAGCTTACCATAGGCTTGATGAGAAAAAGTAACTAGTTGCATAAAGAGAATTATATTTGTTTTATCTCATAAAATTGTATTATGTTCAATATTTGAATGAATTTTAGTTTAAGAATATTTACCAAGGTAGTAGTATCATCATAGCACCTTATGTGTGTGCATTGAGAAGAAATAATCCTTGTATCAATTTGTATCTAGTTTAGAGAATGAAATTTGAATTCTTAATTACATTTCGGAATCCTAAAACATATCTTTCTATTAAAACAACTCCTAAATCCTGAGGTGAAAATTATACCTAATATATTAATGTTAGAATAGAATAGAAAAGTATGTAATATTGTTATTTTATATTTGTCCAATGGCTAGAAACTCTCGACTTCCAGGAGTAAGTCAAATCTTAAGGAGGGATGATGTAATGCCCCTCCAACCCTAACAAATATTGGTTATGCTCACCAGGGAGTTAGATCATGCTATAAGTGATTTCATGGTTATTTTGTAAGAGAATGATCCCTCTTGAGATGGTTTCTTACTAATCATGATAACTTCACATTTTAATTTGGGAGATAACAATATTCACATAAGTAGGTCCTTTATATCTTCTTGTGTGTCAATGATAGTTTAGGATCTTAATACTAAAAGGATCACCTGATAGACTTATATGCTTCTTTGTGAAATGCTCATTATTAATATTTATGTTACCTTAGGTTAATTGATTATAATCGCTTAAGGTTTGGATCTATTATCTTCTCTAAAAATGTTACTTGGGATTAGATATGATTAATACATTTGGGGTTATATGATTTATTTATCTTCATCAGATAATGGGACATTTTGAGTACATGTCTGATGGTTAAATGGGTTTGTGAAAGATAATAGATGATTTATGTTTACATGATTATGTTATGATTCATTATTGTTATATGATATAGAAAAGAGATCATTTTGATACTAACCACACTAATCCAATTATGACTTGTTGATGTGATTGTTTGATGTGACTGTCGAATGAGGGGAGGCAGTTGTAGTTACTCCTCTAGGAGGTCCACACGATGTCACACTCTCCCTCCTTGTTTGAAATTGTTTGTACATATGTATATATTGGTGTACTTGGTTGGTGTTGCAGGATGCAGGTACCAGGCATCGACTCCACCTAGCTACATAGGTCTGAGCATGCCTTCAAAATCCTCGAACTGTTTTTGTGTGGAGGTATTACCAAGATTACTCTCAAGGTTACCATGGACTTAGATTTCTGCTTAGGAGATTACCGTAGTTGGGGGATCCGTATGCTTTATGTGATGTGGTCTTGTGAATTATGAATTGATGTCATTTTGTGATTTTTGATGTGAGTTAGATTTATCCTTCGAAGTTATTTTTAATTAAATTCATTAAAACTTTGTTAAGTGCTTACGTGAATAATTGGTTTGATTTTTCAACCAACTATGGAAGTTGGAGAAGTTGCTTCCCATAAAGAAACTCCTCCAACCACATAGTTAGAGGATAAATGTTTGAAGATTTTGTGTGCGGGGGGAGGATAATTTTTGGGAAGATTTGTTTTTCTTTTGAGTTGTCTATAAATGATTTCTTTGAAAATTTTTGGTGAAAGTTATGTGAGTTTGAGAGTCTCTAGTTGGTGAAGTCTTATGTGTGAGGATTTCTTGGAGTTGATTGCCTGAGGAAGATTTTCAGAAGGATATCTACTCAAGGCTGGAAAGTTTGTAGAGAGTCTCCAACCAAGGGAGGACGAATCTCCATAGGACCCTAGGTAGGATCTAAACTAGGATGAATCTCCATTCTTCCCATGTGCATGATTATGTATATGAATGATATGTTACTTGATGAGAATATGATGGTTTATTTTTGTTTGAAAATGAGAACTATATATATATGTTTTGTTTTTCTGTGTATTTGAAGTGTGTTTCCAAGAAGTGATTTTTATGAATGCTTGTATGTTCACTGTGGTGAAATCTTCCTGGGAGGGTAGAAGTGGTTTTGATCATGTAGGATAGTGTATTATATTGTTATTAAATGTACTATGAATGTTTTCAGAATTTAGAACTATAATTTCAACCTTACTGGTCCTTGTCAGTTTGTGCACCACCTTTTTTTGTCCAGATCTTGAATAGATTTGTTAGATATATAGGATGGATTGATGAGCTATTTCTGAAGGGAAACTGAGAGATCTCAAATGGGTCGTGCTTAGATTAGGAAACCACAGTCCCCATAATGCCCAGTTTTACCCACAAGACATAGTTGTCAATCATTTTTTGTAGTTTCTGTCAATTTAGTATTGACCAAGCAGGTCGGTCTAGTATTAACCGAGTAGGTCGATTTAGTGTTAACTGAGCCAGGTCGATTCAGTGTTGACCGAGCCAAGTCAGTTCAGTATTGACTGAGCTAGGTCAGTTCAATGTTAACCGAGGGACGTCGGTGTAGTATTGACCGAGGCAGGTGGGTTTAGTGTTAACCAAGGGAGGTCGGTGTAGTATTGATCGAGGAAGACAGGAATGATAGTGTTAACCGAGCAAGATAGGAATGGTAGTGTAAACTGAGCTAAATAGGAAAAATAGGCTTTATAGTATAAGTTTACGTACTTTAAATTCTTATACTTTAAGTTATACTTGTATAAAGGGTTTAGGTACCTTCTGAGATGATTTGGATAGGTTCCAGATTCATAGGAGTTAAACTACAATTTCTAATTTTGAGATTTCTTAGAAAAAAATCAAACTTAGCCAAATTTTAGGCACGTGAGATTTTGCAGAGCATGGTGTTTTGGCATATGAAATTTTGTGTGAACTTTAAATATGTTCATTGCTTGTTTTTCTGGGATTATATGGTTGATTTAGATGCTTGAATAAGGTTTAGGATGTGTTTTAGGGATCAAAATTAGAGTTAGGGTTGTCCAATGGACTAGGACTGCTCGAAGGCCTCCTAAATGTTCCCCAAATGTTCCTAAACTTTCCTATGTTTTGATTCTAGCTCTTGAAAGTGTTTATGATGTATTTGTATTGGTTATGATGTGAAATGGAATTAATGTTAATTGAAGTTGTAATGGAAATATAATTGTATTAGATTAAGCAATTAAATGAAATACTTGATAATGGTAATTGAACTCATTAAGGGAACCTTAAGGAATGTACTTGTGAATGGTAATGATGATATATTAAAGTGTAAAAAAATAATTTTTTAGTTGTAATTTTAGGCCATTGACTTGATTCCTTATGGGTTCCATAGCGGGGACATAACAGGTCCAATGACTCCTTAGGACACACTTGAGCATTCAAATGTGTCAAAAGGGTTCATGGGGACTTCCTAGGGGTCCTAGTATGCCTTATCATGTGTTAGGACCCCTAGGAAGTCTACATGACCCCTTTTGACACATTTAAACCCTCAAGTGTGTCCTAAGGGGTCCTATTCCTCCTTAGGACACACATGAGATTTCAAATGTGTCAAAAGGGGTCATGGGGACTTCCTAGCGGTCCTAGTATGCCTTATCAGGCATTAGGACCCCTAGGAAGTCCTCATGACCACTTTTGACACATTGGATCCCTCAAGTGTGTGCTAAGGAGTCTTACGACTCCTTAGGGCACACTTGAGCATTCACATGTGTAAAAAGGGGTCATGGGGACTTCCTAGGGCTCCTAGTATGCCTTATCACACATTAGGACCCCTAGGAAGTCCCCATGACCCCTTTCGACACATTTGAACCTTCAAGTGTGTCCTAAGGGGTCCTATGAGTCCTTAGGACACACTTGAGCATTCAAATGTGTGAAAATGGGTCATGGGGACTTCCTAGGGGTACTAGTATGCCTTATCATGCATTAGGACCTGTACGAAGTCCCCATGGCCCCTTTCGACACATTTGAATGCTCAAGTATGTCTTAAGGGGTCCTACGACCCCTTTGGACACACTTGAGCATTGAAATATGTCAAAAGGGGTCATAGGGACTTCTTAGGGGTCCTAGTGTGCCTAATCATGCATTAGGACCCCTAATAAGTACTCATGACCCCTTTCAACATATTGGAACCCTCAAGTGTGTCCTAAGGGGTCCTATGACTCGTTAGGGCACACTTGAGCATTCAAATGTGTCAAAAGGGGTCATGGGGACTGCCTAGGGCTCCTAGTATGCCTTATCACACGTTAGGACCCCTAGGAAGTCCCCATGACCCCTTTTGACACATTTGAACCCTCAAGTATGTCTTAAGGGGTCCTATGACTCCTTAGGACACACTTGAGCATTCAAATGTGTCAAAATGGGTCATGGGGACCTCCTTGGGGTCCTAGTATGCCTTATCATGCATTAGGACCCATAGGAAGTCCCCATGACCCCTTTTGACACATTGGAACCCTCAAGTGTGTCCTAAGTGGTCCTAGGAATCCTTAGGACACACTTGAGCATTCAAATGTGTCAAAAGGGGTCATGGGGACTTCCTAGGGATCCTAGTACACCTAATCAGGTGTTAGGACCACTAGGAAGTCGCCATGACCCCTTTCGATACATTTGAAGGCACAAGTATGTCCTAAGGGGTCCTCTGACTCCTTAGAACACACTTGAGCATTCAAATATGTCAAAAGGGTTCATGGGGACTTCCTAGGGTTCCTAGTATGTCTTATCATGTGTTAGTGTAAGAATTTACCTAAGGCAAAGAATAGATGCCAAGATCTAGAAGCTCAAGAGATAGCACAAGAGAGACAAAATATGATATGATCAAATGATCAAATAATGAATAATTGATTACATAGTAGGAGTGTCTGAATATATAGGTAATGCAATAAGACTACATGATAAGGAGATGATAAGATATCACCCACACAAGGTGGAACCACATGTCCACCAAAGGTGGATCATCCTCCATTGTACATGAAAGTATGTTAAACATGTGTGACAATGAGAGGATGATAATGTGATAAGAGAACTAAAGGTGGATCTCACACACAAAGAGGTATGTGAAGACAACTATCACACCTAAAGTGGAGATTCTCCTAACCATGTGCTAAAAAGAAATGCAAACTCCTAGGTGTCTCAAAGACAACTAATATGCAAATGCATTATCCTAAGTAAACTTAAGTAAAGTGTAATTAGTAAATACTTAATTACACCAACACCCCCCCTTAAGTGCAACTTAGGGGAATGCACTTAAGCTCACAATGCAAGATGGGTCCCAGTTACTAGGCCATGTTAGGTACCCATGTACAATATGCAAGAGCAATAGATAATGCAATCTCTCATAAAGAGGAGAAAGAGGGAAAACCTCATGGGAAAAACCCTCCCCCAAAAAGAGAGATGAATACAATAATAGAATATGAGAGAGAAGACCTCATGTGAGGAAAATATCCCCCCCATAAGAGAGAAGTAGGGAAGAGAGACCAAGTAGCCCCCCCTCAATGTGGAATGAACACCAATGGTAGATGTTCCATGCTCAATGTAGAAACTGCTCCATGAGTGTAGAACAACATTCCTCCCCTTAGGAAGAAACAAGACCAAAGTTGTAGATATGAAGCCTCCTCCCCAATCTATAGGAAGAAACCTCAAAAAGTATGGAATCTCTGAAACCCGCTCAAGTTTCCCCATGTTAAAGCTGAAAGGTGCCTCCTCCAAATCATGTGTACTAAGCCACTCTGCTAAAAAAGACAAATCAAGATCAACTAAGGATGATTGTAGAACATGTACCAAATACCCAAGTATCTCCTTTGAAGATAAAGTGACCTCCTCCAACTGTTGTATCAAAGTATCAACAATCATGTCACCCTTGAAAGAATGATCAAGTAGAGAATGAATGGGAGGGTCACCATGCTCCCTCACAACAATTGAAGAAGGATCATCTTCACCAAAGAGAAGATGAATATCATCAATGAAGTCTCCCAAATTTGAAGTATAGGACTCCACAAACAAACCTGCAATGTCTATCAAGTAGTCATCCCATGGAACCAAGTCTGGAAGACAATTAATATCTTGCTATACTGAAGCACCTAAACTCATGGTTGTGTGAATGCAAGAATCATCGGGAGCAAGAATAGAAGTAGTCTCAATAGGAGGAGATGAAATGGAAGGCTCAAGAACTTGATCATGAGTGAGAATACCCAAGTTCAAGTAGCCAAAACTCTCCTCAAAATCTGAATCATCACTATAATCATCATATGCTGAAGACTCACTGTCTGAAGAATCACTGTCATCAAGAGGAACAAAATCTGCAAAAGGAGTACAACCGAGAAGAGTGATCCACTATCCCAGTAGCAATAACTGCTCCACTCTCCAAGTCCTTGATGAAAACTGAATCAGGTGTAAATTCCACAGTCTTCTTTGTAGCACCATTTGTGATTTGATAGATAGAAAGAAGGTTATTGGTCAAGTGTGGAACACACAACACATCATTGAAGTTTTTCTCCCTAACATCAATACTTCCTTTCCCAATCACATTCATGTAAGTGTGATTGCCCATCAAAATAGGTGGACCTTTACAAGGCTCAAATGATGAAAACATGGACCGTGAAGAAGCCATATGATGAGAAGCCCCTGAATCTAGAAGCCATCTACCTGAATTGGGACTTGAAGAAGCATATAATGCTTGTCCTTTTTGAGTGACAAATGCGTGACCCTTTCCTTTATCTTTTTTTGAATTTGGTGAAGAAGAGGTTGAGGTAGACATCTTGGAAGGCAATTTGATGTTGTTCTTGGCAAGAAGATTCTTCAATTCATCAATGTCCCTCTTATAACAAAAGTGTTCTTCATGTCCATCCTTTTTGCAATATGCACAAAACTGCTTCTCCTTCTTTGAAGATTCACCCTTTGAAGGTGATGTAGAAGTGCCATGTTGCGTGGAAGTTGATGTTGTGCCTTCTTGTTGAGACTTAGACTTCTAATTCTTCTTCTTCTTTTGACTTTGATTGCCTTGACTCTCATGATTAGCCACCAATGCCTTCGAAGTTGAAGACTTGAGAAGCCCCATACTTATCAATTTTTCTTGTTCTAAGACCAACATTTCTGAAAATGACTCAAATGAAGGCTTGATGAAGGCACTACCCATGGTCAACTTGTGAGTATTATAACTCAAAACAAAAGCTGCATATGCAGGAGGAAGATGTTTCAACAAGTGACTGATCAACTTCGCATCCTTCATAGGATTTCCACAATCATCAAGTTGTGCTCTATAGTCATTGACTTTGTTGAGATAATCTTGGATTGTGTCAAAGTTCCTGGGCTCTAATTTGAGGAGATCAGTCTCAATTGTGAATCCCATTTCCTCATCCACTTTACCAAACAATTTTGTAAGTTTATCTCAAGCATCTCTAGCATTGTTTATGGTTTTGATGTGATACATGACAACTGCAGAAATATTCTCTCTCAAGACTCCTAAAGCTTTAAAAATTTTGCATGACCATTTATTTATTGCGGTAGTATCATCATCAGCAGGTTTTTTAACTATACCATCCACATAAGGATTTAAATCTTGAACCATTAACTTGCTCCATACATTATCTTTCCATGTAGCATAGTTATGTTGAGTTAATTTTGCAATAGAACCCATGATGCAAAATGAAAAGAGTACAAGAGAGAAACACCAACACACAAGACACCCCCCTAATTCACTCAATCAAAGAACCCCCCCCCCCCAAAAAAAAAAAAAAATGATGATTTTGGCACTTTATAGCTAGTGCATGTACAATTGCCACTTGAAAAAATGGATCAAAGTGGACTTCTAATTTTGATGTTTACAACTAAAAAAATGAAGCTACAATAGACTCAAGAAGATAGGACAAAAGATCCCTTAAGGATCTAATCAATTACAAGTGCCACAATAGGCCAAAATAGACCATATTCTGAAAGTACTATGTCTACCTAATATTTCTCCAAACTAATATTAGATCTAGAAAGTAGAAGAAAAATTATGCACTTTCAAAAAAAAGTTCACCTGAAAATGTGTCCGTATGAGCCTGTACGAAGCCTCCGAAGTTGCAAAAATAGGGATCAGACAGGTACAATCACCAAAAACTATAATTTCTGCAAAATCCATGATCCAAAACTAAAAAAGAACACCACCACTAAAAAATTCAGGAAATTTTAGCCAAAATAAAAAAAAATTGCACTCAATTTGGAGTCTGGATGACCAAGTTATGGCCTCCCAAAGTTGGACTGCCAAATCCAAACTGCAAATGGTGAGGATTGGAAATTTTTTAAAGCTGCTGACGTCACTGGTTTCACTATCTTAAATTTGACATTCAAATGATAGTCACAACAATGTAAAAGTGCCTAGTTTTGATGGTCAAATGGCCGTCAAATTTAACTTCGAGAAATGCTGATGCGAGCACAAGCTTAAAAATGACGTCTTGGAGACCGTCACTATAGTGTAAAAAATTCCCCTGTTGATGGCTAGATGGCCATCAACTTTAAGATAGGAAAAATTGTGAAAGTTTGAAATTTTTTTATAAAAATACCGTTTTGATCTGACTACCATGTGTTGGTTTGTGAGTGGCTCGTGAGAGCTGCATAGTGTTGGGTGACGTGCCCTCGTTGGCTGTCAGGGCTGAGCTGGCCGTGGGGGTTTGTTTCCCATGATGGTAGTGCTCATCGCGAGTAGAGGTGGCATCGTAGGTTGAGAGGAGCCCACGTAGTAGGAGGAGCCCATGAGCAGAGGTGGTTAGGGAGATCGACGGCCCTTCGCTTTCTCGGCTGCGAAGATCGGCGGTGCTTCACTTCCTAGCGCAGGTGGAGGACGTTTGCAGTGGGCGACATCTGAACGGAGTGGTGGTGAGAGGTAGCCTGCATTTGGTGGGGAGCACTGCGTTGAGATAAGACCAACGTGGGTGGAGGACTGCTAAGACTAGCGCTAGTGGAGGAGCAGTGTGTGACTTTAGTCCCACATTGCCGACACACCATGCTTTTTATGCAATTTAAATTTCCCTATGCCTAATGTTAAAACAAAAGGAGCTTAGGCTTGTAGTGTGAGCATGGTCCAAGAATGTTGTTGGTGATGCCAACCTGTGCAACTTGTAGCATCTATTTAATACAGTAGGCCTAATAGGCCAAAAAAAATAATTCCTAGAATATATATCCCGAAAAAAATCAAATACACCCAGATCCGAAAATGTACAAAAATTGCAAATCTAAAATAATAGAAATTAATGCAGATTTGAAATACTGATGAAAATAGAGATAAATTCAAATCTGAAGTATAAAATTATTAAAATAATTACCTAATTTGCAGATCGGGCCATGGAGGTCCGATTTGCAAAAAAAATTTGCATCAAATTTGACTTTTGCCTAAGGTAGGCAAATTTATAGTCAAAATTTAAGGAAACAGCCACCCGGATGCAATGGTGAGGTCCGATCTTTCTCAAAATGCTCTCACAAAATGTTGATCTTAGATTTGGTTTGTGGCCCTCCAAAAGTTGAAGCAATCATTCGCTCTCCAATGGCTATGCAATGAAGACTCCTTTGGCTCTGATATCATGTAAGAATTTTCCTAAGGCAAAGAATAAATGCCAAGATCTAGAAGCTCAAGAGATAGCACAAGAGAGACAAAATATGATATAATCAAATGATCAAATAATGAATAATAGATTGAATAATTGATTACTTAGTAGGAGAACCTGAATATATAGGCAATGCAATAAGACTACATGATAAGGTATTGATAAGATATCACCCACACAAGGTGGAATCACATGTCCACCAAAGGTGGATCATCCTCCATTGTACATGAAAGTATGTGAAACATGTGCAACAATGAGAGGATGATAATGTGATAAGAGCACTAAAGGTGGATCTCACACACAAAGAGGTATGTGAAGACAACTATCACACCTAAAGTGGAGATTCTCCTAACCATGTGCTAAAAAGAAATGAAAACTCCTAGGTGTCTCAAAGACAACTAATATGCAAATGCATTATCCTTGTGTGTGTGAAAATTGTACCTGATCTATAGACACAACACTCAGTAAAACATTAGAGGTTAGCAAAAATTGAAATCGTGCAAAATTGAAAACTATGTAACCAAGCGATTTACTGCCTTCTAATAGGTGCGAGATTGATGTTCTCAGATTATAATCGAGATCAGTGACCTAGACGACACCTAAATGAAGGATTTGAATGCAATTGATCTAGATATGAGATTGAATGCAATTAATCTATATTTTTGATATTTTCTATGCAATAAGAATGATAAAAACCGATATGAATCTATGCTAGATGAAATTGATATGCTATGAATTGATCTATCTAATAATGATATGCAAAGCTATGAAATTCTATGCTATGATATGAAAAATATGCAATTGAAATTGATCTCACAAAGCTTTGAATTCGCAAGTTGATTCTTTCAAGCTCCAATTGTGCAAATTCTCCAAATTTGATATGCTATGATTCCTGTAGAGTAAGTTTGCAATTTGCGAGATCCTATGGATGCAAATTTGAGAGATGATTGAGAGATGAATTATGAAGAGATGAGCCTTGTTTTTATAGAAATCCAAGGCTTTGGAGGTGCATGAAAAAAAGCCATAAATCACTCAAATAACTCAGGTTGATTTTTGAGTTATTTTTAAATAGAAGATAATTAACTCACAAAAACATGCAAAAGCTAAGCTTTAACTCAAAATAGAGTTTAGCTTTAATTGATAATTGATAGTTGTTTGCTTTTATGATTGTGCATGTTTTATTTATGAATTAATTTAATAATAAAGTGATTTATTTCTAACTTAACTGCTTTTAAAAATAAAATAATTGATTTATGAGTTAATCAATTATTTAATCAAATTTTTATTAAAAATTATATTATTAAATAATGACAACTTGCTTTAATTAATTAAATAAGAATTTAATCAATTATTCATATGATATTAGATTTATTGTCAAAATTAAATAATACAATTAATAATAGATAGAATTAAATTTAATTACACAATTAAGTGGCAAATATTAAATCTAATTAATTAAATATGAAAATATTCAATTAATCAAAATTTAAGATAAATGTGATTTATTGCCAAATAATTATAAAATTAAAGATAATTATGATGATTAGGAATATTGCTAGGAATATTCCCCGACGCAGAATTTAAGATAATCAATTATGATTCGATGATGTTTAGATGTGCCTTAGGTTAGGACTTTGATGTCGATTTCATTCGAATTGAAGATGTAGGAGATTAATGAACTTATAGCCCATTTTTGGGGTATTACATTTTGCCCCTCTTTGAATTACTGTGCGAAGCGCAGTGGTTCAAAGAAAGTCTATGTTTGATAAAGATATGAAACTGATTCAAAAGATAAACCGATCTCAAGATAGAAACCAATTGAAAGATATTGAGATAGGAGTTGATTGATATTGAATTTGATATGAAGATAATAGGTCCTGAATGACCAAAGATAATGTTTACTATAACAGAAAATGAACCTATGATTGAGAAAAAGTGTCCAAAATGCCTGATTCCAAACCTTAGGATTGAAAACAAGTGAGTGACCCGTTCTAGACTTGATTGTCTTAGCAGAACTAGCAGGTATCACATCCAAACCCTTCAGTTTCCAAAGAACCAAGGAAAGAACACTATGATCTGATGGTTGCAAAAACTGATACAGATTACAAGATTAAGAGAATACCAGATTGATATGGATCGATGAATCTGATATGCCCCAAGTGATGATAGATTTGCCCCGAGCGATGAGGACTTTTGATGAATCAGCGACTAGACGTGATTGTTGTCTTGATCACTGATGAAAGATATTGATAGACTTGATTGATAGAATTTTGATTTACAGACTTTGAATTGATGTGCAATACCATGCCCCCTTCGGGATTAAAATTGAAATCTGACAAGAAAAGTCAGCGTTGAGAGCTCAGAACATGTTAATTGATTTGAGAAGTGGTTAAACACATTCGAGAATGCATTCTACATCGTTTAGAGGTCCTGGAGACTAAGTTTGACTAGGCTTGACCATGAGTTGACCATGGTTGACCAAGTTGAAATTTTGATACTTTGATGTTTAGATAATTAGTTAAGTTAAATACTGGATTTCTGTGATGATTAAAGGTTGATTATGCAAGTAGTTAATAATATGAATGATCTCAGATTTGAATTTTGATCCCGAAAAAGGATTCTACTTGTTGTTTCGTTGGAGGAACCTTCGTGTGAGATTCAGCTCTTGTTAGAGTGGAAGAGGTGATTTGAAGAATCATTTAAGCATTGAAGTTTGTTTAGCCATTGTGAGATCATGCAAACATGCAAAATGCTAAGAGACATACAAAATGAAATGCAACCTAAGACCTAGGACCTAGTCACTGATCATGTGTCAATTTGTTATCATCATTGAACTTTTAGGTAACCGGATAAATCAATACAATGCCCACTAGCCATGAAACCATAGACATATGAATATCGATTTGTATGCACAAGAATCAATACAACACCCACTGGTTATACAACCATGGACATATGAATATTGATTTATTTTTGGAATGTTGGATCAGATATAAGCACCAAGGCACAAACGCCAGGATGACATGAATATCATGTCCATTTTGATATAGCAATTTGTATAAGCATCAAAACATAAATGTCGTGATGACCTGAATACGCCTTGCATTTAACATACACATCAAACAATCAAAAGATCATTCTAAATCCAGTGTGAATTACTCGTAGTGACCCTTTATCGTTCACCTCCTTAGGCAAGATCGTGTTTCACAGTAGGAGAAAGAATTTACTTTAAAAAGATAATAGTTAGATCAAACATCCTTGAATTTTCCGGGTATCAATGGTTGAGGTACGCATGGCCATCCAATTCGAGATAGAGGCTCTTACAGTCGGACACCATTTCAATCCAAAATTTCCAAAGACGTTAGATTTTCACATACAAGCAGAAGACAAAGAAAAGATTATGCCCCTAGTCATCACTCTCTAAATCCTATAAAGGACATCATTGAAGAGCTCGAAGGGACACAATATGCAAAAATCTCAATGCGAATCAGTAAGCATACAAGGAGATAAAAGCATGTAAAAAGCATAGATTGTTTTCAGTTGAGTTTTGATGTTTGATTGTGTTGTTGTAGATGCAAAATCTTTTCTGGAGACAAGACAGACTAACTGACTCAACTTGAAGCTTCAAAGGACTCTGACTGGATAGGATACGTCTAAGATACATTGGAGGCCATAGGATATGACATTGATTGCCCCCAAGTTTGAACATTGATAGGATACAAATGCTTGAGCTGATTGGTGTACAGACCGACTTATTGAAAACTAAAAATGTTGAAACAAACTGAGAGATATATACAAACTAAAGCAAGACTAAAAGCTGGGAAAGACCAAGATTGTGCTGATAGATGGAGCGTTTTGAACAAGTGGCACCCGTTTGCTAGGTTTTCACCATCTTGGCAGAGATTTTATTTTTGCTACCAAGGCGCCTATTTTCAGGTTTTCACCAAGGCACTTTTTCTCTTTTTTCATTTTTTTGTACTTTTCATTTTTTCAATTTTTTTGTACTTTTGATATTTTTTTATTTTTTTGCGAATCATCAAGGCACCTATTGCTAGGTTTTCACCAAGATGTTCATTTTTTCAGGACTTTTTCTGATTTTTAAGATTTTTTCAAGACGTTTTACCATAGACTGAATGCCTTAGGCATAGAATTTCTTCAGATGGAGAACGTTGATTGGTTCTCTGAGCTGTTCTCCTTCAGTCATTAAGAGTTGATAGGCACCAGAGCCAAAAGTAGCAGTGATAACAAAGGGACCCAGCCAGTTGGGTTCAAACTTCCCCCCGTGTTCTCGATGGGATTGATTTTTAGGATTTTCTCTCAAGACTAGATCACCAACCTGAAATTCTCTATGTTTGACTTTCTTGTTGTAGCCTCTAGACATTCTCTTCTGATATACTCTGAGATGATCATACACTGCTTGTCTGCACTCATCTAGTAGTTCAAGTTCTTGCAACCTAGACACTCTGTAGTCATCATCAGTTACTAGACCATGCATTCTAATTCGGAGTGATGGGATTTCAACCTCAATAGGCAGTACCGCTTTAGACCCATAAACTAAAGCAAAAGGTGTAGCCCTTGTAGGTGTTATGATACTTGTTCTGACATTCGTTCTAATACTGATTCTGATATTGATTCTAATAATTATTCTGATACTGGTTCTGATATTTGTTCTGATACCTAGTATACTTGATAGCATCTTTTTCCATTGCAAACTCCCCAAAAAAGATCATATTATGTAGTCCCAATGTCTAGCAAGGTGGAGAACAAGAGGGATTGGCAAGCTGGTGGATGAGATGGAAGACAAGAGAATGAAGGAGAATGAAGGGAAGAAATCCTCAAGGGAAAACTCCTTAAGAATACCCAAGCTAGGGAAAATTATCATGTAAAGCACATTTGGATAAGTAGGGAAAGGCTAGTATAGGATAAGTCACAAAAGCGTAGTGCAAGAGCAGGAAAGAATGCAATCCAAAAGAGTAGACATGTCAAGAGGCTTCATAGCACTGTGTTTTACTCTTTCTTTCTTTTTTTATTAGATCAAGACCAAAGGGGAAAAGGATAGTGATAGGTGAAAATGAATGGAGGAAGATGGATATGAAGGCTAAACATGGAAGGAATGAAAGTAAGATCACCGTAAGATAGCTCACAAAATAGCCAAATATTCATGTATAGATCAACATTGTCAAGATCAAAGAGAGAAGATGGAATGGATGAAATATGTAGAAGAACTACGCATGATGCCTGATTGCCAAGTTTTCATCATGGTACTTATCCAAGGTGCCACAAGGGAGTGGTTTTCACCATAGGATGAATTTATTTCTCTTTACTTTTGCTACCAAGGCACCTGTTTCCAAGTTTTCACCAAGGCACATTTTCAATTTTTTTTTATTTTTTTTTTTCATTTCCTTTTTTTTTTTAGAAGAAGGCAAGCTTGCTAGATAATGCTCCTTGAAAGGATAAACCATGATATTCTAAGGATTCAAAATGATATGCTCAAAGATGCTAATAGGGAAAGGGAGATGGAAGAGAAAAATGGAGGATAAGGTTTTATGTAAAGCGAGTGAGGTTGGAAGATAGGAGGAATAGGCAAATGAGAAAAAAATGATAGAAGGTAGAAGGATAATGCATGGAAGGATTGTGAAAGGGTAGGTGGAAAGGAAGGCAAGATCAACGTAAACACACACCTTGAAGGGTGGTGAGAGGGTGGAGGAAATATGAATGAAGGAATACGTGAAGGAATATGGTGAATGGATAGCAGAGGTTGAGGTTTAGGCACATGGAATGAAAGAATATTTTTGGAGGGAAATGAAGTGGAAGCCTTTGGAAGCTTGAATGTCAATTTCACTTTTTACTCAACACCAGACTCTTTCAAGAGAGACTTTGGAATCCATATAGCCGTAGGCTTTTTATTTCTTTTTTATGATCTAGAGAGAATATCTTCAATGATGGATTTTGGAACCCATACTTGTCTTGTAGTTTTTTTCTTAGATATCTCTTTTGACTTTATGTTTCCATGTCTATTAGAGGAGACATGGTGATCTTTTTTTGATGGATTCTTGTATTGCTTCTTTTTCTTGTATTGAAAATTCAAGTTACTTCCAAAAGACTTGGGACTTGTGGAAGAAGGAGGATATGACTGGTTTAGATGGGTGGGTGGATGAAAAGGATTCAAGGGTATGCATCTATGTTGATCTTGAGGAAAGATGGGAGATGGAGGGATGTAAGGACCCAAGATGGATGGTGAATTAGGAGAGTTAGGAGGGGAAAGTGAAGGAACATAAGGACAGAAGCTGGAAGGAAGGCGTGAAGCCCTTAGTAGTGGTGGAAGAGGTCCAAGGATGGAAGTGGAAGACGCAAAAGGATAATCAATAAATTCATCAGCACCTATATGACAACCAAGGATATCAGCATTTTCAGAGTGAGCATTAGAATTTTCAATAGAATCGTGGACATCTTGAATAGGAGCACATTCTTTGATAGGATTGTTCAAAGCTTGCAAAGACTCAGGAACAGTAGAAAGTGGAAATGAACATGGAGTGGTAGAACAAAAAGATGGAAGACTTTGATCTTGACAAGGATCTTTAGAAAGCATAAGCGTATAATTTTTCTCTTGATTTTCAATAGGCTCAACATTGGAAGTAACAACACCATTTTTAACAACCTCAATAGAAGTATCATCTTTGGAAAGCACAAGTGTAGTAAGGTTATTTTGATTGTCAATAAGCTCAACAGTGTAAGTAGTAGCTTGATCTTGCTTAGGAGAAGACTTAAGACATGGTAGAATGCATGAAAAAAGGTCTATAGGATCAAAAGAATCCTGAGGTGGATAAGAGACATCGTGAAAGGGAGTGGATGACATGGAGGGTTCTTGATCTTGATCTTTCTTTATGTTTTTTTCTTCATCATTTTTAGAGTCCTCTTGACATGGAGCCACTTCTAAGGACAAGGAAGCATGTTGGGATTGTATGGATGAATTTGGAAGAGATGGTGGAGAACTAGCTGAAGTAGGGATTGTAGCGTATGAAGGCTTAGGCTCTTTAGGTTTATCATTATTGAAAGTATTTGCAGCCAAGTGAAGGTTAGCTTGAATTTCTTGAAGAGGTAGCCCTGGAGGATAACTATAGGGAACCGCATGAAAAGTATTAGGGCTTGTGTCGGATGAAGGTTCTTTGAAAGATTTGAAAGACTCAGAAGCTTTAGGAAATGTACGAGTATTGGAGGAAGTAGGGGATGGAAGGGAACCATCACTAGACAAAGGTTCAACATTAACATGATCTTGCTTGAGAAGATAATCTTTACTTTTAGCAAGAGAGTTCTTAGAGGAGAGATCCTTATAGTATTGACGTTTCAAGCTAGCACGATGCATTTTATAGTCCTCAGCAGTAGTAGATGGATCATCATCAAGGTATTGTCCACAAAAGCCATCAAAGTCTCTTTCAAAATCAGAATCATATGGATCACCATCACGATCTATCCAATGTGACGGCCCATTTGTAGTAAGTAGGAACACACGACGAGGAGGACTCTTAGGAACAGAGGTGTCATAGGTATCATTACATTATCTATCATCATAGTCATCATAGTCTCCAAAGCTTGATGTGTCACTCTCTGTGGAAGAACTATCATAAGGGTTGTCACATTGCTCACATTTTGTCTGAGGGCATGGTGACATGTACAATTCTTTATCAAATGGAAAAGAGCATAGAGTTTTCATGGAGAACTCTTTAGGTTCCTTTTCTTTCTCAAGTTTGTCAAGCTGGACTTGCATAGCATGTATCTGTTTCATTATAGCGGCGATCAGAGCTTCTTCCTCTTGTTTACTGATTCTTTGAGACATGTGTACTGATTCTCAATAGCTACTGCTCTGTTCTTGACATAGTGATATTTTTGACAGATTTTGGAACTAGGCTACAAACATTGGATATCTTGCAATTTGACAATTTTTGACAACTCTCTCAAATTTTCCCAAACGACACTTTGTAGATTCGTACGACAGTGGGTAGTCTATGAAATGATAGTTGCTAAACTCGTATGATAGTTGGGTAGCAATGAAATGACAGTTGACAAAACTTGTACGACAGTTGCTAACAGGGTTTTGACTTTCTTGAATTTGCTAGTTTGAAAACTCATACGACAGATGGGCAATACTGAAACGACACTTGACAAAACTCGTACAACTTTTGACTTCCTGAAACAGCTTTTGACTCTAGAAAGAATTTTACATCAAATTTTGCAAAACTTAAGGTCTTCAGTTTTGGATTGTTTGCAAATTGTACTGTCCAGATTTTGAAGGTTATACCAAATTTGATCATTTTTAATAGCCAAGTAGATAAACAAGCACGCAAAATAGCAAGCAAGTGATTCCAAGCACATCTAAAAATAATGAACAGGGGCAAAAGCAACCTTGCACATGAACAATCAAGTGACCAAATTGTGCTAATCCCTGAGAGTACTAATTATGTATGTTCTGAAAAGTTTTGCAATAACACACATATACCTGAAAGTGAAAAATTGGCCTCTCTAGGGTTTTTAGTAATGGTTTGACTCTGCAACTTTTATGATTCAAAAGGGTGAACTCCAATCCCAGCGCACCAGGGTTTTGACACAATCCGAGAACTTAATCTTCAAGAGCTGCTAGGGAGATCTGACAACCCAACAATGAACCATACCCGTGGAGATTTCTTCCACAAGGACATTCATATAGCGGCTGTCACTACCATGGCGAAAATGGCTATTACCGCTTGAGGTTCCGTCAATGCAATTTTCCCTGTGAAAGGATTGTCTGCTACGGTTAACCCTCTCTAAAGGTGACTCACAGATTTATACCACAAGGGGACTTGGCTCCAGATCCAAGGTTTTTGAGACCTTTTCACTTTTAACCCAAACAAAGCAAGCAGATTAATCCGACACGCTAAGACAAAGTTTTGTTCCACCAAGGTCTGTGATATCAACTCCACGTGATCTATCAACCTCTCCAGAGAGAGAATGTATCAATCAATAAGAGAAGACGCACTAACCAATTTTGATTCACTAAAGCTTGTGATATCAACCCCACGTGATCTATCAACCTCTCTGGAGAGAGAATGTGTCGATCAATAAGAAAAGACACACTAACCAAGTTGAATGTGAAACGCACTAAGTATCCTCCCTACCTACAAGAATTCTGTCATCAAGAAAGATTTCTCTAGGAATCCAATCTCTCAAGAATCACGAATAGTGTTCATAGGGCCTAATTACTATGTGAGCACAGATATATTCCTGAAAGCAAATCTACCAAAAGCATCCAAAAAGTAGAAAGAGGAACACTTAACACTTAAAGAAAATATGAGATGAGTCCACAAGGTGAAACACTTAACACCTCACACAAGCTGAAAATGAGTCCACAACTTAGAAAATAAGTGAGTTCCTAAAAGCACAAAAGGGTTGCCAAGTGGAACACTTAACGCTTCTGTCCTGTTGACCCCTCCCCTTTATGGCGCTGAGATTGCAACCACGGGGTGGAAATGAGGGGCCGGCGGATTAGTGAGTCCAATAACCCAAGATAGCAATCAAGATCAATCACAAGTATTCTAAGACTACTTAATGAATCCTTAAGGGATCACAACCTAGTATCAAATTATGCAAGTGTGTAGAAATAGATCAAAAGCATGAAAAGATGCACACAAGCTTGACACATAAGAGATTTATTTTAATTCCAAATTGAAATGTTTTCAGAACAAGGAGAATACCTCATGATCCTCGCAACGCGCTTAGTAGATTCTACTTGATTTTTAGCAATTTTTGTTGAGCTTTTCCATGCAAGCAAGTGACGAACTCTCCAACAAGCAAACAAGCAAACAAGATATGCAAAATATATTCAACTTATGAAAACCATAGGGTTAGCTCTAAAAATCAATTTTTAGGAGCAATAATAACCATAAATTAATCCAAATGACAACTCATATCATGCATTGAATCATATGAAAAATAAGTGCATACCCATCATAAAATTTTAATTTTTTTGCACTACATTTGACCTAGTCAACAAGATCTAATTTTTTTGATATGATTTTGGCCACAAAAATAGAAATTCAAAATAGAGACCCCTACTAAAAAAATAGAGAGCTTTCCAAAAATGCAAAAATTTTAGAAAAATCTCTTCATTTGTGCCCTAGAGACCTGTTTTATCAAAACAGACCAGTTTTTGCAAATTGACTATTTGAGCTATTAAATTGCATCCAAATTTAAAAAACAAATAATAGACCCCCTGTAGAATTTGAAGAGCTTTTCAAAAATGTAAAAATTTTAGAAAAATATACTAATTTGCGTTAGATATTAATTTTTTATGAAAAATTGAAAAAACATTATTAAAAATTCAAAATAATTTAGAAAATTCTAAATGTTTTTTGGAAGCTTCCCTAATATGTCTCCAACCTGCCAAAAAATTTTAGACCAAAAATCCAAGCCTTTTGGGAGATAAAATTAAATCTTTGAAACTTTAGGGTTTTAGCTCCAAGAATCAAAATCAGCATGCAAAGGTGGGTTGCCCCACGATGGGCGCCAAAAATGTGTGTGTGAAAATTGTACCTGATCTATAGATACAACACTCAGTAAAACATTAGAGGTTAGCAAAAATTGAAATCGTGCAAAATTGAAAACTATGTAACCAAGCGATTTACTGCCTTCTAATAGGTGCGAGATTGATGTTCTCAGATTGTAGTCGAGATCAGTGACCTAGACGACACCTAAATGAAGGATTTGAATGCAATTGATCTAGATATGAGATTGAATGCAATTAATCTATATTTTTTATATTTTCTATGCAATAAGAATGATAAAAACCGATATGAATCTATGCTAGATGAAATTGATATGCTATGAATTGATCTATCTAACAATGATATGCAAAGCTATGAAATTCTATGCTATGATATGAAAAATATGCAATTGAAATTGATCTCACAAAGCTTTGAATTTGCAAGTTGATTCTTTCAAGCTCCAATTGTGCAAATTCTCCAAATCTGATATGCTATGATTCCTGTAGAGTAAGTTTGCAATTTGCGAGATCCTGTGGATGCAAATTTGAGAGATGATTGAGAGATGAATTATGAAGAGATGAGCCTTGTTTTTATAGAAATCCAAGGCTTTGGAGGTGCATGAAAAAAAGCCATAAATCACTCAAATAACTTAGGTTGATTTTTGAGTTATTTTTAAATAAAAGATAATTAACTCACAAAAACATGCAAAAGCTAAGCTTTAACTCAAAATAGAGTTTAGCTTTAATTGATAATTGATAGTTGTTTGCTTTTATGATTGTGCATGTTTTATTTATGAATTAATTTAATAATAAAGTGATTTATTTCCAACTTAACTGCTTTTAAAAATAAAACAATTGATTTATGAGTTAATCAATTATTTAATCAAATTTTTATTAAAAATTATATTATTAAATAATGACAACTTGCTTTAATTAATTAAATAAGAATTTAATCAATTATTCATATGATATTAGATTTATTGTCAAAATTAAATAATACAATTAATAATAGATAGAATTAAATTTAATTACACAATTAAGTGGCAAATATTAAATCTAATTAATTAAATATGAAAATATTCAATTAATCAAAATTTAGAATAAATGTGATTTATTGCCAAATAATTATAAAATTAAAGATAATTATGATGATTAGGAATATTGCTAGGAATATTCCCCGACGTAGAATTTAAGATAATCAATTATGATTCGATGATGTTTAGATGTGCCTTAGGTTAGGACTTTGATGTCGATTTCATTCGAATTGAAGATGTAGGAGATTAATGAACTTATAGCCCATTTTTGGGGTATTACAATCCTAAGTAAACTTAAGTAAAGTGTAATTAGTAAATACTTAATTACACCAATAGTTAGGACCCCTAGGAAGTCTCCATGACTACTTTCAATACATTTTAACCCTCAAGTGTGTCCTAAGGGGTCCTACGACTCCTTAGGACACACTTGAGCATTTTAATGTGTCAAAAGGGGTCATGGGGACTTCCTAGGAGTCCTAGTATGCCTTATCACACGTTAGGACCCCTAGGAAGTCCCCATAACCCATTTCAATACACTTGTAGGTTCAAGTGTGTCCTAAGGGGTCCTATGACTCCTTAGGACACACTTGAGCATTCAAATGTGTCAAAAGGGGTCATGGGGACTTCCTAGGGGTCCTAATATGCCTTATCACACGTTAGGACCCCTACAAAGTCCCCAAGACCCCATTTGATATATTTGAACCCTCAAATGTGTCCTAAGGGGTCCTACGACTCCTTAGGACACACTTGAGTATTCAAATGTGTCAAAAGGGGTTATGGGGACTTCCTAGGGGTCCTAGTACACCTTATCAGACATTAGGACCCCTAGGAAGTCCTCATGACCCCTTCCGACACATTGGAACCCTCAAGCATTTCCTAAGGGGTCCTACGACTTCTTAGGACACACTTGAGCATTCATATAGGTCAAAAGAGGTCATGGGGACTTCTTAGGGCTCCTAGTATGCCTTATCACACGTTAGGACCCCTAGGAAGTCTCCATGACCACTTTCGACACATTTGAATGGTTGAGTGTGTCCTAAGGGGTCTAGAAACAAATAGTGGCATAAAAATTGATGTAAGAACATTTAAAGTACATTATCAAAAAAAAGGTATACGAAACCTTTAAATATACATTTAAAAGTGGAGGTGAAAGCTCTAGATCTAAGAGATAGAGAGAGAGAGAGATGTCATGAGGATTTCCTAGGGGTCCTAATGCGTGAGAAGGTGTACTAGGACCCCTAGGAAGTCCCCATGACCCCTTTCGACACATTGGAACCCTCAAGTGTGTCCTAAGGAGTCTAACAACCCCTTCAGACACACTTCAACAATTAAATCTATCGAAAGGGGTCATGGGGACTTCTCGGGACCCCTAGGAAGTCCCCATGACCCCTTTCGACACATTTGAATGCTCAAGTGTGTCCGAAGGGATCGTAGGACCCCTTAGGACACACTTGAGGATTTTAATGTTTCTAAAGGAGTCATGGGGACTTCCTAGAGATCCTACTATGTCTTATCACGAGTTAGGACCCTTAGGAAGTCCTCATGACCCCTTTCAACACATTGGAACCCTCAAGTGTTTCCTAAAGGGTCCTACGACCCCTTTGGACACACATGAGAATTCAAATGTGTCAAAAGGGGTCATAGAGACATCCTAGGGGTCCTAGTATGACTATTCTCGCATTAGGACCCCTAGGAAGTCCTCATGACCCTTTTTGACACACTGGAACCCTAAAGTGTGTCCTAAGGGGTCCTACGACCCCTTCGGACACACTTGAGCATTCAAATGTGTCAAAAGAGGTCATGCAGACTTCCTATAGGTCCTAGTACACCTTATCACACGTTAAGACCCCTAGGAAGTCCTCAGGACCCCTTTCAACATATTTGAACCCTCAAGTGTGTCCTAAGGGGTCCTACGACCCCTTTGGACATAATTGAGCATTCAAATTGTCAAAAATGGTCATGAGGACTTACTAGGGGTCCTAGTACGCCTTATCACATGTTAGGAACCCTAAGAAGTCTCCATGACCCATTTCGATATATTTGAATGCTCAAGTGTTGACTAAGGGGTCCTAGGACTCCTTAGGACACACTTGAGCATAGAAATGTGTCAAAAGGGGTCATGGGGAATTCCTAGGGGTCCTTCTATGCATAATTAGGTGTTAGGACCCCTTGGAAGTCCCCATGACCCCTTTCTATACATTTGAAAGCTCAAGTGTGTCCTAAGGGGTCCTCTGACTCCTTAGGACACACTTGAACATTCAAATGTGTCAAAAGGGGTCATGGGGAATTCTTAGGGGTCCTAGTATGCCTTATCACGTGTTAGGACCCCTAGGAAGTCTCCATGACCCCTTTCAACACATTTGAACTCTCAAGTGTGTCCTAAGGGGTCCTACGACTCCTTAAGACACACTTTAGCATTCTATTATGTCGAAAGGGGTCTGCGGACTTACTAGGGGTCCTAGTATGCCTTATCAGGCATTAGGACCCCTAGGAAGTCATCATGATCCCTTTTGATAAATTGGAACCCTCAAGTGTGTCCTAAGGTGTCCTACGACTCCATAGGACACACTTGAGCATTGAAATGTGTCAAAAAGGGGTCATGGGGACTTCCTAGGGGTCCTAGCATGCCTTATCATGCATTAGGACCCCTAGGAAATCCCCATGACCCATTTCAATACATTTGAAGGCTCAAGTGTTTCCTAAGGGGTGCTACGACTCCTTAGGACACACTTGAGCATTCAAATGGGTCAAAAAGGGTCATGGGGAATTCCTAAGAGTCCTAGTATGCCTTATCACACATTAGGACCCCTAAAAATTCCCCATGACCCTTTTTGAAACATTTTAACCCTCAGGTGCATCTTAAGGGGTTCTATGACACTTTAGTACACACTTGATGATTCAAATGTGTCAAAAGGGGTCATGGGGACTTCCTAGGGGTCCTAGTGTGCCTTATCACACATTAGGACCCCTAAAAAGTCCCTATGACCCCATTCAAATATATTTGAACCCTCAAGTGTGTCCTAAGGGGTCCTATGAATCCTTAGGACACACTTGAGCATTCAAATGTGTCAAAAGAGCTCATGGGGACTTCCTAGGGGTCCTAGTATGCCTTATCAGACATTAGGAACCCTAGAAAGTCTTCATGACCCCTTTCGACACATTAGAAACCTCAAGTGTGTCCTAAGGGTTCCTACGACTCCATAGGACATGCTTGAGTATTTAAATGTGTCAAAAGGGGTCATCAAGACTTTCTAGAGATCCTAGTATGCCTTATCATGCTTTAAGACCCCTAGGAAGTCCCTATTACTCGTTTGGATATAATTGAAGGCTTAAGTGTGTCCTAAGGGGTCCTATGACTCCTTAGGACACACTTGAGTGTTCAAATGTGTCAAAAGGGGTCATGGGGACTTCGTAGGGGTCCTAGTATGCCTTATCACTTGTTAGGAGCACTATGAAGTCCCCATGACTCCTTTTGATACATTTGAACCCTCAAGTGTGTCCTAAGGGGTCCTACGACTCCTTAGGACACACTTGAGCATTCAAATGTGTCAAAAGGGGTTATGGGGACTTCCTACGGGTCCTAGTACACCTTATTAGGTATTAGGACCCCTAGGAAGTCCTCATGACCCCTTTCGACATATTGGAACCCTCAAGTATGTACTAAGGGGTCCTACGACTCCTTAGGACACACTTGAGAATTCAAATAGGTCAAAAGGGGTTATGGGGACTTCTTAGGGCTCCTAGTATGTCTTATCACATGATACGACCCCTAGGAAGTCCCCATGACCCCTTTCGACACATTTGAATGCTCAAGTGTGTCCTAAGGGGTCTAGAAACAAACAGTGGCATAAAGGTTGATGTAACAATATTTAAAGTGCATTATCTACAAAAAGGTAAATGAAACCTTTAAATATACATTAAAAAGTGGAGGTGAAGGCTCTAGATCTGAGAGAGAGAGAGAGAGAGAGAGAGAGAGGTCATGAGGTTTTCTTAGGGGTCCTAAGGCATGATAAGGCGTACTAGGACCCCTAGGAAGTCTCCATGACCCCTTTCGACACATTGGAACCCTCTAGTGTGTCCTAAGGGGTCCCACAACCCCATTGGACACACTTCAACAATCAAATCTATCAAAAGGGGTCATGGGGACTTCCTAGGAATCCTAGGAAGTCCCCATGACCCCTTTCAACACATTTGAATGCTCAAGTGTGTCCAAAGGGGTCGTAGTACCCCTTAGGAAAAACTTGAAGGTTTTAATGTTTCGAAAGGGGTCATGGGGACTGCCTAGAGATCCTACTATGTCTTATCACATGTTAGGACCCCTAGAAAGTCCTCATGTCCCCTTTCAACACATTGGAACCCTCAAGTGTGTCCTAAAAGGTCTTATGACCCCTTCAAATACACTTGAGCATCCAAATGTGTCAAAAGGGGTCATAGAGACATCTTAGGGGTCCTAGTATGCCTCATCACATGGTAGGACCCCTAGGAAGTCCTCATAACCCCTTTCGACACACTAGAACCCTCAAGTGTGTCCTCAGGGGTCCTACGACCCCTTCGGACACACTTGATCATTCAAATGTGTCAAAAGGGGTCATGCAGACTTCCTATGGATCCTAGTACACCTTATCACATGTTAGGACTCCTAGGAAGTCCTCAGGACCCCTTTCAACATATTTGAACCCTCAAGTGTGTCATAAGGGGTCCTACAACCCCTTTGAACACACTTGAGTATTCAAATGTTTCAAAAATGGTTATGGGGACTTTCTAGGGGTCGTAGTACTCCTTATCACGCGTTAGGACCCATAGGAAGTCCCATGACCCCTTTTCATACATTTGAATGCTCAAGTGTGTCGTAAGGGGTCCAACGACTCCTTATGACACACTTGAGTATTCAAATGTCTCAAAAGAGGTCATAGGGACTTCCTAGGGGTCTTAGTATGCCTTATCAGGTGTTAGGACCCCTAGCAAGTTCCCATGACCCCTTTTGATACATTTGAAGGCTCAAGTGTGTCCTAAGGGGTCATGGGGACTTCCTAGGAGTAATAGTATGTCTTATCATGCATTAGGACCCCTAGGAAGTCTCCATGACCCCTTTCAACACATTTGAACCCTCAAGTGTGTTCTAAGGGGTCCTACGACTCCTTAGGACATACTTGAGCATTTTAATGTGTCAAAAGGGGTCATGGGGACTTCCTAGGGGTCCTAGTATGCCTTATCAGGTGTTAGGACCACTAGGAAGTCATCATGATCCCTTTCGACACATTGGAACCCTCAAGTGTGGCCTAAGGGGTCCTATGACTCCATAGGACACACTTGAGCATTCAAATGTGTCAAAAGGGATCATGGGGACTTCCTAGGGGTCCTAGTATGCCTTATCACGTGTTAGGACCCCTGGCAAGTTCCGATGACCCGTTTTGATACATTTGAAGGCTCAAGTGTCTTCAAAGCGGTCCTACAACTCCTTAGGACACACTTGAGCAATCAAATGTGTCGAAAAGGGTCATGGAGAATTCCTAGTGGTCCTAGTACGCCTTATCATGTGTTAGGACTCCTACGAAGTCCCCATGAGGCCTTTTGAAACATTTAAACCCTCAAGTGTGCCCTAAGAGGTCCTACAACTCCTTAGGACACACTTGAGGATTCAAATGTGTCAAAAGGGGTCATGGGAACTTTCTAGGGCTCCTAGTATGCCTTATTAGGTATTAGAACCCCTACGAAATCCCCATGACCCTTTTTGACACATTGGAACCCGCAAGTGTGTCCTAAGGGGTCCTACGACTCCTTAGTACACACTTGAGCATTCAAATGTGTTAAAAGGGGTCATGGGAACTTCCTAGGGCTCCTAGTATGCCTTATCACGTGTTAGGACCCCTAGGAAGTCCCCATGACCCATTTCAACATATTTGAACCCTCAAGTGTGTCTTAAGGTGTCCTATGACCCCTTAGGACACACTTGAAAATTCAAATGTGTCAAAAAGGGTCATGGGGACTTCCTAGGGGTCCTAGTATGCCCAATCATGCATTAGAACCCCTAAGAAGTCCTCATGACCCCTTTCGACACATTGGAACCCTCAAGTGTATCCTAAGGGGTCCTATGACTCCTTAGGACACACTTGAATATTCAAATGTGTCAAAAGGGGTCATGGGGACTTCCTAGGGATCCTAGTATGCCTTATCACACATTAGGACCCCTAGGAAGTCTCCATAACCGCTTTCGACACATTTAAACCCTCAAGTGTGTCTTAAGGGGTCCTACGACTCTTTAGGACACACTTGTACATTCAAATGTGTCAAAAGGGGTCATGGGGATGTTCTAGGGGTCCTAGTATACCTTATCAGGCATTAGGACCCCTAGGAAGTCCTCATGACCCCTTTCGACACATTGGAACCTTCAAGTGTGTCCTAAGGGGTCATGTGACTCCTTAGGGCACACTTGAGTATTTAAATATGTCAAAAGGGGTCATGGGGACTTCCTAGGGATCTTAGTATGCCTTATCACATGTTAGGACCCCTAGGAAGTCCCCATGACCCCTTTGGACACATTTGAATCCTCAAGTGTTACCTAAAGGGTCCTATGACTCCTTAGGACACACTTGAGCATTCAAATGTGTCAAAAGAGGTCATGGGGACTCCCTAGGGGTCCTAGCATGCCTAATCATGCATTAGGACCCCTAAGAAGTCCTCATGACCCCTTTTGACACATTGGAACCCTCAAGTGTATCCTAAAGGGTCCTATGACTTCTTAGGACACAATTGAGCATTCAAATGTGTCAAAAGGGGTCATGGGGACTTCCTAGGGGTCCTAGTAGGCCTTATCATGCTTTAGGACCCCTAGGATGTCTCAATGACCCCTTTCAACACATTTATACCCTCAAGCGTGTCTTAAGGGGTCGTACGACTCCTTAGGACACACTTGAGCATTCAAATGTGTCAGAAGGGGTCATGTGGACGTTCTAGGGGTCCTAGTATGCCCTATTAGGCATTAGGACCCCTAGGAAGTCCTCATGACCCCTTTCGACACATTGGAACCCTCTAGTGTGTCCTAAGGGGTCCTAGAACTCCTTAGGGAACACTTGAATATTCAAATGTGTCAAAAGGGGTAATGGGGACTTCCTAGGGCTCCTAGTATGCCTTATCACGTGTTAGGACCCCTAGGAAGTCCCCATGACCTCTTTTGACACATTTAAACCCTCAAGTGTGTCGTAAGGGGTCCTATGACTCCATAGGACACACTTGAGCATTCAAATGTGTCAAAATGGGTCATGGGGTCTTCGTAGGGGTCCTAGTATGCCTTATCATGCATTAGGACCCGTAGGAATTCCCCATGACCCCTTTTGACACATTTGAATGCTCAAGTGTGTTGTAAGGGGTCCTATGACCCCATAGGACACACTTGAGCATTGAAATGTGTCAAAAGGGGTCATGGGGACTTCCTATGGGTCCTAGTATGCCTAATCATGCATTAGGACCCCTAATAAGTCCTCATGACCCCTTTCGACACATTGGAACCCTCAAGTGTGTCCTAAGGGGTCCTATGACTCCTTAGGACACACTTGAGCATTTAAATATGTCAAAAGGGGTCATGGGGACTTCTTAGGGGTCGTAGTACACCTTATTACGTGTTAGGACCCCTAGGAAGTCCCCATAACCCCTCTTGACACTTTTAAACCCTTAAGTGTGTCCAAATGGGTCCTACAAGTCCTTAGGACACACTTGAGGATTCAAATGTGTCAAGAGGGGTCATGGGGACTTCCTAGGGGTCTTAGTATGCCTTATCAGGCATTAGGACCCTTAGGAAGTCCTCATGAGCCCTTTCGACACATTAAAACCTTCAAGTGTGTCCTAACGGGTCCTACGACTCCTTAGGGCACATTGGAGCATTCAAATGTGTCAAAAGGGGTCATGGGGACTTCCTAGGGGTCCTAGTACACCTTATCATGTGTTAGGACACCTAGGAAGTCTCATGAAGCCCTTTCAATACATTTGAATTCTCAATTTTGTCTTAAGGGGTCCTACAACTCCTTAGGACACACTTGAGCATTCAAATGTGTCAAAAGGGGTCATGGGGACTTCCTAGGGGTCCTAGTATGTCTTATCATGTGTTATGACCCTTAGGAAGTCCCCATGACCCCTTTCTACACATTTAAATGCTCAAGTGTATCCTAAGGGGTCCTACGACTCCTTAAGACACACTTTAGCATTCAAACATGTTAAAAAGTGTCATGGGGACTTCCTAGGGGTTCTAGTACACCTTATTAGGCGTTAGGACCCCTAGGAAGTCCTCATGACCCCTTTCGACACATTGGAACCCTCAACTATGTCCTAAGGGGTCCTACGACTCTTTAGGACACACCTGAGCATTCAAATGTGTCAAAAGGGGTCATGGGGACTTCCTATGGGTCCTAGTACAACTTATCACATGTTAGGACCCCTTAGAAGTCCCTATGACCCCTTTCGACACATTTGAATACTCAAGTGTATCTTAAGGGGTCCTACGACTCCTTAGGACACACTTGAGCATTCAAATGTGTCAAAAGAGGTCATGGGGACTTGTTAGGGGTCTTAGTACAGCTTATCAGGTGTTAGGACTCGTAGGAAGTCCTCATGAGCCCTTTTGACACATTGGAACCCTCAAGTGTGTCCTAAGGGGTCCTACGAATCCTTAGGACACACTTGAGCATTTAAATATGTCAAAAGGGGTCATGGGGACTTCCTAGGGGTCCTAGTATGCCTTATCACACGTTAGGACCCCTGGAAAGTCCCCATGACCCCTTTTGATACATTTGAATGCTCAAGTGTGTCCTAAGGGGTCCTACGACTCCTTAGGATACACTTGACATTCAAATGTGTCAAAAGGGGTCATGTGGACTTCCTAGGGATCCTAGTACGCCTTATCACATGTTAGGACCTAGAGGAAGTTTGCATGACGCCTTTCGATGCATTTGAATGCTCAAGTGTGTACTAAAGGGTCCTACGACTCCTTAGAACACACTTAAGCATTCAAATGTGTCAAAAGGGGTAATGGGGACTTCTTAAGGGTCCTAGTATGCCTTATCATGCGTTAGGACCTCTAAGAATTCTTGATGACCCCTTTCAATACATTTGAATGCTCAAGTGTGTCCTAAGAGATCCTACGACTTCTTAAGACACACTTGAGCATTCAAATATGTCAAAAGGGGTCATGGGGACTTCCTACGGGTCCTAGTATGCCTTATGACGCGTTAGGACCCCTAGAAAGTCCTCATGACCTATTTCAAATAGGACCCCTAGGAAGTCCTCATGACCCATTTCGACACATTGGAAACATCAAATGTGTCCTAAGGGGTCATGGGGACTTCCTAGGGGTCCTAGTACACCTTATCACATATGAGGACCCCTAGGAAGTCCGCATGACTCCTTTTAAGACATTCAAACCCTTAAGTGTGTCCTAAGGGTTCCTACAACCCCTTAGGAGACACTTGAGGGTTTGAATGTGTCAAAAGGGGTCATGGGGACTTCTTAGGGTTCCTAGTATGCCTTATGACACGTTAGGACCCCTAGGAAGTCCCCATGGTCCCTTTTGACACATTTGAATGCTCAAGTGTTTCGTAAGGGGTCGTAGGAGCCCTTAGAATACACTTGAGTGTTTAAATGTGTCGAAAGGGGTCATGAGGACTTCCTAGGGGTCCTAATGCATGATAACGCATACTAGGACCCCTAGGAAGTCCTCATGACCCCTTTCGACACATTGGAACCCTGAAATTTGTCCCAACGGGTTCTACGGCCTCGTCGGACACACTTGAGCATTCAAATGTGTCGAAATGGGTCATGGGCACTTCCTAGGGGTCTTAGTATGTCTTATCACATGTTAGGACCCCTAAGAATTCCCCATGACCCCTTTCTCTCCTCTCTCTCTCTCCTCTCTCTTTCTCTCGTCTCTCTCCCCTCTTTGTCTCTCTAACCTTTCCTCTCTCCTCTCTCTCTCTCTCTAGGTGAGAGAGAGAGAGAGGAGAGAAAGGAGAGAAAGGAGAGAGAAAGGTGAGAGAGAGAGAGAGAGAGATAGATTTTGCCAAAATTTTGGTTGGAGATATCAGATATCCGATAGTTTCGGATATCTAATTTTGTTTAATGGTGTTAAAAAAAACAAGACTCTCTAGGTCGCTCCAGAGAGTCACGTGTTTTTCCTAAATTACGAGATTCGAATTGCAGCGAGAAGACAAAAAACCATTTTTTGTGGTGATTTTCTCTATTACCAAAGGTATTTACATCTTCTTTTTAGTCTAACTATGGGGAGTAGTAGTTGTCGAAAGGATAAACGGAAGAGGAGACTCACAAATGAAGATGTTGAAGTGTATAGAGAAATGGATAGGGTTGCCCATCAAAACAAGAGACAAGGTACGTTAAATATGAATAAAGATGTCGGCATAGACCCACCTTTGAATGTGGTTTCAAGTGAAGAACATGAATTTGAAGATGAAAATGTAGGTTTTGAAAATGAGAATTTAGGTTTTGAAGATGAAAATGTAAGTTTTGAAAATGAACATTTATTAGATGTGGCCAATGTAAGTGTGGACATTGTCAATGAAAATCTACTGATTGAATATGAAGGAATTGACAATAATAATGGTGCAGAAGAACCAAATCAACGTTACACATCTCCAAATTATATGAGAAATGAATTCCCTTCGGAGGAAGAAAGACAAACTTCAAAATTGAGACCTTCAAGAAGAACTAAATGGTTACTTGAAATTGATGAGAACATAATAAGCAATTTCGATGGCAAGAGATCAGAAAGAACCATTCGGTTGTGGATTTCAAAACTTTTTGATCAATGTTTTAGGCACATGACATTGGTTGAGCAATGTTAAATGTTTGTGAAATTGTTAAAGATGCAGAAGATGAGACGTTTCAACCAATGAGTCAGGAGAACGTTCTGGACCACGCTGGACCAAAGTGTCCCCAAGGTGCACTAAGCACGATTGGGTAGTGAACTTTCGAGGCTCATATCTTGGACCCCGTGAGAGGTATCAGAGATCCGTGAGATGCTACAGGACAATGTTTTCGAAGCCTACAATAACCTCTCTTCATTCTGGGAGATTCAAATTTGTTTCAATTTGGCATGCCAGTCTCGCTCGATGCCAAAACTTGCAGTGAGGGTCAGTTAAAAGTTGCACCAATGGATTACTTCCAAACCGTTCATCCCAGCACCGAATGGACTATTCCATTAGCTCTAGTTGGGTGGGTAAATGCTAGGGATAACACCATTTTGACCACTGAATCAACAGAACATTCCGAACCACGCCGGACCAAAGTGTCCACAAGGTGCACTAAGCACGATTGGGCAATGAACTTTTGAGGCTCGTAACTCGGACCCCATGAGAGGTATCAGAGATCCATGAGATGCTATGGGACGACGTTTTTGAGGCCTACAATAACCTCTCTCCATTCTGGGAGATTTAAATTTGTTTCAATTTGGCATGCTAGTCTTGCTCGATGCCAAAACTTGCAGTGAGGGTCAGTTGAAAGTTGCACCAATGGATTACTTCCAAACCGTTCATCCTAGCACCGAATGGACTATACCATTAGCTCCGGTTGGGTGGGTAAATGCTAGCAACAACCCCGTTTCGACCTCTGAGTCAGCAAAACATTCTGGACCACGCCGGACCAAAGTGTCCCCAAGGTGCACTAAGCATGATTGGGCAGTGAACTTTCAAGGCTCGTAACTCAAACCTTGTGAGAGGTATCAAAGATCTGTGATTCTATTGTTTTTCCATATGTATTTTCATCTTCTATACATAAATATAACTTCATCTGAATAATTTTAATATTAACAATTTTATTTACATTTATATTTGAAAAATAGTAGTCTATATATTTTACTCTTATGATATCACTAATAAACAATAGAATTCATTATGTTTCTCTCAAACTTTTAATTTGATAGATTCAACCTCACCTAAATGATTCTGATCTAAACAATTTTATTTACTTTATATATTAAAATAATATATTATATATTTAAACCAATCACTAAAAAACAACAGAATTCATTGTGCTGCCCTAAACAAGTGGTGTGTTTTTGTTAATCTTAATTAAACCCACTTAAATAAAATATCTATACATTTTTTGATAAAAATAAAAAACCAAGGCGGCCGCCAGTTGCGGCAATAGACTTCCTCAAATTCCCAAATTACGACCACGTGTGAGAGGCACGTGAATAAAATAATGATATTCTGAAAAAAGCTTCCACAGTAAGCACACGGCATAAGCGCCATACCGAAAGTTGGTGTTGACATGATTACCAAACTTACCGAATATTCGTTTTGTAAGACCAACTAACTCCATTCCCACATGCGACAAACGAAAAGCAGCTGGGAGTGGAACCCACGACCTCTCTCTAATGCCCATCAATGTATGTGTTGGAAAACAGCATATATTTATATATAGAAATGCAATTCATATGTAGTAATATTAATCTGATAAAGAAGTTTACAGTCAACTGAGCCTGCACATTATCATAAAGGAAAGAATACGAATTATTTAAAATTATGGATGCAATTCATATGTAGTAATATGCTATCTGATAAAGAAGTTTAATGCAGTCAACTGAGCCTGCACATTATGATAAAGCAAACGCATACAAATTGTTTAAAATTATGTATCAAAGATCTTACTTCAGAGAATTAATTTTAAATATTGCTCGATAATCGACGAAGAACACGAATGACGTAAATCAACGCAGATTAAAAATAAAACGTATCTTAATGAAGTTACGACGGCGGATTTGTTGGGATTGATTTATTTTTTGGGTTGAATAATGAGATTTATATTTATTTTTCTGTTCCAATCGAATTTGCTGTTGCCTTGCGCCATTATCGTGTTTATCGTTCTCATTAAATAGTGTTACATGTTCTTGTAGAAATAATATTTAATATTTAATCTGTTCTGATGTCAGATTACTAAGTTAAGGCTCGATAAAGTAGAGTATAATGATGGGAATTTTGAAAGAGAATACTGATTTTACAAGATACGATTTTATAGGAAAAAGTTAATAGAAAATTACGGAAGTAAATGGCGGTGGGTTTGAATTCACACTTCTAGTTGGAAAATTATGTGTTACGTATAAATTGGTTATCATTTTCTTTTTTAAACTTTTAATAATTTAAATGGACCCTACTTAATGTTAAGTCTGCTGTAATTTTTCTTAGTAAAAAATAAAGATATTATTCTTATAACCAAATAAAAATAATGATAAGATATTGTATTATTATATATTAAAAAATAGATTACTATAGGGATAAAAATAAGTCTATTAGAGATCAAGTCTTGTTGATTGCAAGGCCTCTACATCATAAGAAATGAGACCACAATTATATTTGTTGAATAAAAATACAAATTTATAAATTGTATTAATAAAACAAAAGAGTTTCAATTAATGAATTAGTTCCTACCATTTTGGGGGAGATACATTTAAGATATCTATATTAATTAAAAGTATGATATTTTACAATCTATATAATCAAATTTTACTTTGAATCATTTTTTTTAAATTGCATTAATAAAACAAAAAAGTTTCAATTAATGAAATAGTTCCTACCATTTAGGGGGAGATACATTTAAGATATCTATATTAATTAAAAGTATGAAATTTTACTTTTAATCATTTTTTGGATGAAATCTTGATTTGCAGAAAATGCATAATGAAAAATTACAGTGTCACACTCTAAGTACAGTGCAAAAGGATTTGAAATTTCAAATGACACGAAATGAGAAAGTTAAGTTAATAGGATTTTAAACATCTAAATGGTGTCGAGTTCAAAACTTCTACAATATAAAAATAAAATTTTGATAATATTTAAAAAATTATGTCGCTTCATCTACATTACATAATATTCATCAAAATTAGAGGAGACGATGTCGTAGGCTAGCATCTTTTCTCTTGCCCCTCTTGCTAGTAATTAAGGTTCTAGGGTCACATAATGAAATGTGATACTACATTAACATATTTTTTATAAGGTGTCCAAACATATCCACAAAAATGATTGAGAGATGGATGTGCACAAAGTCTATTAAGATCAATGCATTTAATCAGAAATCTTCATAGTCAAACTAACAAAAATATTAGACGAAAGGATATAGTAGAATAGCATATTTACTCTTGTCACTCTTGTTAGTAATTAAGGTTTCATGGTCATATCATGAAATGTGATACTACATTAACATATTTTTAATAAGGTGTCCAAACATAACCACAATAATGATTGAGAGATAGATGTGCATGAAGTGTATTAAGATGAATGGATTTGTTCATCAATCTTCATACTCAAATCAACAAAAATATTGGAGGAGAGGATATAGTAGGCTAGGATCTTTACTCTTGTTAGTCTTGCTAGTAATTAATGTTTTAGGGTCAAATCATGAAATGTGATACTTTATCAACATATTTTTAATAAGGTGCCCAAACATATCCATAAAAATGATTGAGAGATAGATTTACATGAAGTCTAATAAGATGAATGCATTTAATTGTAATCTTCATACTGAAACTAAAATATATATTAGAGGAAAGTATATAGTAGGATAGCATCGTTACTCTTGATAAGTGGGAGATTTTAAACAATAGGTGGAATTGTGATATTGCAATCAAGATTCAACTGTGTAGTTATTGAGTCAACTCACTGACCCATGTTTCATGAGTAGTGGTTCACAAGAACCTATCTCTCATGAAAATGAATGGAGCAGTTAGCACTAATTGCATCTAGGTGATGCTCATAGAGGTGAAGCATCAAGACTTTTCGGGATGTCACCCATCCTAATACTACTCTAACTCAAGCACACTTAACTACGAAGTTTCGTCCATGGTTAAATGCACTTTTCTTGCACCCCCATTTGCGAAACCTTCAACAAGTGTTGTTCCTTATGAATTATTCATTAGAAATCCTCTTAAGCTTATCAATTGATAAGTAGGAGATATTTCCCACATCAAACCAAATTGTAATATTGCTATTAGGATTCAAATGTGTAGTTTTTGGGTCAAATTCATTGACCCATGTTTCATGAGTAGTGGTTCATAAGAACCCATCTCTCATGAGAATGTATGGAACACATAGCACTCATTGCATCTAGGTATGGGCGACCTCCCGAGATAAACTAGCATCTTTACTCTTATTCTAGAATTACATCATGAATTGAGATATTTTGTTAACTTATTTTCTATAAAGTGCCCAAATATATCTATAAGAATGATTGAAAGATAGATTTACATGAAATTTATTAAGATAAATGCATTAATCATAACAGTTCATACTCAAATTAATAGACATTAAATTATTATCAATATCAGAAGTTAAATCAACAAATATTCTCACACTTGTTATTAAACATGCATAGCCACAAGTCTATGAATTGACAGTTATATTGATAAGGGCAAGGAGTATTATAAAGTTTTTTAAGCACAGGGGAAAGCCTAAGTGGACGTGAGGACCATCAAAAAGTAGTCTTTAGAGATTGTTAAACATGCACAGCCACAAGTCTATGAATTGATAGTTATATTGATAAGGGCAAGGAGTATTATAAAGTTTTTAAAGGACAGGGGAAAGCCTTAAGCGGACGTGAGGACCATCAAAAAGTAGTCTTTAGAGATTGTGCAAAGATATATGTCCGTGGACCAATTAGTATGTGGTTCATTTCAAGTCAGTTCCGTATAGATACAAATCTAGATTAGGTGTAAAATAAAAGCGACTTTTCATGCTTTAGACCAGATTGTTAACCATCGTTTACCTACTAAAAATATATGATTCAAGACAGTGGTTTCCAGCAGAAAGATGAGACCAGTTCAGATCAAATTGCATCAAAGTGAACAGTTTCCCTACAGAGTTTACAGACAAGCAGAGCTGAAAAAATCATCTTCTTGATGCCTCAAAATATGAGGAATGGAGACATAGAAGTAGCATTCGAGGGCTCTGTAGATTATAAGGGAAGGCCTCTTGTAAGAGCAAAGACTGGAGGGTGGAGAGCTTGTTCTTTAATAGTTGGTATTTATTCATTTCTCGATCACTCTGAATTTATGATTCATCCTCTTTTCTTTGATGATGGATGGTAGAATTTGATCTAAAATATGGCAACAATTTTTTTTTTACATAGTCTAATCTAGAAGAAGAAAAACTACTGAATTCAGGAATAATATAGTCTAATCTAGAAGAAGAAAAACTACTGAATTCAGGAATAATGTCTTGCTTCTTGTGAAGGTGAGCTTTTTAGTTTTCTTGTACAGGTTATGAGTTCTGTGAAAGAGTGGCTTTTGCTGGGATTTGGTCAAGTTTAGTGGTGTATTTGACCACAAAGTTGCATGAGGGCACTGTAACATCCTCTAGAAATGCCAGCAATTGGGTTGGGACTGTGTTTGTTACTCCTTTACTTGGAGCATACATTACAGAGAGATATTTGGGGCGCTTCTTGACTCTAGCAATTTTCTGTGGTATATATACCCTGGTAAGCACTAAACTTCAGTTCTTTTTGGTAATAACAATACAAACTATTCTTTTCTTGGAGAGTTATAGTACAAAATCTTTGCATTTCTATTAAAATGAAATATCAGTTGTATGAAACTGATTGTGGAGTGCTCTTAAAAAAACATTGGGTTGTATGAAACTGATTATGGAGTGAATTGTGGCGCAGGGAACAGGGGTTATTACTCTGTCTGTTTCCTTGAAATTTTTGAGACCTGTAGAATGCCCAATAAATGAAGACTGCCAAAAGGCTTCCCCTCTACAAAATGGGATTTTTTACCTTGGTTTATATCTTATTGCTTTTGGTTCAGGAGGAACCAGGCCCAACATCTGTGCTTTTGGCGCAGATCAGTTTGATGATTCGGTTCCCAAAGAAAAGCAGCTGAAGAACTCTTTTTTTAATTGGTGGGTTCTTATAGTTTTCTCTGGAGGTCTATTTGGGCAGACAGTAATTGTGTATATTCAGGACAAGAAAGATTGGGGAGTGGGCTATGGAATTTTAACTGCAGCGCTGGTAACTTCCTGTTTTCTGTTGCTGATACGAACACCTGTTTATAGACATAAAATTGAGCCTGGTCGACCTCTGCAACGCATTGTTAGGGTTATTTGTAAGATGGCTCAGAACTGGAAGGTGCCTGTTCCTGCAGATCCCTCTTCTCTTCATGAAGTAGAATCAAAGGACTATGTACCTCAAGATCGATACCTCATTGCCCATACTACACATCTCAGGTTGGAATTTCATCTATATCAAACTCTCTGTTACAGATTAAAATCCTATTATGAATTAACATAGTTGTTTAAGATTTCATTAAAGAAATGGGCAAAATTTTTGGTATGTATTGAAAAGATTGTTTTTGGAATCAATTGTATCGATTTTTGGGTTCAATGGGTTGGATGTAGTCCATTATTCATCATTGGATCCACACTCACTCTATTGTATCTGCTGATGGATGTCTCAATGTGATTCCAAATGTCGAAACTGCATGGGGCTGATGTATTCAAAAGATTGTTTTTGGAATCAATTGTGGTGTATGCAGTGGAAGTTGCAAACGTATTCTGTGTTCCAGCAGTGGATTTGCACTTTATCTGCTAATGAATTGGTCAACCTGATCTGAAACCTTAAACCATATGCAGTTGATTGTCAAAAACTATAATCTTTCGGATGATGGGTTGCTGAATCTGATCTATGTTCTATCTGCTGATAAATCTCAATGGGAACTGAAACCTTGAACCATGTGCAGTTGATTGTCAAACATTATACTCTTTCAGATGATGGGTTGCCTAATCTGATCCAAAATGTTGGTCCAAACATCGACACAATTGATTTCAAAAAACAATCTTTTGAATGCCTACATGAACAGTGAAAAAACTAATGCCGACCGATGTTGGTATGCAGTGAAACATTGATCCTAAGCATCAACACAATTGATTTCAAAAAGCAATCTTTTGAATACTACATAAACTGTGAATAATCTAATGCCAACCATTGTTGGTATGCAGTCAATAAACTTACAGTAATTAGGCCTAACTTTTGGCAGGAAAGCTTATATGGGTAACAACACCCAAATATAGTAGGTGGATAGTGGATTGGTAATGGTATGGTGTGTATGAACTTTATGTGGCAAGTCTTAATCAGCATGATTTGTTCAACAATGGGCAGACTTCTAGACAAAGCGGCTATTCAAAATGGGGCAACATCAAATCCCTGTACTGTCACAGACGTGGAGGAAACAAAGCTGGTTATACAAATCCTTCGAATTTGGGTGACAGCCATCTTCCCCAGTACATTGCTAACTCAAGCAGGAACACTTTTTGTGAAGCAGGCCATGAGTCTTGATCGGAAACTAGGTCACAAGTTCGAGTTTCCAGCAGCCAGTATTGGGGCTTTTGTGCCCATATCAATGCTTTTATCCCTGATCATCTATAATAAGCTATTTGTCCCAGTTATGAGAAGATTGACAGGAAACCCAAGAGGCATAACAATATTACAGAGGATGGGGATTGGCATGCTAATCCATACCGTGGCCATGGTAACGGCTATGGTAATTGAAATGGACCGCCTAAAAGTTATTAAACACCATAAGCTTGCAGATCAGAAACATGCTATTGTGCCCAGAAGCATATTTACTCTGCTTCCGCAGTTTGTCATAATGGGCATTGCAGAATCCTTCATAGAAGTGGCAAAACTGGAATTTTTTTATGATCAAGCCCCTGTGAATATGCAGAGTTTAGGCAGTGTATTGTATGCAGCTTCTGTAGGAGTTGGTGCCTTTGTTAACAGTGGTCTTCTCACAGTTATAAGCAGTGTTACCGGGCATTTGGGACACAGAAGCTGGATTCTTGATAACGTGAATGCCTCGCGTTTTGATTTCTATTATGCAGTCTTGGCCCTTGTTAATTTCATTAATTACTTGGTTTTCTTGATTATGTCTGCCCTGTTTACAAAACAGAGAGAAACAGTTAAAGCTTTGGAAAGGGATTCAAGCGATACAGAAGAATACACAGTGAGTAACACAAGTAATAGCGACTAATTCTATGAATATTTCTTGTGGTAGGATAAGGTCATGAGGTCTAGTTTCCGCAGTACCTGTGGTTTCAAAGGGCATGTACCAGCATCACATGTCACAGTTTATAGGGCCCTACTTAGTTTTTTGGGCAAAAAAATAGGATTAAAATTGTATACTAAATGTGAATCCAAGGCAATGCAAATGTGTCATATTGATATAGTGTGATGGTTTTAAATTGCATTGTTGAAGTGTTATTGTTGAATTTTTATGTTAGAAATGAGGTCTGCCATATGTAATCTGACCGATTCACAACTCGACCAAGTCGAAGATAATGCAAAGATCATGTCTGACAGAGCTAGAGACCTTATGATTCTTATCCTTTGAAAGTTTAGTTGTATGTTGATTGCAAATTTTGTGTAAATTAAAATGGAGTGGGTGAACATGACCTACAAAAGTGAAATACAAACTGGTGAGTGGGAGGTTCCAGGGAAGGGGTTACAAGGCTATTTTTTATTTATTGTTGGTTCCTCCTACTTTACAGGAATTCTAGTAGTTTAACAATCTTCTTCAACCAAGTAGAGTAATAATTGATCTGGAATAAATAGATAGAATAATTATTGATTCTGTGATGGATATTATTTTAAACTTTTTGTTCTTATAGTCTATCGTTATCATTTCTAGTGGGTAGTTAGTAGTAACCAAATATTTATGGTGCGGGCATTGTCATGATGCATCCCCGTAACACGCTGCCTTTGTATTTAAGGTAGTCTTTTTCGTTCTTTCAATTATAGGGACGTAACACGATCTCATCGTTCAACTAGTAATGCCTTGATGTTTTACGTGACGTTTGAGTAGGTTTTTTTTCCTTCCAAGTTTTTATTCGACATGCTAGGTAGGTAAGGCATTTTTCAATGTACGTGCGTTTTCCATTACGGATAAAAAGTCTGTGGAAAGGAATTGGATATGGTTTGTAGGTCAATCATGTTTTTCTTGTGGATTAAGGTTAGGCTATGTTTTTTCTGTGGATTAAAGTTGGGTTATTAACAACAGCATATTTTTACAATTTATAAAATACTAGTGATATATTTTTAGGTCAGATTGTGTGAATTTTTTTTTAGCATTGACGTTTCAGATCAAATGCTATGATTCATTATCTCTTTGCATTCTTAAATTCTTTCATTCTGATGATAGATCATGGAGTTTGATTCGAAACATCAATATTAAATTTTTTTCACACAATCTTACCCCAAAATATATCAATAATAAAATTGGTTCATGTTTAGTTTACATTATGATTATGCTGTGTTTTTGTTACATTAGATTAAAAAAACATGTTCTTTGAAGCTCTTATTATAATACTGAATATATAAAGAAAAGTATTATGAAAAAGCAATTTAAGTTTGATTGTATAAGAGGTTCGCCTTATCTCTCTATCATATTTTTTCACATTATTTCAATAGCAAAGAAAATCATATGTCACATTTAAAAGTAGTTTAAATATTTATTATTCATGTATGTTCTAAAAATTTATTTTTACTATTAAATTTTTATTTTTTTTGTCAAACCTATCTAAAATTATTGATATCTTAATACCATATGAAGTACAATGGAAGGGATGTATTTGTAATTGGTCAATGAGTTATGATAATGTTATATACAACTTTGAATGTATAGTTAGATAAATTTATGTATTAAGTCAATAAAATATATTATTTTGAAGAATTGTTGAGTATGTTGGCTCTCAAAAATGTAGTTTTCTTTTCATTAAGACTACGACTTATAAACAAGCTAGTGAGAAAAAATATCTTGCAGAAGGAAGAAAACTATCAACATGGAAAAGACAACATGAGGCCAATGCATGGGAGGAAGGTATCTCCTCTTCTCCTTGAACTCTATATATAGCCTAGGAGGGTGGTACTTTGAGATCTTTCCACATAACTATTAAAGTAAAAACAAATATAAGAACGCATTAGTTATCGTGCTTTAATGGTAGCCATTGATAGACCTTTAAACCTTATAACAAGTAGATGTATACGAACCATGCCCGTGTATCAATGGACAAGGAATAAGTATATATTGAAGATGATGATTTCTCTTAACCTCTTTTACACTCATGCATCTTGTGATATCACCAATATACCCCTTTGGACATCTCTATTTAACAATGACTAACAAAAGTTGTTGCTAAAATAATATATTACAATGATAAATTAGACTCTTATAAGCATAACCATTGAAAAACATGACTTGATTACAAGATGTACTAAAATTTTACATCAATCTAAAACTCGATAAGGATCACAAGCAAGGAATGAGAAAATACAAAATTGAAAGGAAAATACTTTAAGTGGATACAAATGATGATAGGGAAACATGCAAACCTACACAAATTGAGGCCTTGATCTTGTTGGGAGTCAAATTTACATTGTCCTTTTTTCTCGATTCTCTTACCCTTTTGTTCTTATCAATTGCCCATTTCCTTTCACATTATTGATAAGCGATCTAGAACACCCTAATGAGTTTATTATGTTTAGGACAGGCATTTGCCATTGTGTTCTTTCCCTTTTACATGCTTTTTTACCAAATGTTGAAAAAATATAAAAATAGTGAAGTATGAGAGTTGTTAGATTCTTTCATATTGTAGGACATCTAAATGGTTATCTCCTTGTCAACTTTAGAGAAGATTTTGATTGAAAAAAAGTGTGGCCAACTAACAATTTTGTTGGTTTTAAGAACTATGTTGAATCCCAACCGAGTTCTTGGAAACTTCAAACTATTATTTGGTTTGTTCCTTGTTCTCTCTTTGATCGATAGTTTACACCATGCCTTACCCATTAATCGCATTTTTCAAAACCTGCAATGTTTCTCATTATCACTGATAGTTCTTGGTTACAGGTGAAATTTTAACAAGAAGAAAAAAATAAAGGCAAAGAACCTAAGATGTGTTAGGATTAGGTAATATTGAGAGGGGGGGTGAATCAGTATTACAACACTTTAAGTTAAACTTCAACCAATTGTAAATAAACCATATGAATGCAGACATGAAAAGAACATAAACACATAACACATAACTCATGACACCATAATTTGTTCTCGAGGAAACCTTGACCAAGGGAAAACCCCAGTGGGGATGGTACCCACAACGATGCACTAAAATATAGTATCCCTGTTAGGAGATCTAGCTCTATTAGGAGCTAATTATTACATAGTACATTTCCTTGCTAGAGGAATACAAAACCCTGTTAGGGGTATACAAAAATCCTATTAAAGGTGGTGAGCTTACAACTCTTACAATTAGAATACTGTTACAAAGTGATCTTCAAAAGGTGAACAATACAAGCATCTGCTATGCTTAGATGGTTCCAATTATAGCTCTGTCATACACTGATCTCGCATCTGCTCTCTTCTCTCAAATTCACATCCATCACATCATCATCACAATCACACTTATTGCTTTCATAAAGCATTCTATACTTATATAAACTCTTCCATCCAGTCGACTCTCCAAATACAACACAAAATATAATAATTACTTATGCAAATAATCAACATAGAGTCGGCAATCATATATTACCAAAGTGGTGGCAATATACAACATCCATTTGACTTAGCATGTTTCCATATCAACTAACCTTGCCTCAATCATCGTGACTGCTCATATGCCCTGTTTCACTGATTCTCTATCTTCACATACCTTCATATCACTGTATCTTCTTGATTTCTTCACCAAAACACGTGCGACCTTGACTGAAGGTCTTACATACTCCTAAATGTCTTCTACTAACTTCGCAAGCCATAATACATCATATATTATCTTTGGTAACCAAAATTGTAACACAATATACTATTATCCTGATTCTATACTTCTAGTCATTTTCATGACTGTGACTCCAGTACCAAAACTCTTTGCATGTAATCACTTTAACATAAGTGTTTCCATAAATGACAACCATCAAGTGATCCCTAGTGCTCCCAAAACATCACTTGTCAACAATCTCTCCCTTTGGCATTGATGGCAACACTTAGTGAAAACTGACTAAGTATCAAAGCACTAACTTCCTTCTACTTCTTTGTATACATATTCTTTTCTTCTCTTTCTTTTTTTTTTCTTTTTCTCTCATTTTTAAAATTTTTTTTAAATCTTTTTCTTCTTTTCACCTTTTCTCTTCTCTTCCTCTTCTCATTTTTCTCCTCTCTTCCTCTCCCTTTGACATCAATGGAAAATGTACTTGCAAAATTTCAAAATTTCTAAGCACAAAAAGACTTAGTGCTTACTCACCAAATTTAGAATATCTTGGAAAGAATCTTCCAAGGTCTTCACTTCCTCAGCTCATGACTTAATCAAAAGTTCACTGACATGGATCAGTCCATTCAATGCATAAGATGTTGTTTCTGGTGCCTTCAACTCAGTGGGTATAGACATTGATCCTTCTATTTTATCCATCTCTGAGAGATGAACTTCAAGCATTGATAGCTTAGGAGTTATTAAACTCTTCAACAAACCAAATCTATCTACTACTCTCCCTTTCTCCGTATTTAGAACACTTATTTTATCCAAAAGCTTGGATGTCTATTTATCTATTTCTACCACAGTTTGTGAAGATGTTTCACAATTGTCCATCAAGCTATCAAGTGTAGCCATGTCCTTGGCTATGATGTCTTCAATGTTCTTCACATGTCTACAAGGATTTATGTAGTGACTGTATATCTTCCTTCCTTGTGCTACACAACTCTTAGCCTTAAGTGTAGTTTCTTTTAGAATGTCCAAGTCCCATGAGATGGATTGACAAACTTCCTTCAACTTCTTTTCTAAGAACCTCTTTTCTGCCTTATCCTCTGTGGTCTTTAGCAGTGACTCAAAGTGACTGTCAAAGATATCCAATGTCATGCTTAGGTTCTCTGCCTCATCCTTTCCTTGAAAAATAATAGGTGGAGGGAGTATTTTGTTCACTATTTCCACTGCCCTACAAATCACCTTTACCTTTTAGTCCCCTTTTTGTACTTACCTTTCTCTTGCCATGGCAAAAGCCATGAAGGATAACCTCATGAGTTCATCATCATCCATGCTCTCTACATCTGTGCTCACTGGTTTGGTCATACTTTCCAACAATATAATAGAGGAGGTGTCTGGTTCTTGCTTTTGCTCAACTCTTACCTCAACTACTTTTTCTTCTCCAATCTCTTCTACCTTCCTTTCTTCTTGTTGAATTTCCTTCTCCTGTACCTTCTCTTTCTTTTTTTTTCCTCTGTATGCTCTTCCTCTATTTGTCCTTCTTCTTCAACTGTCATCACACTGTTTGTATTGTCTTAAAATGGGTCACTTGTATCAAGTGAAGTGTCTAATGATATTAGCATACCAGAAATGAAGAAGTCTGGTTGCTTATCAACTTCATTAGCTTGTTCACTTTCTTATGCTATCTTGGAACTTTCTTCCATTCCCAAAGGTGTAGGCTTGGTAACCTTGGGAGGTGAAGTCTTCTTAGGCATATCACTCATTAGCATTTGATCTAGTGCCTTTTGGGTGTCCTCTATGACTTCATCATACTTTCTTTGCCATTATTTTCACTAGTCTAGCCTTGGTCCTCAACAAAGGTCTCAATATCACTCATTAGAATTTGATCTAGTGCCTTTTGGGTGTCCTCTATGACTTCATCATACTTTCTTGCCATTATTTTCACTAGTCTTGCCTTGGTCCTCAACAAAGGTTTCAATTCTTTGATGATTCTTTCCCTTTCTTGTATAGAAACAATAGGTAACATGTCTTCAATAGCCTTGTTCCTTATGTTCTCATCCTCAGATTGTGCCAACTATTTTCTAATCTCCAACTTTCTATACAATTCCTTAGGAATGCTTCCTTCTAACTCTAACAAATTTTTCTTAGAAATTAATAAGTGCTCAATTACTGTGTCCTCAATAATTGCTTGATTTTTAGAATAATACCTTTCATTATATCTATGTACTATCCTCATATTTCTATCTATTATCACTCTCTTTTGCAACTTTGAGATATTTGGCTTCCACAGATCTTGTGGCCTCTTTTGAACTTCTTTTTCTTCTTCTTTCTTAGTTACTTTTTCTTCTTTCTTCTTTGTTTCAACTTTTACCTTTTGCTTCTTAGGACTGCTTTGCTTGCTAGATCTTGTAGATCTCCTAGGAGTGTTCTCATGCACAACTTCTTGTGCAGTCTTCTCATGTGTAGGAGATAAATCAATTATGTCTGGTGTAGGACTTATTGTCTTGTCTGCTTCAGAAGGGGGAGGCGCATCAATTGCCATGCTGGAAGATGCTTCTGTCATCTGTGTCCTTATGTTCTTTAGTTGTTCCCTAGTGATTCCTACCTTTGTAGTGATATCCTCAACTATTTTATTAATCTTTCTCTTCCTTGTCTCTTTTTCATGTTCTTCTCTAACATTTTCAGAATTTTCCCTATATGTTCCCCATCTTTCTTTAAAAGTGTCTATTTATGTTGCTAATACATGCTCTACTTGCATAGTTAGAACCTCAGAACTGACTTCATACCCCATAGGGTAACACCATTTCTTCCTAGGCTCAACTATCTCAAAGAGCACACAATCAATTTCAACCATGAAACAGATAGTTTCCTTATACTTCTCAACTAGATCTTTAGGTATCATATATCTTTCCTTCATCTGCCTCTGTAGGATTTTGGTCATAGAAAATAGCTCTTCATCTACCCAATTCTTGTCATGTCTTCGGTAGCTCTCAGAAATTTGAATTCCAATAGGTACATCATCTTTCCATGCTCTAGGGTGCATGCCAAGGAATTTATGTATAATGTGGATGTACATATGAACAATAGTGATCCAAACCTGAATACCTTAGTCTTGTCTTTCTTTATAACCTTCACATTTTCCAAAAATTGTTGTGCAAGAACTTCGCAAAGGTTATATTTCTTGTTTTCCTTAACCATTCTATATGACATCATAATAACTCCAGCTGATATTGAGTTAGGCTTGTTGCTATAGAACATCTTAAATAACATAATATCATAGCTACTAACCTCACATCTTGCTGATAGATGTCATTTACTGTTATAGCTCTCTTATCCCACTTAGAATGGGTTAGGGTTTCCACCTATTTTCTTATGTTCTTCTTTTCTACTATGAGGGCTCCATCATTATCCAATCGGGTTATACCATGAATCATTTGAGCACATATCTTTACCGGTTGTTCTCCAATCCATATAAATTGGTCATAGATTCTACTTAGGATTATCTTGAACCATTCAGTTTCATGGAACACATTCAGTAGGGTTAGCTTGATAACATATTGGTCTTCTAGGTGCTTAAACTCCTACCATCTTCCCATCTGCTTCTATCATTCCATCTAATGCACTATAGATATTGACATCTCCTATGATCTCATACTTGCAATGTATATAAGCCCTAATATCCTCAACATGCAACACGCCATAAGGGGTTTGCAAAAATGCTCCTTTCGGATCATCCTCACAAGACTTAAACGAATGTTTCTTGAATTTATACCTAGGTCTATCCACAACATCAAAGATTATGGGTGCATCCATAACTTTTGAAAGAGTATAAAGTCTAAATACCTTTAACATGCTAAATCCAAAACTTTGGTTCAAGCGATCATGTAATATATCTGCTAGATGACTGAAATGCTTCACAACTCTGATCTCCTTGGTCACTGATTATCAAATAGTGCAGAACTGATATGCTTCAAGCTCTTTTATCCTTCACAAGTTGAGTAAGTGCATTAATCACAGGTAGCTCAACTTTTCATGATGTCCAGTCAACACAAATCTCGTGAACATGGAATATGAATCTCCAAGTACTACGATCACAACCATACACTCTATAGTGTCTGTACATACCATACCTAAGCTCACATGAGCTTATTCCACATAATCAGGGGTTGGATATATTATGTTATCTTCATCCAATGCTCCTCTTAAGGCCATGCATCCTTCTAGGTTGATGTCTCAATGAAATCATCATGCGAAGACATAGTAGCATCGACTGTCTCTCCTTGAACCAATGCCTTGTTGAACTCTTTTATCTTCCATATCTTCTCATCTTCTTCATTTGCAGATTTCTTGAAATGATTCTCAAACTCATCCATATACTCATTAAGACTTTTACCAGTGTCACCAACATTCTTCTTTATAACCACAAGGGGTGGTCCTCTTGGTTCTCTTGGTCCTCTTCTATTTTCCTCTCCATTGTATCTGCAAAAATTTGTTGTGTCCAAGGTTGTTGCATTTGTAACATGTAGGTGGTCTCCTTCTATCATGATTTACTTGTAGCTTACAATACCTTGCAGTATGCCCAAAGTTATTGAATTTGAGGCATGTGATCTTGGCTGTTGACTCTTCTCTGATATAGTCTTGTTTATATCTAGATTGACTAGGTTTTCTAATTTCTTCTTTCTTATGTCCATAATCATAACAATTATAACAATAACTAGAAAAAGGTTTGAAAGAGATGTTACCTCTGCAAACTCTTTCCATGTGTCCAACTTTGTTTCATCCAAAGCATCTACCTCTAAAAGGTCTAGTATGATCTCTAGGTCTCTCAAGAGTAGGTCTTTCTTCAGTATTTTCTTCATTTTCTTCTTCATTAGTCTTAGAACATTCTGCTTCATTGAATCCAACTCTAGTCATGTCTCCTTTAGGTTTTTGTCTTTCTCTTTGTTCATCAATCTTATCAGTGCTCATGTGCAACTTCTCAATATGTAATTTGGATTTCATGAGTTCTCCTTTTATGATCTGATTGTACTTCTCCAACTCATGACACTTATCCTTGTAGTGATCAAGTTCAGTCTTCATTTGTCCTATCTTCTCATTTTCTTCTTTTAGTGACTCTTCAACTTTGTATCTTGCATCCTTTTCATGTTGAATCTCTTTAATCATTAGAAGATTGATTTGTTCTTTTTCCTGCTCCAACTTCTTTACTTGGTCTGATGTGTCATTGTTTGAATCTTCTTTCATCTTGTCCATAAGGTCTTGTTTCTGACTTCTTGAAGTTTCAAGTTGTTCCTTTAGTTTCTTGATGGAACCTTCTGCTCTTCTTAATTTTAATTTTAGTTCGCCATTCTCATCCTTCTCTTGGTCCAAGTCATCAAGTGTTGCTTCAAAGTTCTCTTGCAAACTTTCTGAATCCATTATGATCTTTGTTAAGCTGTTAGGCTTTCTCTCCAAGGGTCAATAGCTTTGATACCAATTGTTAGGATTAGGTAATACTGAGAGGGGGGGGGGGGGGGGGGTGAATTAGTATTACAACACTTTAATTTAAACTTCAACCAATTGTAAATAAACCATATGAATGCAGAAATGAAAAGAACATAAACACATAACTCATAACTCATGACACCATAATTTGTTCTCGAGAAAACCCTGGCCAAGGGAAAACCCCGGTGGGGATGGTACCCACAACTATGCACTAAAATATAGTATCCTTGTTATGAGATCTATCCTTATTAGGAGTTGATTATTACATAGTATATTTCCTTGCTAGAGGAATACAAAACCCTGTTAGGGGTATACAAAAACCTTGTTAATGGTGGTGAGCTTACAACTCTTACAATCATAATACTATTAAAAAGTGATCTTCATAAGGTGAACAATACAAGCATCTTCTATTCTTAGATGGTTCGAATTATAGCTCTGTCATACACTGATCTCACATCTTCTCTCTTCTCTCAGATTCACATCCATCACATCATCATCACAATCACACTTATCGCTTTCATAAAACATTCTATACTTATATAAACTCTGTCATCCAGTCGACTCTCCAAATACAACACAAAACATAATAATTACTTATGCAAATAATCAACATAGAGTCGGTGATCATATATTACCAAAGTGTCGGCAATATAAAACATCCATTTGACTTAGCACGTTTCCATATCAACTAACCTTGCCTCAATCTTGACGACTTCTCATATGCCCTGTTTCACTGATTCTTTGTCTTCAAATACCTTCATATCTATGTATCTTCCTGATCTCTTCACCAAAACACGTGCGACCTTGAATGAAGATCTTACATACTCCAAAATGTCTTCTACTAACTTCACATGCCATAATACATCATATATTATCTTCGCTAACCAAAAATGTAGCACATTATATTGTTATCCTGATTCTATTCTCAGTCATTTTCATGACTGTGACTCTAGTACCAAAACTCTCTACATGCGATCACTCCAACATAAGTGTTTCCATAAATGACAATCCTCAAGTGATCCCTAGTGTTCCAAAAACATCACTTGCCAATACGATGAGTTACCAGTTCTGATCTAGGCATCGATAAAGCAAAGGTAACAAAGGCGAGAGCATGTGTTGAAAGAGTCGAAGCTTTTGGTGGTTCTCAAAACCATTAAAGCCTCCAACTGGGTTCAAACTTTTTAGATTCCTCTCTTCTATTCCGACTCTCCATGAATGTGGTATGACTTAGGCCTGATGCCCAAAGCTCGATGAAGAACTGCCTTGTCACAGTTTCAAGATTCTTCTTGTTCTATTTTTCTCAACCAATATGCAAATATTTTGCAGTCCTAAGATCTTACCCTCTTGATAGTTTCCTATTCTTTTGTTAGGGGTTTGTGATGTTTAATGCCAAATCCTCTTTTGGCTCAACTTACCGTGATATAGTATTTTCTTATGGTTTTTTGTGGCTCAATGGAATGTTTTCTTATCTGTCTACGCCAACTTGCAATATTGACATCATTTCACCCAGCTAATAGAATTGGATTTTGAGGTCCTCCATGGATCTAGAATGCCCATTGTTGGGTGAGATTTTTCCTCAACCATGGATATAGATGTGCTATGCTACGGAGCAATGATTATGGTTTGGTGCCTTAATGTATATGTTTTTGTGTCTCATTTTAAAAGATGTTGGTTTTATGGGTGGTAGCTTCAGATTATGCATGTGTGAATTTATTTGAAGTTCTTGAAATCAAATTAAGTTTAGTTGTATAAAGGCTCTCTCTCTCTCTCTACGTATATATATATATATATATATATATATATATATATATATATATATATATATATATATATATATATATATATATATATATATATATATATATATATATATATATATATATATATATATATATATATATATATATATAGCGAATAATGTCTCAATGCTATTCTAAGAAAAAATTATATTATTATTCTCCTTTTTGTTGTTGTTACATTTGTTGACATGAATGTAATAAATATTTGATAATGTGACAATATTTCAAAGTTTTATAAAAATTATTACCACCATTTGTCTATTAGGATATGGATGATATCCACTAAGCCTTGGTATGTGGCATCTGATAATGATCCAAGAGAGTGGAGCCCCTCTTGCAAGGTCTAAAGGTAGGATCCTCTAAGTTGGAGCGCTAGGGTGAAGCCCAGGCACTGGCTAAATAGTTGAATATTTGCACCGGCTAGTGCAAGGCAATCCCTATACACCTCTGTACTCCCCCTGTCATTTCCAACTACATACATTTGATAAAGGAATGCTAAGTATGTGTAAACAGTAAACTAAAACAAATATTTACCAAGGTGACACTTAGTTGTTTTTTTCAATTTTTCTTATAAATTTTATGGTTTATTTTTTTTCAAGCTTCTTTATAATTTTTAAGGTTGTAAAAATAGTCTTTCTAAATTTTATAATAATGATATTCTATTATAATTTATAATTAATTATATTATTAAATTTTGAATTAGTTATTCTTTCTAATTAATTATTAATATATTATTTATTAATTTTAAATTTTTATTATATAATAAATTTGATATAAATTTATTTCATTTGTTTTAATATTATTGATTTATATTTTTCTTTTTAAAAAATAAAAAGATTTTTAATTTTTAATTTTTATTAATATTAACTTTGAATTTAATATTTATTATCTTGTTTTAAATTATTGATTTATTGATTTATATTTTTCATATTAGAATTAACTCCTTAATTTATATTCAATTGATTATTTTATGGACGTAAACAACATTAAAAAAATTGGCCTTCTAAAAATGACATTATAAAATTAGAAGCCTTTTAAACAAGTTATCCATTTTTCTTTAAATTTTAAAATTTTAAGGATAGATAGGTAGGGTCTGAATCAAGGTTACTTAGAGTTCAAATTATGAATGCAATTAAAATTACTTTAGAATTAGAATTAAACCCTAACTCTAAGCCAAAATCTAATTCTAAGCCTAACAATTATCTAACCTTAATTAAACTCTATCTTGAAGTTGAACCTAAAACCTAATCTTAACCTTAACATTAACTTTAGTCCTAATTGAACACTAACCCTAATCAAATCATATCTTGATTATAAACCATAATTTTAACATAACCTTAAACCTTAAACCAAACCCAAGCTTACCATTATCCTTAATTTAAATTTAATTAAACCTAATCTTTGTCAAAGGCAAACAAATCACAAAAAAAAAAGAAATCAATTATATTAAATTTTTTTTCACATAATCATCCTAATTCGAAATATTTCACTAACCCAAAATCTAATCCTAACCATTTTTTGTCAACCCTAACCTTGACCTTAAACCTAATTATAACTATAATCATAACCCTAACCCTAACCCTAACCTTAACCCTAATCGTACCATAATTATTAATTTAATTTATTAATTTTTATTTTTTAAAAGTAAGAATTAAAATTTAAAGAGAAATGAATAACTTGTTTAAGAGGCGTCTAATTTTCTAAAGCTAATGTTTACTATCTTATTTAAAAGACTTTTAATTTTAGAAAATCAAATTTTCAATGTTGTTTATGTTCAATAAAATAATCAATTAAATATAAAATTTATGAGTTAATTCTAATATGAAAAATATAAATCAATAAATAAATAATATTAAAATAAGATAATAAATATTAAATTCTAAATTAATATTAAAAATTTGAAAATTAAAAATCATTTTTATTTTTTAAAAAGAAAAATATAAATCAATAATATTAAAATAAATAAAATAAATTTATAAAGAAAGTTAAAAAAAAATAAATTGTAAAATTTATAAGAAAGTTTGAAAAAAATAATTAAGTGTCCCCCTTGGTAAATATTTGTTTTAGTTAATGTTTACACGTACTTAGCATTCCTTTGTCAGTTGTGTGCAGTTGGAAATGACAGGGGGAGTATAGAGGTGTACAGGGACTGCTTGGCACTAGCCGGTGCAAATATTCAACTATTTAGCCAGTGTCGTGAAGCCCATAGTAGAGGTCTTGGGGCAATTGCCTCAATAGGGGTTGTTGGGAGGAGTGCTCTAGAAGCAAAATTTGACCATTATTTTATAAAAGGAGTAAACCATTAATTTGGTATTTAACCAACCTTCATAAACCACCAAAAAGGGCTTGATAAATAAGTGGTTATGTGATATGAAATATCACCAGATTATAATTTTCTCTTCATTGGATAATAAAATGAAAGTGGATGATTATTTCTCTATACATGTGGCCCACATGGACTGAACTATGTTAAGTATCTATATCATTGTAAATTATTATTTTGCATTAGGTCTAATATATTTTAATGCTCTAGTATGCCTAAACCATAAAAATTAATTTTAAAACTATGTATTTAAGTCATTTGGTAGGATATTTCATATTTGAGTGTGAGCAATAGTGTAAGAAAGAAATTTTAAGGTTGAAAAGTTCAATGGTCAAATTATTAACTACAAAAGATGAATTTGAAAAATTATTTATATCAAAATTTTGTTTTCTTACAATTAGGTGGAAAAGAAAAGAAATTGACAAATGAGATAGATCTAGAATGGTAGGTTACTAATAGAAAGACACTAGGAACAATATGATTTTTCTCACCAATGTCACTAGATTTTATTTGATCAAAATCAATGGGAATGATGGGCCTAGTGTTTGCATTCGAAAAACTATATGGAAAAAAACTCTTAGCTTCCAAAAATATGTTTCTTGTAAAATAAATTTATTTAATATGAAAATGTTAGTAGGTGGGTCTATTGCTAACCATTTAAATGCTTTTATCATGGTTAAAAGCTAATTAAGTTCTATAAAAGTATGCTCTAGTGAATAGATTATGGATCTCTTGATTTTGGGTTCATGGTAAGAAAGTTGGAATAGCTTAGTTGGGTCTATAAGTAACTATCTTTATAGTTCAAACATGTTGAGGTTTGATGATTGTTGTGTTTATCCTTAGTAAAAAAATGTGATAGAAAATAATAGATGACATGTTCAGTAATGTTTTGACTGTTAAGAATATAACAAGCCAGTGAGAAGAGGAAACAACCAAGAAAACCATGGAAAACTAAATAAAGGTAGATCAAAATGTATAGTCAGGCTCTAGAGTGCTAAAATTGGGAGAAGAAAGGACACATAAAGAAAGATTGTTCATCTTGAAAGGGAAAGAAAGGAAATGGAAGAAAAAAAAAACAAGAAATTAAATATAGCAGTTGATGTGTTGATAGATGTTTTAATTCTTTCTTTAGAGAATATTACTGATTCATAAAAATTATATTAAGAGCTTCGTTTCATGCCACACCATGTATGGAATAATTTCTGGACCATCTTCAAGTTGATTTTGGACAAGTTCATTTGTGTGATGATGAATAATGTAAAATAACAAGATGTATAGATAAAATTCCAAATGGAAATCAATGTCTACTAAAAGAGATGAAACATGTTCCTCATTTGAGAAGAAACCTAATTTTAGTAGGACAACTAGGAAGTGAGGGATGTATAGCTAAATTTACAAATAATGTTGGCATTAAGCATGATTGTCATTAGTGACAACATTTATTCTGAATAGAGCATACCGAGCAGAGAAGAGCTTACCGAGCAGAACAGTGCATACCGAGCAGAGCAGAGCTTACCGAGTAGAATAGTGCATATCGAGCAGAGCAGAGCTTATCGAGCAGAACAATGTATACTGAGCTCGCAAAGTTTCACAGTGTTTACCGAGTGCTGCACGGTTAAACAGGAAATTTAGTTTCTATCGAGTAACACTGTATCTACCGAGTCTCCAGTATTTACCGAGTTCGAAACTACGACCGAGTGGTTAGTATGGACCGAGCCTCCACTTCTACCGAGGTGCATGACGATGCCGAGTAACACAGTGGACGCCGAGTATCAGAAAGTCACTGAGTTAGTTTGCAGTAACTGAGTAACTATATTTGGGGCCGACTTAGTAATACTTGTATTTACTTGTTTAAGAGCCAACTTTGTAATTGTTTTGCAATTGATTTGGATTGATATATAAGCAATGTTTATATCATATCCAAAGTGTAAGAAAAAAGAGAAAGTGGAACATAATAGAAAAACTGAGAAATGAAATATGAATGCGAAGATGCATGAAAGGCAGAAGTAAGTGAATTACAAAGGGCTACAGCAGTATAAGGAGCAGCAAAGACAAATCTATCACAGAAGGTGATCAGTACATTAGCGAATCTCATTCAGCAAATACAGTTGCAAGTAAGAGATCTATTGTTTCATTCTAACAAGTGAATCAGTACTAAATCCTTTAATAGGGTAGACTTAACAGTCTTTTGTTAAATCTCTTAACCGAGTGCATACTTCACTGTATGTTTGTAAGTCCTCTAACAAGGTGGACTTAGTAGTCCTTATTGCTCTTAACAGGGCAGATCATCATAAGTGATCATTGTAAGCCTCAACCGGCCAACTTTATACTGTAGCATTAAAGTTTTGTGGGTATCATCCCCCACCCCAGTTTTACTTTCTATTTTGAAGGTTTCTGGGTCACCAAATCTATGTGTCAAATTGATATGAATACTTTTATGTTTTCAGTTTCTCATGCTTGCAATTAGATCAATAAACTAAATGTTATCAAGATCTGAAATTGAAGTAAAAATTTGAAGTTACTGATTCACCCCTCCCCTCTCAGTAACTCGGTTAGTCTTGAATATTTCCAACAAATAATTCATAGAAAGTCACTAAAGGATCACTAACAATAGAAAAATGAGAAAAGATAGGTACATTACATTTATGTACTATTTATTCTAAATTTTCTATTTCCTTAGCTTATATGGGAATATATACATCATTATGGCACAATAGGCTTGGGAAAATGAGTAAAAATAGGATAAATACTTTCAATTCATGAGATTATAGCTTGGTTTGAAACATGTTTACTTGAATCTTTGTTTAAAACTATATTTGTGGGAAAAAATGAGATTCAGATTTCTCAGAGTTGTAGAGGAAAGTATGAGTGAAAATATAGAGCTTGTGCATTTAGATGTATGGGGACTAATGTATATTTCATCTCTTGATGTCTCTTATCATTATGCTACTTTTACAAATGATGCAACTAGAAAAACTTGGATTCATTTTATTCCCAAAGAATCTGATGTATCCGATACTTTTAAGAAATGGAAAGTTTTGGTTGAGAATTATCTATAAGAAATAATTTGAACTGTCTTAGATTAAATAATTAAGGTGAATATTAAAACAAAGAGTTTGATAGATATTTTTCATACTATGGGACTACGACAAAAGATAGTTCCAAAAGAACTGCAAGTAAATGGTCTGTCTAAAAGGATTAAAAGAAAAATCATGGAGCATGCAAGGATTATGAGAGCACATGAGTGATTTTTGTAACAATGTTGAGTAGTTTTTGTATATATTACTTTTTATTTATTGAATTGACTAAGAGATTGAACAAGTTTGGGTGTTTTTTATGGCTTATAATTTGGATTGTTTTGAGAAGATCGTACTTGAAATATTGTTAATTATTTGAGATGTTGGTGATGACTTACAACTGATTGAACATCTAGATGAACTAAAGAGACAGTGATTAGAGATCACCGAGCTATTAAAGTGATATGTAAGATGATTAAATCAGTCAATATGTTGTCATTGATGTCAACTAGTTTTGACTATACTTATCATGATAGTTACAAACATCTAAATATCTGTAGAAGGAAGGAAATGGCGAAGAAATGAGATATCTACATAAGGAAAAGATGGATATGACAAATAAGGATAAGGTATACATTGGGTAACTTATTGATGAATCTATGGCTTTATATTGTTGACTTGAGCATGTTACATTATTCTATTATGAAGAAGAGATTTGAATTGAACAAGTTAATGTGGTTGGTAATTGAAGATGTCTGTATACACTGAGCCAGTGCAGTGTATATCGAGTGACAGTAATAACCAAGTTGGTAATTACTAATGCATTCAATATTAACTGAGTATGGATGAAAATATTAAGTGCTAAGAATAGCCAACTGAAATTGATGAGATGGAAATTGTTATGATTTTGAGGTTACAGATGAAGTTAGTTATAAGATCCACGACTGACATAATTCAAAGATGATCTAAAGGATACGATTGAAACGTGTTATTGACACATTTGCCAAGGAAGGTTTAAGCAGCAAAATGGATGAAGGAGATTAAGAGGCAAAATCTGATGGCTGATATGAAAATGGTTTACTTATCTATTTAAGAGACTTGAGTTTCATTGTTGAAACATGCTAGATAAAAATAGAGATTGTAGAAGATTTCATGTGAATACATTATTCATGCATTCCTAATCAAACTAGTTATAGACAAAACTGAGCTGCAGGCATAACTGAGCATCAAAGATATATACATCAAGTAAAGTAAGTTGGGGAAATATTGAAGAAGTGAATTTTTTAATGATCAAATGAGTTTTATAAGCTTAGTACATATCTTAATATTTGCAATTGAGTTTTATTTGAATCAGATTAGAACTGTATCAGTTTAACCATTGATTCAGCAAAATCTCTTAACCAAGTGGACCTAATAGTCTTTTTGTATTACCATGTGACATTCAAGGAATGTTAATTGTTATCTTGTTGAACCCATAGTGAATTCTAGTCAAGAGTTAACTGTTAGTGATAAATCCTCTAACCAGGTCACACCTAACAATGTGCATTGTAACCTTTAATAGGGTTGGCTCCTAACCGAGCTCACTTCAGAAGAGTGAAATATTTTGGGTTACTGGTCTCAGGTGGTTTTTCCCTTAGTAGGGTTTCCGCGTTAAATCATTGTGCTATGTGTTATTTATTATATTTTTTTTATCATACTTTACATACTACATATTTGATTTAATTGGTAATCACAGTTTGGATAATTACTGGTATTCGGTAAATGAACAGAAAGATTGATATTTTATCTCACCGAGATTTTTGAATTGTTGATTAGTTTTAAAAAGTACATCTGAGAGTTTGGGACTGTAGGATAACCGATTTAACTGATTCACCCCCCCTCTCAATTATTCTAACAATTGGTATTAGATCATATTGGTTTCTTGGAGGAAAGTTTCAAGGAATTAAACAAAAGATCACAAGATGTATAAGAGGGAAGTGCCTAAGCTGAACAAAGATAACTTATCGACATGGTAAAGTAGGATGAGGCTTCACATATATGGAATTGGAGAATCTTCTCTACATCTACTAGACCATGGCTACTTACAAATGAATTTTGGACCTTTGAAAGTTGATCAGTTAAGAGACATACATGAACACAACATAACTATGATAGAGATTATTTCTTCTCTATCTGATGTTGAACTTGAAGATGTCAAAGCATGCACTATAGAAAAGGAAATGTGGGACAAAATTGCATTAGTTTATGGTGGATATTTAAATGTAATGAGAGCCAGAGATGAAAGCTTAAGAGGTAGATTTGATGACATGAAGATGAAGGAAGGTGAGAACATCACACAATACTCTAACATAATCAAAGAGGTAGTCAATGCTATCTGAGGAGCAGGAGGGTATTATTTCTAAAGATGTTGTTGAAAGTAAAATACTGAGAACCTTGCTGCCTATCTATGCAATTAGAATATCTGCAATTCATGAAATGAGGCCTTCCCTAATAGTACTCTTACCCTTGATAGTATTATTGGAAAGTTAACTACTATTGAGTTGAATAATTATGACAATAGTGTTGTACCGAGTGTTGAGTCTTCTTTTATGACATCCCTGAAGATTGGTAAATCTAGCAGTAAGCATAACATAAAGAATGAAAGTGGCAGTGACAATGAAGATGAGCTTGATGAGCTTGAAGCACTTATGGCCCAGAGACTTCAGAAAGGTAAATGAAGGTATAAGGGAAAGTTACCTTTAGCTTGTTTTAATTGTAAAGAGATTGACCATATTGTTGCTAGATGTCCTAACAGGAAAGAAGAACATAAAGACAATGACCGATCTGGTGATGGAAAGTTTGGTAGAAGAGATAACAAAGGAAATTGACACTATGATAGAAGAAACAAACGATATTACAAAGACAAAGGAAAGAAGGCATGTTACTTTGTTGGAGAATATGAGAATGACACCAACATTGATGATGAAATTGAAGTGGTATTTGTTGCAATGAAAGATGATTCAAAAGAAGAGGAAAGATATGTAGAAACAACCCTTATTTCTAAAGTTAGCAAGAATGATACTTGGATCATTGATCGTGGCTGTACACATCACATGACTGGTGATGAAGATAAATTTGAATACATTGAACACTACAATGGAGGATAAGTGAAAATGGGGAAATGATACACCTTGTCAAGTGAAAGGAAAAGGGTATATCTTAATGAATGATAGGATTAGATGTGATAATGCATACTAGGTAAAATAAATTAACTACAATTTCTTGAGTGTAGCACAACTTAATAACTTAGGTCACTGAGTTGCATTTGAAAGCAAGAAGGCACAAATCTATGATGAAACTGGAAAGTTGGTCGGTACAGGAGGACAATCAAAAGGTAATTTATTCTATCTTGACAATACTGAAACTTATTGTTTGTTTGCCAAAAATGAAGATGTATGGTTATGGCATAAGAGACTATGTCATGTGAACTTTGATAACATGGTTAAGATCATTAAAAAGAGAAGAGTTAGAAAACCAGGAAAGAATTAAAATGCTTAAGATCTGATAGAGGAGGTGAGTTTATTTATGATGAATTCACTAATTTCTATAATGAGCACAGAATCAAAAGATAGGTTTCTACACCAAGGACATTGCAGCAGAATGGAATTACTGAAAGAAGGAACCGATCTATTGTTGATTGTGCCAAAACATTGATGATTGAGAAAGATGTTTCCCAAATGTACTCGAGAGAACTAGTTAGCACTGCTATATACACCTTGAACTAAGTTCAACTAAAGAAAGACATGAACAAGACACCTTATGAGTTATGGTTTGGCTATACACCGAATGTAAGTTATTTCAATTTTTTTGGAAGTAGAGGCTACATTCTAAAAGATGATAGAAATGGTAAATTTGACTCTAAAGGTGATGAAGGAATATTTTTAGGATATTCTACTAAGAGTAAATCTTATAAATGTTTGAACAAGGCTACTAATATAATGGTTGAAAGTGCTAATGTAAAAGTTGATGAGTTTGCTAAAAAGAATGATGAATAAAGTAGAAAGGAACTGAAAGACTATGGTAGGTTTACAAATATTGAACATCCAAACTATCTACCAAAGCCATAGGCTAAGTCTACCAAGCATCAGGAAAATGCTACCAAGAATCAACAAATGCAAACTGAGAACCAGGAAGAAGCTAACAAGGAACAAAATGAACTTGAACCGAATGATGAGAAAAGAAGACAACAAGTGCTAGAAAGATTTGTTAGAAGACACCATCCATAGAGCCAAATCATTGGAGACAAGCAAGCTGGCATGATGACTAGAAGTAAGTTAAGACAAAACACGTGCTTAGTTTGTGAATTTGAGCCTAAGAATGTTAGAGATGCACTTGAAAATGAGGAATGGGTTAAGGCTATGAATGAGGAAATTGAAAAGATTTAGAAAAACAAGACATGGACATTGGTACCTAGATCAAATGATAAAAACCTAATTGGTACTAAGTGGATTTTTAGAAACAAGTTAAATGAAAATGGTGAGGTCACTAGGAATAAGGCAAGACTTGTATGCAAGTGATATGCACAAGAAGAAGGTATTGACAATGGAAAAACTTTTCCACCAGTAGAAAGACTTGAAGGAGTCCGTATATTACTTACATATGATGCACATAAGGGATTCAAAGTTTATCCAATGGATGTGAAATCAACATTTATGAATGGAATTCTTGAGGAGGAGGTCTAGATAGAACAACCAGAAGGTTTTGTTGATCCGAATTAGAAGAACATGGTATGTAAATTACACAAAGCTTTGTATAGACTAAAGCAAGTAATGAGAGCATGGTATGAAAGGACTACATTATTATCTTATCAATATTGGCTTTGTAAGGACAAGTGATAATAGTAATTTGTACATGAAAGGAGAATTTGTTGATAATATTTTGATTGCTGAAATTTTTGTTGATGACATAATCTTTGGAGGACATGATTTGATTTGAAAATATTTTTCTAATGAAATGAGAAAACAATTTGAGATGTCAATGTTTGGAGAGATTAAATTCTTTCTAGGTTTGCAGATTATACAACAGAATGATGGGATTTTCATCACTCAATCAAAATACATTAAGGAAGTTTTAAATAATTTTGGCATGGAAGATTCAAAATCAGTAGGAACACTGATGGTAACAGGATGTAAGTTAACAAATGATATAGAATCAACTAAGGTAAAATCACACTATACAGATCAATGATTGGAAAAATGATGTATGTGCTACACAATAGGCATGATATAGAAAATGCAGTTGGATTGTGGCAAGGTTTTCTACCAATCCTAAAGATTCACATATGGTTGTTGTTAAAAGGATTCTGAGATATTTTAAGAAGACCGAAGACTATGGTTTATGGTACACAAAGGAAGACAAACTTGAACTCTGAGTTTACACTGATGCAAATTGGGTTGGAAACATTGATGACTGGAAGAGCACAACCAGTGGAGCATTCTTTTTAGGAGAAAGGCTTGTGAATTTGATAAGCAAGAAACAAGCATGCATTTCTTAGTCTACTACTGAAGCAGAGTATGTTGCTACTGCTGCAAATTGTTCAAATATTGCTTGGATAAAACAAGTGTTGGAAGGAATAAATGAGGTGATCCCTGACCCAGTGATTATATATTGTGACAACACAAGTTCTATAAACATCTCAAAGAATCCGGTGATGCATTAAAAAACAAAGCATATATCTATTAAGTATCACTACTTAAGGGAACAAGTTCAAGAGAAGTAGGTGAAACTAGAATTTTTGAAATCTAAAGAACAACTTGTTGATATTTTTACCAAGCCCTTACCGAATGACACTTTTGAGTATTTGAGGACTAGACTAGGGGTCTTTCCCCTATCTATTGGTCACTAAGGTGATCAGGAAGTTGCATCAACCTATACTTTATCAGAAAATAATTCACGTTGATGCACATAGCTCAAACTTTAGGATTCCTAAGGTTGTGAAAGATTGTAGAAGCTAGAACAAAGAATTATTTATCAGTACATGAAGGTACTTGATCTGAATCAAAAAATAGAGAATAATTTTCCTATTGAAGAGCTATTTATTTTCTTTGGCATTTTTGTCAAAGGGAGAGGAAGTTCTATGAAATAAAGGGAGATAAATTATATCTGTTAATAAGAACATGGAAGAGACAAAGAATCAGAGAACTGAAAAATATCAAATTTGCAGGGAGAGTCTGCATGGAATGCTATTTTTAGTAATTAAACATATTAAATATCAAGCTAGGGAGAGCTTATCGAGCTACAACATTTGTCTATATAATTGTAGAACACGTGTTTGGTATGTGTATGACATATTTCATATTGTTTGTGTTGCTATCAATGCCAAAGGGAGAGATTGATGACCTACAACTGATTCAATATCTAGATGAATTGAAGAGACAATGATTAGAGATCACCGAGCTATTAAAGTTATATGTAAGATGATTAAATCAGTTAATATGTTGTCATTGATGTCAACTAGTTTTGACTATACTTATCATGATAGTTACAAACATCTAAATATCTGTAGAAGGAAGAAATGGTGAAGAAATGAGATATCTACATAAGGAAAAGATGGATATGACAGATAAGGATAAGGTATAGATTGGGTAACTTGTTGATGAGTCTATGACTTTATATTGTTGAATTGAGCATGTTACATTATTATATTGTGAAGAAGAGATTTGAATTGAACAAGTTAATGTGGTCAGTAATTGAAGACTTTTGTATACATTGAGCCATTGCAATATATACCGAGTGACAGTAATAATCGAGTTAGTTATCACCAACACATTCAATACTAACAGAGTATGGATGAAAATATTAAATGATAAGAACATCCGACTGAAATTGATGGGTTGGAAATTGTTATGATTTCGAGGTTATAGACGGAGTTAGTTATAAGATCCATGAATGCCATAATTCATAGATGATCTAAAGGATGATATTGAAAGATGTTATTGACACATCTGTTGAGGAAGGTTTAAGTGGAAAAATGGATGAAGGAGATTAAGAGGCAAAATCCAATGGCTGATATGAAAATAGTTTACTTGTTTATTTAAGAGACATGAGTTTCATTGTTGAAACATGCCAGATAAAAATAGAGACTGCAAAAAGATTTCACATGAAGACATTATTCATGCATTCCTAATCAAACTGGTTACAGACAAAACTGAGCTGCATGCATAACCGAGCATCAGAGATATATACATCGAGTAAAGTAAGTTGGGGAAATATTGAGGAAGTGAATTGTTTAATGATCAAATGAGTTTTATAAGCTTAGTACAGATCTTAATATTTGCAATCAAGTTTTATTTGAATAAGATCAGAATTGTATCAGTTTAACCATTGTATCAACAAAATCTCTTAATCGAGTGGACCTAACAGTCTTTTTGTATTACCATATGACATTCAAGGAATGTTAATTGTTATCTTGTTGACCCCATAGTGAATTCTTATCAAGAGTTAACTGTTAGTGATAAATCCTCTAACCAGGTCACACCTAACAGTGTGCATTGTAACCTTTAATAGGGTTGGCTCCTAACCAAGCTCACTTTAGAAGAGTG